>WBMZ01014225.1:0-384220 GCA_013400975.1 Atrichornis clamosus | reverse complement strand
AAAAAAAAAAAAAAAAAAAAAAAAAGTGGCTTGGTTTCACTTTAAACACAGAGTAGGTGCACATGAACAGCTCAGTTCAGCAGCTGTTACACTCTTTGGGGTGGGTGCTGTGCTTTGCTTTACTCATAGTGGTGATTTCTGAGGTGACCAGCAATCACACGAGCCTGGCTGCTGGGGCTGCAGCTGGTTACATCCATGTGATGGATTCTGCACCTCCCTGATGGGAGATAAAAATAAAAGAAAGGAAACGTCTTGCTGTCTGCCTCACAAAAACCCCCCACCTCAAAATATTTAGTGAACTGAGCAATTGCTGATAGTTTTGTTTCACATCAGAGGAACTATTCTATTTTTCAAGTTTTCCTAATAAAACCCTTTCCTCATCCGTAGATGTTAAAATGCTCCATCAATTCAAACTGAAAAATGGAATATCTTGTTTTCAAAACACTGAAACAATAATTGATATTTACCCCTGCTTTCCACTCTTTCCTGCACAACAAAAACAATTTGGCAAAGTTTGTATCGAGCTGGGAGATGTTTGGGAACACCACAAACTGTGCATGGTTTTCCTCTGCAAAATTGAGTGCTGGGAAGTGTCAAGTGTTCAGTGGAGCAGAAGAGTGAGGGTTTTTTCCCGCATCTCTGATGGATGATGAGCAGTACAGTGGCTAACGGAGAGCTGATGCTACCGTGCTCAGAGCCGATGGAAAAACTGTGCTACTGCAAAGATGTTGGTTCAATCCCCCTGAATGCCTACAGCTAATTTAATAAGGGCATGACTAGGAGAAGGGAAATTAGCTGAACCATTTTTAAAGTGGTATTACCTTGAAAGTGCCATTCTCTTTAGAGGTTATACCAGTACATTGTGCTGCTGTAAGGTCATGTCTTTTATAGTCAAACAAGTGCAGGAATCCTCTTGGAACAGGCTTCCTCCAGCCAGTTCTTTTTCAGCAGCTCCTTACATTGAACTCTTCTGTGGCTGGTGATGAGGATGGAAATGAAGAGGCGAAGCGTGCAGCATTCCCAGTCTTGTCTCAGGAGTTTATTCCTTATTTGACCTTCAGGTGGGGAATCACCTTTGTGTTTTCTAAGCCCTCTCTCCTGGCTGTATTCACCCAAACTCACACTGGAGACAGGCTTTCTTCCACTCTGGGTACATTTTGTGAGGTAAAGTGATGTTTCCTCAAAGAGGAAAACTAAATCAAAATAAACTCTCTGTTGTCCTTGCTGGTGACATTTAGTAAATCTGCTGCAAGATGCCAAATTTCAGAGTAGTACAGCAGGGATGTTCACATTTCAGCTTCAGATTTAGATGTTCCAGAATAGAAATAAAGCCTGACATATATAATCTAATTAAGAAAATAGCAACTACTAAAAGGCCATGTGAATTTGGTACCTGGAATACTTATGCATGCTGTAAATCCCCCAAGGGTGCCTGTCATAGACTTCAGATGCCTGGGAATACTGCACAACCTTTTTTGTATTGCACCTCTCCCTTCTGGGGTTTTCCAGCACAGGTTGTTCCCTGCTGTCCCAAATGCCCAGCTGGAATATCGAGATGTGAAATGTTTGTGCTGGGAAGAGTCAGAACCAGTCTTGGAAACAGGGTAGGTTTTCCTGGCTGCTGAATTTCATTACATTTTTTTCTCATTCATTTCAGCTGTCTACAGGAACTTCAATTCCTTTTGCAAGGGATAAACATGGCATTAAAATAGAGCAGAGAAAGAAATAGCACAGCCTAACATCCCTGCTGAAACACCACCTCTCTTTGGGGCAGCAGGAGTTGTCAAAAATCACATTTGCAGAGCTAACACTTCAGTAGGGGGTTAACTGCGCCACGGATCAGATGGATAATTCCCTTCAAAATTATTGTTTTACCTCACTCCATCCAATTACTCAAGTTGTTTTGCTATCCCACAGATCTCTCCCTTGATGTCAACAAAATGATTACAGCCTGCAACAGCATCAAGATGTTTCACCCACAGGAGCTCTGGTGAAATGTTTCACGGCACGATACGTTGAAAGCAGCGTTTGATGTGTAAGTGTCAGGAACAATCAGCTTCCCTGTCACAGAGCGACAAGCACGGGCACCCAGAATGTCACAGGGCACGTAAATCGCCGCGGGAATGGCCAAGGTGAGTGCTGGTGATGGTGTGGAAAGGCCACCACACCACAGCACCACAGCCCTGTGCTGGCACGGCCGTGCACCAGTCCTGCTTTGGGAACTGTGGTCAGCAGCACAGTCCAGTCCCACGGGCGCTGAGGTTCCCAGATCCGCCGCCGCCGGTTTCTGCCGTCCCAGCGTATTGATCAGAACTTCGTTTTTGCAAAGGAACGTCCATGAATTCCCTGGGGCACCGGCACTCCTCGTTTCTCGGTAATGGAAGCTACAGAAAACAGTGTGATGAAACGAGCCAGATCTGAAGGCAGAAGATATCGAAATCTGGAAGATTTAATTTAATATTTTTATTACATATTTTTGGAACCTTCATTATACCCCCACCCTCCAGGAATTTAATTACCTAAGGAAAATTATACTACTGATTACAAGATTGCAGGTTTATTTTCACTGCTGAGAACCCTTTTTTTTTTTTTACAGCTCACGTTACACTTGCATGACTTGTTTTGTAACATCTTGAAATTTTTAATGCTATGATGCGGAAAGGTACTTATATATATATAGATGAACTAGGCAGAATACTTGATTTGCAGTCTCTTTGAAGAGAAAAATATTAGTTTCTGGATTTGAGTAGGCCTGTATATGGTTTCTTTGAGTTATTGGATAATGAGTTCACAGGATTGCTCCCAGGATGTGCCTTGTGTTTGTCCTTCAGGCTGGGTGCAACATGAGAAACTGAGGGAGGTGTCTTTAAAACATAAGAGGGAATGTTTTCTATATGGGAATAAAATAATTTATGCAGAAATTGTGACTACAGTGTGTATGGAATTAAACTGGCAAGTATACTGTGGCAAATATTTGACAGATAGGACAACATTTTAGCCAGATTCTCAGTTTTTCCAATAAATCATTGCACCTGGGCCTTGTAAATCATAATTCATGTCAGCCAGCACTGCATCGTGAGTTAAGGTCAGGAGAGATTTCCAAATGTGTTGCGATGATTATCTAACAATTCAGTTAATAGAGCCATAGAATAGTATGAGATTTTTGTCATTTCCCATGTCACAGCAACAGAGACCTTTGACTGAAACAACATCATGAATATTGGATAAGATCCTGCAGTGCTGCTCCTCCATGTTATGATATTATCCAAGGATGAAGGTCATAAATACATGAGTTGTACTGTTCATTTTCCAGTGGGTAAAAACAAAGAAAAAACCCCATAAACAAGTTCCAATACACAACTAGATATAATATAGCTTTTTCTTTATATATATATATATATATATCTGTATATATATCAAGTAAAAAAATCTAAAATAGTTGGAAGTAAAAAATGAAAAAATAGCTGATTGTGTTATTTTTTTCTTTACAGTGATATGGTAGCAAATACAAGACAAATGAGTAATAAACCTTTACATAAGGAGTTCTGGTCCCACCTCCATCAATAGGGCTCAGACTAGAATAGAAAATGGAATAAGGTGTTTTTTGCTTTTTGGCTACAGCTTCTGCAAGTGACAAAGATTATGTTGATAAGACAAAAGGAAAATATAGCACTAAACAAAATAAAACACTCAAAGTGTTTTCCAAAAGACCTTAAACACCATAGGGTACAACTTACTTCTGAACTGAGGGAGCAAGCACAAAGCATCACCAAGTCCTACTGAGGCTGAAAATACCGTACGCTTATCTTGACCTCAAAATACATCCCTTTTGTGCCACCTTACCATAAAAAAACCCCTATCAATGCTTTCCCCCCACCTCTGCAGTCAATAATAAAAAGGCCAAAGCCACAAATCCATCGAATGGACTGAGCCAGATGTGAGACCTCAATGATGCACAAGTGGTCGGCTGCCCTTGGTCCAGCAGTGAATTTTCCCCAGAATCCTTTACACTGAAAACATCAATTGACTAAGCTTGGCAAATGGTCACACTGAGCCCTATTTTGGCTGTAGAAAAGAAAATACTAATCCCAGCATAAAACAAGATCATAGAGACGGTCAACACAAAACAGGAACTTTTTCAGTTGTCTGCATAATAATAACATCATGTTTGCATATAGAACAGCTTTTGCATTATTGCTCTACTTAGAAGAATATAGTAAGGAACTCATACCAGACTTGCACATTACAAACTTAAGGTTCTTTGGTGAAGAATGAGAAAAACAGTATTTTCGCTGCAATTGAATTTCGGAGAAGCTTCTGTTTCTATCTGCTGATCCTTTGGATCCTCTCACAGAGGAGGGAAAGGTACTGAGTCAGCTTTACCATGGCGACGATGGCGACCCCGCCGATCATCATGCAGGTGGGCCAGAACAGGGAGTGGAACAGCACGTTGGAGCTGTACAGTTTGGTTAGGATCACGTTCTTCTGAACGCCCTCGGGGTCGTAGAAGCAGGAGAAGCGCTGGTACTTCCTGAAGTTTTCCATCACGACGTTCACCAGGGACATGGATTCCTCATAGTTCTTCCCGCACTTGGGGATGTACGAACACTGGGAAGAAATCAGAGGGAGAAAAAAAATACATCTCCAAACCTGTTACAAGGTCTGTTTTCAGGTGGCAGGCAGGGAAATCTCAAGATGATCATGCTTTTCATAACAAGAGTGGAATACTATTACGCTAATAATAAATTTATCACAGCAAAACTCAATATTTTGCACATCTATAGAATTTCCCATTGGAGAACCTCCAAGTGCTGTTCAAACATTAATGCTTTAATCTGCACAGTGCCTTGTGAGATAGGTGAATATATTATTATTGCTAATTTACACATGCAAAAATAGAACTGATGAAGTACCTCTTCATCTTAAGTGGCACACATATGCTCTCAGTTAGATGGGTAATTGACTTTCTGTAAATACAAATCTGGTAGTTTAGATCTCACTTGGCTGGGATCAAAATGATCACAGTGGGCTCAGCAGTTCACTCAGAGAGGAGAGGGATGAGGAGAGACCATTATACAAATTTTCCCATTGAGTAATGCCTCCATTTGAGACAAATAGGTAGCCTAGGTATCCCTACTGACAGCCCAGAGGACTTTCATTCAGCCTCTAGCTGAAGATCAGCCCGGTTACCAGGATGGCTCTTACTGTTGTTTTTGGTCTTGACCCCAACACAAGTCCAACAGTTCCTTCTCTCTGAAGATGCTCCAGAAATTTCAGTTTCAGCCACAAAGGAAAAAAAAAATTGGGGATGTCTCTATCCAGCACAGTTGCAACCTAGCATTCTGGAGAATACTAAAGGCAAGGTATTTTAAATACTACCTTACGGAGTCCATGCATTTAAGATATTCCATGGGAAACGCATGACAGCAGCCCTGGGCTGTGCTGGCCATTCCCTGCAAAGAGCTGATGTGGGCTGGTGAGGTGGTGGGCAGACACACAAGGATTGAGGCCACAGCTGGACAATTTTTGACCTAGAGCAGAAACCCCTGAACTTGCTGTTGCTACTGCTGGTCTGGAAGATGACTGATGGGAGAAGCTGAGGACCCTTTACTTCCTCTGCTCTTCCATGCACTTACACCCCATCAAATCTGAAGGTTTTCTACCCCTGCACAGGATTTTGATTTACTGCTTCAGGAGGAGTGTAAATCTGCTACTTAACTTCTCCTTGAAAATGCCTGGGGGGGACCCAGCAGGCTGCTTGTCCTGGTGAGAACCTAAAGTAGCTCTGGATAATTTAATGAGAAACTGAGTTTTGCAAAGGAAAAAGGATGTTTTCATTAAAATAATGTGACCCGTGGGTTTTGATCATTATTGTTTTAATGCACATACTTTATAAATATCCCTCCGTTCTTTTTCGTGATGTGCTGTGACTTTCTTTTTGTAACACACTGCAACAAATCTCTAGTCCTAATTATGATCAAAGGATTAACCTCATAACAGGATTTGATTGATTCATTGGCAAGTTATTAGCACAGAATATGATCTGAAGCATGGCAGAAGGATTGTCTGGCGTTAGCAGACTGGAGCGTTAATGGTAGAGCGTGGCCGCACTGCCATTATGAATATTTCATTGAGCTCTAGAAATTAGAGATGAAAAATATCAGAGCATTAATATCTCATCCATCTTTCTGCTGGTGTGTGTCTGCTCCCTATAGGATATTCTCTTGTACTCTGACCAAATTTGTCTTAAATGCCCAAAGCCACAAGCCCTCTTCCAGTGCCCACGAGTCTTTAATAGATCATAATCTACTAAGTAGGGGAAGTTTCTCAGTGAAGCATACCTCATTTTCTCTTAATAAATTATCTGTTATCACTGTCATAAGAGCAGTATTTCCAGTTCAAGTGGGTTTCTGTTGTGGGGTTTTTGTGGGGTTTTTTGTGTTTTTTTTCTTGTCATTTTGGTGATATATATTTTTCTGGAAGTCCCATGAAGTATCCTGAGGGACGTGATTAAATGAGAACTTGGCCGCTTTCGCCAAAATACAATTTTCCTTTGAAAGAAAATGGAAGAGAGAAAATGTAGAAGCCCAAATGATGAAAGATTCCTGGGCTCTAAGTTTGTGGCGATGTCCCAGGAGTGCGGGGAGCCCGAGTACTGTCCAAGTGTTGTCGAAGGGGACCTGATGCTGAAGTAGAATTCAAGCTGTTCCTCCCACTCCTGCTGGCACAGAGCCACCAGCCGTGTTGGGCTGGTTGGGCTGCCTGTGATGGAGGGTCTGGAGCATGAAACTGTGAAGTGCAGCCATGCAAGGGAAGTTGATTTATTTTGCCTCTCCTCCAGGCTCCTTGTGCTGAAATAGTCTCTCTTTCCACGTGCTCTCCAAGATGTGTGTGCCCTTTACTCTGTGTGCTATCTGTCTCACTCTAGTTCTCCCAAGATCCTGCAGACATCTCAGCCCCAGCTTTGAGTAGCACCTTGGCACAAGGACCTTAAATTGTGGTTGTGGGGTGCTCCTGGGCTCCTTCCACATCTTGGCTTCCCCGGTGAGATCCCAGGGATAGCACAGGGCTGGCTCTGCTGTGATGGTGCCTGCCGTGCTTCATAGGTGATTGGCAATCAACTAGGAAGACTCAGTAATGGGATGTGATGTTGTTCTCTTTGTTTTGATTTTCTCCAAAGCCTGGCAAGGAATTTTATATCCACAATTGTTATGCTGTACCTGTGACTGTAGACTACCAAATCTGTGCAGGTTTATGGCACTTCTGCATTGTCAAACACTTGGAAATCTGCAAGTAAACAATGTCTGGTGCTCTACCTCGAGTGAGGATTCTGTGATACAGCGTGAGAAAGGTGGCTCCTGTGTTACTTGCAATCTGAGCACAAGAAGGCTCTACCAAACAGTCACAAGCAGAATTTATTATATTTCCAGCTCTACTTTCCTAATATAAAGGGTTGGATAGGTATCCTGTCTGAACTACCTCTGGACACATCCAGTCCAGTGCCCTGCTCAGTGCAGAGTTGCTCAGGGACTTGTCTCCAAGGATGGAGATCACACAACTTCTCCAGGCGAGCTGGAGGCACTTTCCTGTAAATCAATGATGTTACACTGAAAAGGCTGTTGCCAGAAAAGCCCCCAGTTCAGCCTGGGCAGTGAATACAGAACTCTCATCATATGTCTGTGGTTGGGATTGGTGTCCGTGCTGAGCCTGGAAGCTTGGACAGGATGTGCTGTGGCCACCTTTGTGACAAAGTGGTCAGGATGTCAATTTACATCTCTTTTGGAAAGTGCACCAAGCGTTGAAGGAGGAGCTTTGTGTCTGAGTTGCCCCGTTATTGATTCCTCCTGAGGGAATTCTCCAGTTCCAGCCCAGAAATGGGTCTACTGGAATCCACAGCTGAACACCTCTGCTTCCCCTCCCTGCACCAGGCAAACTCCTTCCCGGATTATCAGTACCTGAGTCTTCAGTGAGAAACCCTGAGAATCCCCATCATTTCTGAGTCCCAGGCAGTTACAGCTGATTTTGGTGATTAAATCCTTCTTGTTATCTCCCTAATGGAGAGCAGATATAAATCAGCAGTAGCTCTGATGACATGAAAAGAGTCAAAATTATATAAAAAGAGATCAAAATGGGGCCTCTCTAATTGCTTTAACTGCCACAGCTCTCCCTCATGGTGACAGCCTGGCTCCGTGGCCGATTCCCCTCTCACAGAGGCTGCTACAGCCTCTGGCAGCTGAGGAAGGAAAGTGAAGCCATGGAAGCATTTAAACCATTTTGTCTGTAGTATTGACAAGGGGCTGAGCGCGTCCTAAAGGCTAGAGATAAAGTGCACACAGCAAGAGCAATGAAAAGCCATGAAAATCTCGTGTGCTTTTCTTGGAAAGACTCGAGCAGCTTGACAGGTATCCACTGACTTCCCACTGATTCCCGCCGGAGACTGGCAGCAGCATGCTGTAGGGCTCAGTATAAATTGCACCTACTCCCTGCTCCACCTTCTGAGCTGACAGCCAGGTTAGGCGGCAAGTCTTCTGGATAAATCATTATTTAAAATCAAAGTAGATTTTGCTCCATCCATGCTGGCTGGTGGGGAGAGGGGAGAGACAGGCTCCAGGTGCTGCTGTGTGTGTGGTGGGGGCTGCTCAACGAGGCAGAGAGGTTGGTGGTGGGGTGCTGACCTTTTGATGGTCACTGGTGTTGGCCTTGGAGGGTAAGCACCATGCTCTGCATCGTCCCCAGTAATGTCAGAGCCAGGTGAGCCAGGCACGGGCTTTTTGTGTCTTTGGCAAGGAGAAAGCCAGGAAACACAGATCTGAACAGGTGATGGAGAGACATAGCTAGCACCCAACTGGAGCATCACCATCCAGCTGCTTTCCAGCTGCATGGGAATTCTCTCTGGCCAGGGAAGAGGGAGAGCACATCTGGAGTGCTGAGATGGTGCTGATTTGAGCCTGGAAACTCTGCTGATCTGAGCAATGCACAACAAGCCAGATATTTTATAGACATTGCAAACTTCCATTCAAAACTGCATTTGGATTCAGGTCACATAGCCAGCAGCATGTCAGGAAAACCTAGGAGTCCTCCTGAGAGCAGAGCTTAACCTGTAAAACAACCTTGGGCTGCAGAAGTATTAACTGTGCCTACACTAAATTAAGAGAAGGTGGTATCTGGGAGAATTTCAAAGTCCATTTCAGCAAGAAAAAATTATCAATAACAGAATGTGGAGATTTATGCTGAATCTCTTGATTTATTTGAATCAGCGGAGCATAGAGATTTATCTGATCTGTTTTAATCAAATTGAAGTGTGAACATCATGATTTTGTTTGTGCCCCAGCAGGAAATGGGTCTGTCCTGCTGCAGGCTTCACAGGCAGCGAGAGCCTCTTCCTGCACTGATGCCAGGGTGAAGGGGAAGAAGGGGGCACTCTCCTCCATTTCACACTTCAGATCCAGAGGTCTCCATCTCTCAGCCACAGGAGTTAATTATCCAGCAGAATAAGCAGCCTAGTGCAACCACGCCGTGCTTTGACTAATTTTAATATCACTTCATCTTAATATGCAGAAATAATTTGGTCTACTGAACAGCTGCCATAAATAGAAACACAATAGGTTACGTTGTCAGCAGGCTGAGCCGGGGCTCTGCTGTTCCGGGGGTGCTTTGCCAAGTGCCCACAGTTTGGGGTTCAGTGACCCTGGATAACCAAGTAGTCAATGCAAACCTGGCACCTGTAAGTCTAATGATCCCACTGCGCCCAGCTCACTGCAGCTTGTACGCTCAGGGACCCGGGCACCGTGGATATGAAGAAAGGAAGGTGGGGAGAGGGACATTTCCTAGTCCCACCCTGCCTTGCTTTGTGGAAGGGGCAGGGAGCCACCTGCGAAGGCAGGCGGTGATGCGCAGCCCTGCGTCAGCCACACAGCTGCGACTGCCACGGGCAGGGAGATGCCTTCTCTGCATCTGCTGCCTCCTTACAGCCTCCAGACAGGAGCTGTCTCCATCCCACCTGGATGGAGTTACGCTGGAGTTCGTACTTGCTGAAGCAGAGAGGCGAATTTTTCTTCAGATTTGCTGAAAATAATTCCCTTGGTTCAATGTTTGGAATCAGGGAAGTGGTGCTATAAAGATGGGCTGGCTCCTTAGCTAATTCACGCCCCGAAGCCAGGCCTTTTATTCTTGTGCTGCTTATTTTATCTTGGCAGTCCCTGCTCAGCAGACTTTTAGGATGTTTGCATCATGCACAGGGGTAAGTTCTGCGACCCCAGCAGCACAGCTGACCTCAACGTAGATGCTCAGGGTGCAGAGTTTGTCACCAGAGATGGAGACAGGGGCTCTCATCTCTCCCTGCAGAAATGCTGCCATTTCCAATCTCACTGCCACATGGATGCTCTGTGCCCATTGCTAGGGGTGTTCACTGTCATGTGGAGTCATACCAGGGTGGGAAGTGACTCGTCCACAGCTCCATGAGAATATCAATGTGACAAGTGGTTGGTGCTCCCCTGCTGCTGTAAAACACTTGCAAAGGATGAGGGAGGCTCCAGCCCTTGGGGACAGCATCCTGTGTGGAATGAGCTGGGCTCCCTGCATGGGATGGAGGTGGAAAACTGCCCTTTCCAGACACATGAGCCCAGTCTATACACTGATTTCTGCTTTCTCTGCTCTGTATTTACCAGTGAAGCAGGATCTGGAAGCCTTATATTGCTTTAAAGTGAGAAATAGGTATAACAAGATGAGAAGCCCTCCAGAAACCCATTTAGGAAGAAATTTTATTCTGTGCTCCTACCTCAGAATTAATTTTCATTGTTTCCTCGGTGTGGTAGAGTAGAAGTTTCTGGCCAGAAGAGGTGAGATTAACGTACACCTGGAGGCAGGGGTACTGGGAGATTTTCCAGCACTCCGGACCGCAGTTAAATGAGCAGTTGAAGGTTTCTGTGATGGATGCATTGAGAAGCGAGCACTGAGTCTCTTCTGTCCAGACACTAAGTAGGAAAAAAAGAGACTTTAGAGCATGGCGAGAATGAGCAAACAAGCACTAAACACATCTCAGGGCTCCCAGCAGATGTTTACTGGGGGCATCCTGTAGGAGAGGCTATGTGTTGCAGGGCTTTGAGCAAAGCCTGGGCTTTCTGACATCACACTTCACAGTGTTTTATTCTGTAGCACCCAAAGTTTAGGCTTTGGGCACAAAGTTATGCTATTCACTTATGTCTATGGATAAATGAAAAGTGAACTGGAACTTCGACCCTGCAGAAGGTATATTTGAAAGGGTGTCAGCAGAGAGAGAAGAAAACTGAGCAGCTTGCCCTGGGAGAGCACAGGGCACACCGTGCTGCATGACAAGACACCCTGGGCCAAGACTTGAGGGTTAACTACCAAGTGCAGGTCAATTTAAAGTGAAGGTTGACAGGACAATTTTGAATTGCCAGGGTGTGCATTCTGATATGCATGAAGACACAGTAACTCACTACCTATGGAAAAGCTTTTCCTAGTGGCAGCTTGCTCAGTTTTCTGTAAATTAAGTCAGTGGTTGTAACAGTTCTGGAGGATTTAATCTCATCTCCACTTCACCAGAGGCTAAAACTGGAACGATGGAGCCTGGCTGTGCACTAGCAATGTTCACTGGCATGTATTTAAAAATCTACATCTGTGTTTTCCTCGGGGAAAGGGCACACTGAGTGCTCTGCAAAGAGCCCTTTGTGGGCATGGGGAGGGTTTCACCCAGGGTTCCCTTTAACCACATTCAGCCCCTCAGCTCACCCCCAGTGTGGCTGTCCTGCCCTACCTGCCGAGGGTCTGCCTGCCCCTCACAAAACTGATGAAAGGCTTTACATAGTAAGTGATATCAAAGATTTCAGACTAATTCTATTGCTGTTTTACTTTGGCAGTAATTCTGCTTGTATATTCCATTTCACACTTCTATGAAATTATGCTATGATTTCTGGGGGGAAATCAAATGAAAGGATTTTTTTTCCCCTCCCAGGCAGTCCTTGTTGGAGGGGTATTTCTGTAAAGGAGAATAACCCCTGGGGAGATCTGGCTGTGTGAAAAAAAGTGACTGCAAATGCTCCTGGGTTGTCTTCTCCTCACTTTCACCTTTCTGGCTGCTGTTTTATTCATGCAGGGGGGCCATAAAGTAACACCTACCTATCGCAGACTTGTGAAGATGGAATAGTTGATACTTTGTAGGTGCTTTGATATCTTCTGGAAATTTTTTTCACATATCTTGTAATATAAATCAACTCTTTCCAGGTGAGCAATTTTGACCTTAGCAGCCTCTGCAATTGACCCTGACATCACTGAATGGTCTGGGAGAGCAATTTGGAATAGCAAATGCTCTTGAATACTTAACAGGTCTTGATCTCAGTTTTTAAAATTTCAATTTTGCCTCGATTTAAAAAGGGACAAATAACATAATCACATAAATAAGATGCTGCAAATCAGTACAGCTCATCCTCATCAGTATTCCTTATCTTTGCAGGGTCGAGAGGGAATATTCTCTTGCAGGTGCACCAGTATAATTGATGCTGTTCACACCAGTTAACTGTAGGCACTTAATGTATGTGCCTAAAGAAGAAGCCTGTGGTGGATAACCCAAAATGTGCCAGGTAGGTGCCCCTGCCTTAGGGTGGTTTGGGTATGGCAGACTAATATTTTGATCCCCAGTTACACATTTTTCTTTCTCTAAACTCCACTGACCAGGACAGAAAAAACATCACTGACAGCCTTATTACAGCCTGAGCTGGGTTTTAAACAGGGCTGGTGCTTGAAAACTGATTTCAAATGTTGCTAATGAATCACAGGCCAAACTCTCTGCTCAGTGGCAGAGGAGGAAGCCAGAGAAAGCCTCAGAAAAATTAAGTGCAGTGCAGAAATGATGAAAGATGGTCTTTTGCTTTCAGCAAATTACTGTATTTCATGAGGATTTCACTTGCTAAAATGAAAGTAATAACCGACGTGGAAAACTACATGCTACAAAGAGCTTGATTTCTTTCCCAAATTAATTCTCCATCCTTCATTTGAAAGTGTATTGTTTCTTGAGGCTGCAAAATATTTTTCCTCCTTTGTCCTGAGTTTGGGCTTTGCAGCAACAGCCCCTGAGAAGCTTATAAGGCTCAGCAGACTGCAGACCAGCTGATATGGATATTATACTGGTGCTAAACTGTGCCAAGTCTAATGCCTGTGGATCATGATTTCGTCAAACAGGGATCTAATTCTTCCCTCACTTTATGCCAGTATTGCTCAAATTGCTTTCACTGTGGCTGTGCCTAATTTATACTGGGGTAAGGAGGTGCAGAGTCAGGCCTGTGTTGACCAAAGGAAAAATTATAAAACTTTTAAAAAAGAGTAAAAAGAATAAGCCACATGAAGTCAGGTGGAGCATGGGGTGTGAGACCAGGGACCATAGAGAAATTACCTTTGCATGTAGGACCGTAAGAGCGTGATTCCCAGGAGGAAGTACATCATGATAGAGCACACCATCATGGCCAGCCCGAGGAGTATGGCCCGGTCTTCTCCAGCTTTTAGGGCTGTGACTGTTTTCCTTTTGTCCAGTAGATCGTGATCCCTGATTTTTTGGTAAATATTTCTGAGGTTGAAAATAATACATTCTTATGTGAAGTTCATATTTAATCAATGCAGCCACTACAGGGTGGGCAGTTCCACCTCCATACCCATCTCGTGGGAGAGAAAGGCTTAAGGGTCCTCAGGTGTCCTTTTTCAACGGATTCACTCTGACCTGGTGGAAACTTATTCATCTCCAAAATAAATTACAGCCATTTCTGAAAAGGTAAAAACCTCTTACAGCAAATACAAACATTAGACACTTGTGCCAGCTCAGTAAATACTTCTTTGGTGCAGCCTCTTTGGCTCAGTTGAATTATTCCATAGGTGCACTTGACCTGCCACTGCCATCTTAGGCCACTAGAAGATGTTCAGGTGCATGAGGTGTTTTTGCTTCAGCTGAATAGGGTAACAGGTCTTATGTGACCATATGTAGAAAATAGCCTGAAGAAAGTCATTAATATTATCTGAAAGGACCATGCTCTCTTTTGATTCACTACAGGCTACTGGTTTGGGCAATTTTCCGCCCTGAGTGTGACTCAGAGCTCATGAAACACTATGGGGATTTTGCAATTGATTTCTGTGGGTTTTTTTGATTGGGAGCTTATTTACTTTATTCATGAAACAGTTTTTTGGATGCCCAGTTACTCATTACAGTGAAAACTCTCACAGAGAATTATCCACCAGAGCTATTTGTTCTGGGATTAAAAAAAAAAAGAAAAAGAAAAAAAAAGAAAAAGAAATAGAAGATACAACAAACCATTCCCCCTTCAGCAGAGAGTCCTTTGCATTTTCTAACCATAAGTCCTTCTTTCATCTCCGAGCCTTTGATGATTCAATGGGTCATGAGGACACAATGGTGGAGAAGGAAATATTTGAGTACATTTCAAACACACTCAAACTTTGTGGGTTTAAAATGTACTTACAGACCTGAGGCTGGTCAAAATCTCCTGTGTTTTCTGTTATGGTTCTTTTGAATCATCCAGGCAGCACCCGAAGCATGTGAACCGCACACCTCTGAGCCCTGGCACCACCATAACATGGACACAGTAGTACACGTGGAAGAAGTTCCTCTTCTACTGTCTGCAAAATGGCAGGTGAGCAACGTCAATGTCACTGTGGGCTCTAGAAAACCCACCACTCATTTAAGCTGAAACCACCAAGTTTCACTCACCCGTGGAAAAAAAAAAAAAGTCACTGAGTCAGATCAACCAGAGAACTTACATTGACTATTAAGGAAAGAAACAGAGATAAGACAGATGTAAAATCAGACATAAACACAGTAGAAGCAACAGCAAAAAATATGTTTAATCATAGACTCCCTGAGACTGGAGTTGAATTTGTATTTAGATGATGAGTCATAGTAGTGATGAATAGCACATATGGTGTGGGGTTTTATAGCAAAAATCTTGCTTAGATGGTAGTGCAGTCAATAGTCTCCCATACCTAAGACCCCCTGAGGTTTCTTTATCCAGCTGTAATTTACATCTTTAGATGTCCATGGTTTCTCTTCAAAACCATCTTTTAAAGCTTGTCAATGTTTTCCTAGTTGAAAATGAAATGGTAATTCAGCCTGTCAAAATTTTCTCTGCTGTTCGGGAGGAAAAATATATTGTAAGCTGGCAGATGCAATTGCCTTCAAAGAAGTAGTGTAGAGTAATAATCTAATGTTACTTTGCTATTATTATTTATCAAACTGTATTTAACTGCTGCTATTAGGATTTGCATTGCTCCCAAATGGAAGCAGACAGGAAGGCAGGGATTGTCATGCAGTTCCAGCACATTAAACGATCACACAGCATAACTTATGTCGGCGTGTAGACATAAAACAGACCCAGTGCAATCACTCACTAATGTCATAGGACATAAAAGGGATACAAATGGACAGTTTTAAAACAAATAGCTAATTGAGAATGGTTACGAATACTTCCCATGTGGCCTTGAGCCAAGAAACATGCCATTAGAGGCAAAAAAGAGATGGACTGAAGGGTATGTGGTAAAAATGAGCTACCTGGCAGGTGACTGGTACCACCGGCCAAGTGCATCCTCTAAACTCACCTACCATAGGAAATAAAACTAAAGAGAGCTCTGCCGCTGGGGTCAGGCTCAGAGCACTGCTCCCGCTGCTCTTTTGCAAATATTTTGTTATTCAAAGCCCCGAACAACAGCAAAGTGACAGCCTGGTGCACCTCACCGAGGGCTTTTTTCCCCTGAATCCCTGCCAGGAGTCCGCCTGGTGTCCCTGCCGAGGTGGTGGTGTGGCACATGCCAGCCCGTGACACCAGTTCCACCACAGCCCAGGCGACACACGGAGCAACCCTCCCTCCTCCTCCTGTGCCTGCACTGGGGAGGTGCCAATTTTCTCTGCATGAAATTGGGAACATCTGCTGTTATAAAACTTCACATTTTTGCCGCTTAGAGCCCTGGTTTGGGGAACAGGATACGCTGTGCACGGCATTGGGCCTCTGACAGAGCAGCCTCAGTGCCCCCTCCCAGGAGTGCCCTGCACACACGTGTGCTGCTGCCCGGGGCTGGATTTGAGAACCTGTGAACTTCTGGCACAGCCCAGGGACCTCTTTCTGCTCAGTGAGCTGGAAGAGTGCCGTGCTTAGCTGGCTGAATTTGGATCCCAGAGCTGCACAGCCACAGTTAGCTGCCTGCTGTGCCGTGTTTAAGTACAGATCACTGCATCCCAGGCACTACTCATCCAGGTGACTCCATCTGATACTTGTGATTACCTGTGATAACTCCCCATGTCACTTCAAGGGAGGCTCTGTGTTTTTAAGGAAGCCCCAGCTGTCAGAACACGGGGTCTCTCCACCCTGTGCAAAGGCATTTAATAGGAAGCAAGCCTCCAAGGACAAAAGGTCTTTGAGCCCTTGATCGTTTCCAAACTGAAGTTCCCCCCTGCTACATTTCCATGTTCTTTTTGCCAAGTTCCTCAGAGGATGAGGGCTGGCTGCTCTGCCCAGGCTCAGCTGCCAGAGATGAAATCTCAGCCGTGACTGTGCCTGCTGAGGACAGAGCAGAGATTTCCCTCTCCACGTCTCTGCTCAGCAGCAGTGGGGGGATCCCTCTGCAGTGTGGTCAGCAGAGCCTTCCGCACCTCCTGCTCCAAAACGAGCAGACCTAGGAGCTCTGCAAAGAGTGTTAAGTTTCCTCATGGCAAAGCTAGGATAACCAGACACCTGCAGTTACTTTATTGATTTATTCATTTCAAATAAACACAAATTACCTACCTTCAAACCCCGTCCCTTGTGTGTGTGTGTGACACTGAGGGAGACATTGCCTCCTCTGGCACCACGCAGTCATGGGGCTTGTCAGACAGGGATGCCTTCCTGCCTGAATAATTCAGAATGACTTTGAATTCACATTCACTTCTCTGATATCACAGAGTTGTTATGCAGATGTCACTCAAATTACCTCTTGGTGAGGTGTTTATTGATATCAGAAATCCTTGAATGCAATGGTCAGAAACCACTCCTGTATCTTACCTGCAGAATTTCCTATGCTCAAGGACCTTTCTGCTCAGAAGTCAATTTCTCTACATTTTTCTTTACAGGTATATTTAGCTGCATCAGTTTTTGTTACTAGACCGATGGTAACAGGAAATCTCTCTGGAGCTCTCAGAATAGACTCAGTGATGGTCGGAGAAGGATTCCTACAGATATTAACAGATTTGTTCACTCAATTCCTTCCCTCTTCCCCACCAAGCTGGACAAAACTGCACCAAACCAAACCAGTGCTTCATTTTTCCAATGGTTACAATGTTGTGGAGAGTCTCTTTGGCAGCTGAGAAAGAATGAGGGCTTGTCTAGTTTTTAAAAGCATGAAATGTGGCAGCTGGGCAACTGTTGATGGCTAAAACAGCAATGAAATACAGATATTTTTGTGCTGATCCTGCAAAAAGAGATACCAGAGAGACACCTTCCACCCAGGAGGAGGTGATTCCTCTACAGCAAGTGATCCATTGCAGCACAGGTAATATTACGGTGCAATCCCTCAAAAGACTGTGGTTGTAGCACGTGTTGGATCACAAGTTTGCTGATCCATATAACAATCTTCCTGTCTAAAGTTTTAAGAACAAAATTCCTAGGAAAGGGTCATTTAAGGTGAGTCACTTCTCCAAAAGGCACCACCTGTTTGATAGAATGATGGTGCTGCTGACCTTACATGTGTTAAAATCACTGCCAGACACTGGCAGATGAGTTTCTCCCACTAACAACACTTGCTCTGTGCTCACACCTCTCCTCTGCAGTCCCGAGGCTGCCATCAGCAATCCCGTATTTCCATCTTCTTTTCCTCCCTTTCCCTCCTGCATTTTATTATTCACTCACAAGGTATGGACAAGGGCTCCTGTACAGCTCCACAGAACCTCTTGGGAAATAAACCCCCCTGAAGGCTGGGCAAGGCATCTGAATTTACCCCGGCTGGTGTGTAGGCATAGAGACACTGCTCCCTGTCCCTGTTTCTGCAGGGGTGAGCTCTGCCAAGGGTTTTTACTGACCAGACTCTGCTGAGCCCTCAGCCCCAGTTAATAAGCCTCACTTCAAGGCATGGTGAGAGTCAAAGGCTGTGCTAATCAGGAGCACACGGCTTCCAGCCAGCCCAAACGGTGGGCAGACATCTCCTCCAAGTGTCAAAGCTTGGACCATGACAGTGTTTTAATGCAGAAGAACATCAGCCTGGGGGAAATTCAATTAAAGAAGAGACTTGCAGCAGTACAGGAGGCACTCAGACAACCAGCTCCAACCAAAAGTTTATGGAAACCTGCTGCCAAGCTGGCCTTTTAGCCTTCAAAATATCTGTTTGGGATCAGATTATCCAAAGAGTTGAACACCTATGCAACCTTTGCAGAAACGTTCAGCGAATGGGCCAATCCTCCAAAGAATCTCAGGGTCCTGCGGGTAGCTCTGCTGCCTGAATTCAGGAGTGCATTTTCCCAAGCAGATGCCAGCAGTAATGTCTCATTAGATTACTGAAGAGTGTGCTTTGCTAATTGGCATTGTAGTTACATTGATATCTGGTTTTGTTTCACCGGAGTCTGATTTTTTGTGATTACATTTAATAGTGACTGCAAGAGGAACGGAAGGAGAGGAGGGAAGGGGCAGAGGAAAGAAAAGAAAGGCAGATGTGTCCTTGTTGTGGCAAGACAAGCTGCCCAGCAAATCTTACTACAAAGGAGAGAGATTTTGGGAGGATGAGTCTGAGCATTACAGACAATTGTTCTTTCATCATTGGTATTTAACTTCTTTTATTCCCAACTGAGCACTGCTTTTGTCTGTGGACTTCAAACCTCTCCTTCCCTTTCCTTCTCTTTGGTGTAATTCCCTGCCCCCCTGGGAGATCCAGTAACTCATTTTTTCCTCTGTCTCCTTCAGCCTGTTCCCTCCAGCAACACCCTTCAAGTGGGCTGCTGAGCTACCAGCTCACTTTCCAGCAGCTTAACATCCCCCAGCTACTGTGCAATGAATTGCACACATTCTCATTCTCACATATGCATCTGGATAACCAGAAACATCTCTGACAGCTGGATGCACCATCCAGATGTGCAAAAGCTGTGTGGGGCAGTGGTCTGGCTGGGGGACAGGAGGCACTGTCCAGAGGGGGTGCAGAGCTGGTGTGGCTGATGGCTGGAAGCAGGACACCTGCAGAAAGCATAAAGGCTTCACAGGGGTTGGTTGCAAACCTGTGGCTGGGGATTAGCGTGCTTTTAAATGTGTGGTGACCTCAGAGATGGTGTGCTGCTGATGTCCTGAGAACAGGGAAGACTTTGGCCATGGCTCTGGCATTGCCCCTCTGCTCTGTTTTGGCTCGGCACAGTAACCCTGGCACTCATGGGCTGGTCCTGTGCTCGGTGGAGCAGCAGCTGAGGCTGTGAGAGACAGGGAGGACACCCTTTCCATCCCTCCTACTTCTCCAGTGTCACCTCTGGGGAGAAGCCAGGGCCACGCTCACACAAATATTCAAACCCAAAAGAGACAATCAGCACAGGTGCCGTTTACCTTTTCTCGTCATGTCTGTAAGATGTAGAGCTCCGGCCACTGGTCCAAATAAACATTTTAGAGGGTTGCCCAGTGTTGGCTCTGCTCGCTGCAGTGGGACGATGGAAGGACCTGGGGGAAGAGGGATAACTTTTGTCACTGCCCATCCAACGTGGCAGAGCACGCAAAATCCAGCGTGCCAAAACCCCGGTGGCCGTGCCCATGTGCTCTGAAGATGGACCATTTGTTAACTCAAGGTGAGATGTAAAATAATGGCGATGGGAGATCAGCATGTGAGAATGGAGAATAAATCCCATTAGCCCCACTGGCAAAAGGTGAGGCTGCCTAACCAGGCTTAGCTCTACTCCAGCTGCAAAGGATTTGCACCATGGGCAAGAAATCATCAGCAGTTTAAGAAAAGGTAATAGCTGTGTCCAGTGTTCTAAAGGCAGTATTCTTCAGAGACAAAATGGCTATTGTTTAAGCACATACACACTCACTACAGATTTTTGGTTGTTCTGCAGCTCTCAGGGAAGGTGTCTGAATGAGGCACAAGTATGAGCTATAAATACAGCATTTTGTGGAAATGCAACTGATGTGACAAAGGTAATTTTTTCCATGGAGAAAATTACTATCCCGAGTCATTTGGCCAGACCAGTTTGATCCCTGCCGAAGGGCTTCTTTGTTTCACTGCAGGGTATGAGACCTGCTGCCTTCTCTCAGCGTCTCAGGCCATATTGGACCTGTCAGTGGGGATATGGCTCCCCTCATAACTCCCCCTAATTTCCTCTGGTTTTGTGAGGCTCAGTTAAAAATCTCAGTCTCTGAGAATTGGTGTCTTCCTGTGGAGGCTGTATTTTGCATTATTTCACAGCAACACATTTTGTGTTTTTAATGCATTCAGATAAAAGCTTAAGGAGAAAAAAAGGGAAATATTTCAGATACCAAATACTTAATGGTGAAGTTTTTCATACACTGGGGGCCATTCTTTAGCTCACTGAAAAACAAACCTGATGGTTGATGCTGTCAGTAGAGAAGGGACATGATCTGAAAAAGTCTGTAATGTTACTGTCTACATAATCATGCAAAGGGCTAATTTCAATATTTGCACAGTGGTGAACCAGGAGAATACTTAAATACTGTAGAGGTGGCTGCAGGGGAAGACTGAAATGGACAGGAGCCAAAATCCATCTGTGTACAGACAGGCTGGTGGGTGCTGAGGGACTGGCCCCTCCACCTGGAGTCAGCCCAGAGCCCCACCACAGGGTCCATGACACAGCCCCAGGCCAAACTCACACCCTGCTTGGGCAGCTGGCTGGCCAAACTGGCCAAACTGGTGGTCCTGCCACCTCCACCCTGCTCAGAGGTGCTGGCTTGGGACAGGGACTTGCAGACAAGGACCTTGCTTAAAATAAGAGGTGGCAATATTTGGCAAAGCTTTTGACTGCTTTTGTGAACAGCAAATTGGACAAAAGGCAGTCCAAAAGGATGGTGGAGAAGGAGGGGAATCTTCCCCAGCCCTTTCCCTGACCGTGGTTATCACTGCAGCCTCAAAGTCAAAAAGAACTCTTTCCTTTCCTTACAACTACTGCAGTTAAGTACTGGGCAATAACCAACAAGATGAGGAACTTCCTCCCAGAAATAACTACAGATTAGAAGGTGAGATAACATCTGCCAGGATCTAATCAAAATAACCAATGATGAAGTGTCTTTATAGTGATATTGGTCAGAAATTTTGGTGGTAAGACCTTGGGTCTAATCCTCACACTGCTGGGTAAGATTGCACCCACATTGCCTCAGACAGCAGCACAGTGACCACCCAGCTGGTGTTTCTGCACTGAGCCATGCAGGAGGGCTCAGAGCAACCACCCAAGGGCCTGGCGGCCACATCAGATGCTGGACTGAGCCTGGCCCAGGCTGAGCCCCTCAATGCTGGAAAATAAAATTATGTATTTGCCATTGCTCCCTTTAGGATGTCACACATGACAGGAAAGCCTTGCTGGTTGTGCTGTCACAGCCTGAGCGGTTCCAGAGCCATCAGGAGATGGTGATGAATGCTATTAGAGAGTCTGTTCTTAATTAAGCAAAACTTGGACACACATTAGAGGTGATCAGCAGCTTCTGCCACCTGTCTGAGCCTACAGGGACACCTGGGCAAGACTCCCTGGACACAGATACAGATTCGTAAGCTCCAGAGCAACTTGCAGGAGCACTGCTGGGCTGAGAGCTGGGTGAGGGGATCTGTCCCACTGAGGGAATCTCAGAGGAGAAAAAGGGATATTTCCCTTCCCACTGAAGTTGAGCGATTTCAGAGCCCCTTCCAGCGCCAGTGCCCTGGAGCAGTCCATATGTGACAGCATTAACGCTGCCTGCTTCGTTAGTTGGGCAATCCAAGCTAACTACTACTATTTAACACACAATTGCACACCTAATTTTGTGTAAAATTGTAACACTGGTGACATCACAACAGCTACTCCAGAGGTGAGATATAAGTGACTGAAGTCCATGGTTCCTACAGGCAGGGGTTAGATGTCAGGTAAGAACTTTCTGTGCACCAGCAAAAATACAGACTGCCCAAGATCCTCCTTTGAAGGCCTTTGGAGGACTCAGAACAGCTGTAAGCTACGTGACCATGCCCTGCCCCACCAGGTCAGTTAACAAACTTCCACGCCTTTCTCCACTCCTGGGTTAGTCCCAAGGCAGGACTGCGAACCTTGTTCCTTCCCTGCCCCCTCTCTCTTTTCTGAGAAAACAAGTAACACTTCTTTTCCTTTTTTTCCCCTTGCTTCTCAGAGTCAGCTGCTGGCAACTTATTTTTGTCATGCAACAAGTAATCAGTCTGTGAAACTCATTACTGCAGGATGTCAGCCTCACATTCAGAGTGGATTGTGCTATTACTTGAACAGACAGAGCACTTAAAGTCATCACAATACCTGTGAAAAACAGTGTAGAAGAGATGCTCCAAGCTGCTCTTTGACTATCAGGACTCTGTCGGGAATATTCCTAGAGGGCAGGTTACCCACAAACTGCTGCACTTGATGTGGCTTTTGCTGGTCAGGTGCTGGGTGGGTCTCTGGGCTTTCTGCCTGACTCTGCCTGAACATCTCTGACTCCTTCACTCTTTACCCAGTGTGGCATCAACACAGTTGTCTCTTGGCATGGTAGCCACAGAGACAGGCAAGGAGGCCAAGCTTTGGGTTTCACAAAACATACCTCATTCTTCATATTTGGGTCTATTCTGGGTAAATGCTTAAGGTTAAAGGCAGAGTAAAAATTGCACAATCTCCCTACAAATACATGAGTCTGTGATGCTGTCCCACTCCCTCATCATCCCCTGTTCTCATCCTCCTCTTGAACATTACCATCTGGTGGATTTTGTGGAACTCACTAGAAAACCTGACCAGATTTCCACTTCAGCTATTACAAGATGAAATCTTAAGCTATCACTTACAAGATTAGAACTACTCTGTCCTGTCCTAAGGGGTATCAACATATCCACCCAACAGCAACCACCTGATTGAGGATTTCAGTGTGAAGAAAACACGCCAGGGCAGCATTTGCTTCAAATTGCTCCAGGAAAGGATGTGATTTTGAGGGTGAATCACAAAATCCCTTAGCTGCTACCTTAGGAACTGTGTCACATGCTCTGTTGTCCTCACTTGCACCCTGGGCTGGCTGCTCTCCTTCCTCAGTCTTTGGTTTGTGTTGTGATTGGTACAGAAAGCCCCTTACCTCTCGGTCATCACAGCTGTGAACAGCCAAAGAGAGATGTTGCAGACCATGTTTTTAGATGGAAAGCAGGGTTTTATACGTGTGTTTGTTTGTAATTGCCTCTGTCTATGTTTATGTTAATCACAGGATTTTCTGAGACCTTGCAGAACCAATTATGGCACCAAACTAATGAGCTTTGTTCCCCTTATGGCATTTCATTTCCTGGGCAATGTGGCCACTGTAAAAAGAGAAGCACTTGCATTAATTTTGCCTTATAAAAGACATCCTGAGTCATCAAAAGGCAACAAAAGCTAAACATTCACCTAAAGATATAATCATCCACCACCTCAGCTCTGTCTGAATACACCCACATCATCTACTGTCCATGCTGACAAGGGCTGGATGCTTTATCCCAGT
Organism: Atrichornis clamosus; assembly: GCA_013400975.1. Lineage (NCBI taxonomy): Eukaryota > Metazoa > Chordata > Aves > Passeriformes > Menuridae > Atrichornis > Atrichornis clamosus. Next base: position 360,554 of record WBMZ01014225.1, on the reverse strand, counting down.
ATTTCCCAGCCAGAGGCTTCATTTGAACCCCACAGCAGTTCCCTGGGAACCCCAAAGTTTTCCTGCCAGTCCACAAGTTAACTTCTCCCCGTGCCACCACACAACTGCCAGTGGCAGTTCTTGGGCAGACAGGGAAGCTGCTGTTGAGTAATGGGAAATATTTGGTCTCTCATGCCTAATAGACCATTTTTTTGGAGTGTTCCCCCCCCCACCATCACACATGAGAAAAGGAAGAGATTGAAATCAGGCATCAAAGACAGCCTGCAAGGAGACGGCCGTTCACTTTGAGGTGAATTTACTGAATATGGACAATTAAACTTTGTGTCCCTATAGGTCTTACTCATGCCTATGTCTGATGACAGGATGTTCTTTTATGGCTTTGATGAGCCAGAAAACAGGGAAAAGTATTGTGTGATGAAGGATGGGAGAATAAATAAAACAGCCTGATGAATTTTTGATGTAAAGTGTAGCCTGACTGGCAGGTAGTCTGGCATTCAGGTGCTTCAGAGGATGGAAGTTTCCCAGGCAGAGTGGTGGAGGTAACTACTGTACTGAGATGTTCCTGTCTGATTCAGGAGATGATCCCAGGCAGCTTTCCAGTCCTGCTGCTGAAAGAATAAAATAGCTGGACCTAGTACCCCTGTCTGCATCCAAAACAGGACAGAAAACGCACACTAAGAAGAACAGCAACAACTCACAAATGAAATGCATCTGCATTAGCAGAAGACAGTCACCACTGAGGGAACATTTAACGCTCTGGCAGCAGCAGCTCTGAGTTGAGGAGCAGCAAAAGCAATGTCAAATGGTGAATTCCTGCCTCATGACAGAATTTTGCTGCTCCACAGCTGATGGGGACAGGACAGAGTGACATAAATTACTGCTCTTGTTGCAGCATCTCAGGAGCTCCAGCTGTACTGACTGACTAATCCAACCAGCAAATGACCTTGAGTTTGGGGTTCCTCATTATGGCAAGGGGAAAATGGGCAGTGGGCAGCTGGTGCTAATGTACTGACAAGAGTTTAGGAGGACTGATGGCTAATGATGCTTCATTAATGATTCACCTCTATTTCTGACCCTTCTCCAAAATCTCCCCAGAGCTCAGAGCTGAGCTCTCCATCTAGATTTTCAGGTGAATAAGGGAGGCATCCTGGACACAGGGTGGTCTTGCTGGGCTCCCATGATACAGGCATGTCTCAGACATTCCATGTCCAAAGGAGCAGGATGGGGCTGCCAGTGACAGCTGAAGACATCACACAGAGGTGCAGATCAGCTGTGTGTGGAACACGGTGACATTTGGGTGTATTTTCAAACTACTTCTCTAAACTTGAAGTCATCCTTTCCAATTGTTAATTCCCTCTTTCCAGTACATACAGGAGTAAGAAATGTATTCAGGAAGGCTGAGGTATCTATATCTCCCTGCTACATGACAATATGTTCACACTTCAAAATTAAATATTCCAATGTAACCCCTGAATCTTCCAGGTTTTTGTCTCATGGTGTTTTCCTCTCCAGTGCTGACTTGCTGTGTTTTGAAAAAGCTTTCAGGCCTTGCCATGTAATGATGTCTTTCACCCTCAGGCTTCCCCTTTCTCAAGAGTTACCTTTCTAGTATGAGTCTAAGGAGCCCACCCAGAATGGCTGTAGACTTTATAACCTTTATTCTTCGTCATCCTTTTAACTTTCTTCTCCAATTTTCTTTCCTTATTTGTTTTTCCAAGTGCCTCTTCCTATACATTAATATCCCAGTGACAACTTGTTTCAACTCACCTTGGCCACACTGTGTTAGTCTCAATTATTCTGATTTAGTTGATTGAAACAGCAACTTTTTGAAGAAATACCTTTGTCCCCAGGTCAGCTACAAAGAAGGGAGCTACTGTCTGTCATTGCAAGCAAGAGAGTCACAATTTCCCTCCCTTGGTGACCTTTTGGTTGCCTTGGGGCAGTCTGACATGAGCTTCCTTGTCTGTACCAGAGATGTGCTGGTGCCACCACTGTACCTGGCACAGGGCACTTTCAGGCCATCTCCAGGTAGCAGAGCATCTAGTGAAGAGCCAGTCCTTACTGCCATCCTCCTGTTTTGGTGCTGGTGAGTTTGCAATCCAAGCACGAGGCAATGCCTCTCTTGGCACGCTGCAGTCACGAGGCCCAGCGTTTGTGAGGAACAGCTGAGCATAATTGTCCACTTTGCCTGTCAGGATTCTGCAAACATTTTTAGCTTTCTGAGCTGAATTTGAATTTACGTAGCAAGTGACACATTGGACAAGCACTATATTCATCATCTCAGCTGCTCTCTGGCTTCAGAGAAGGGCACAATCTGCCTGTGAAATGCGCTGGCTCTGGGAGGGCGTGCAGCGGTGGCGAGTGCTGGGCCACCTCCGTGCAGTTTGCTTCTATCCAGTTGAGCCAAGAGAGTTTTATAGGGAGACCTGCTCTGCCAAAGACCAGGTATTATTGCACTGATGGAGAAGGATCCTGGGGGTAAGGATGAAGGCAGTGGAAGTGCTGCACTACCTCACTCGATGCTCTCCTTTAAATCTTAGCACAACCCCCTGCAATTGCAGAGGGATAGATCACCTTGGGAGCTGCACTGCACCAGAACAGCTGTATGGCCCTGGACCAGGCTGGCTGGTTAAGAGCATGTGGGTGGCAGTGAAGGTGGTCTGTGGCTCGTGGCTATGCCCTGATAAACCCAGTGGGAAATGGAGATGGGGTGAGAGAAAGGAGATGGAGTGGAGGCTGCACTGCTGCACTGCTCCACTCCCAGGGCTCGGAGGGGTTTCTGGCTCCAGCTCTGTGCTGAGGTCAGTCTCTCTGATGGTCATCAGGGGGGAATGACCTTCTCCCCAGCTGAGTTTTTGTGGGTACCTACTTGATCAGATTTTAAAGGACGCTCTTTTGGATACTGAAAAGACTATTTTTAAGAATAATTCATTGCACAGTGGGAGCTGGATGCCTCTGACTGTGCTGAAGTGAAGTGGCCTCAGACGTGACTCCTATGTCCTTCCACCGCTGTCATTTCAGGGACCTGGGACTTTCACCCCAAAGTGTGAAGCAACAGGGCATTGGCCCTGCTGTTTTAGAGGTGATGGATATAGGCACAGGGGCTGCTGAGACCAGGCCAAAGGCTCCCAGGGAGTCTGTGGTGGTTGTAATGGAAAAAACAGCCTGAAAAATGGTGGACAACCACCTTCCACCCAGTGAGGAGGGAGGAGAGCCAAGACACGTACAGACTCCTATGTCAGAGAGCAAAGGCAGAGCCTCTGTGGTTGTGCCAAGTCCCATCCACGGGGAACACCCCATCCAGCTTAGTGCAATTGTGCCTCAGCTTTACACCCCTCCAGAGAAGCTGATCTGAGAAGTACATGGCTTTTAAATATCCCTGAAGAGAGTTTCACTCCAGCGCTAAAATCCTGACGGTGTGTTTGCTGGTAGGGGCTCAGGGAGGGGAAGGGTGATGTGCTGCTGGGGACATGGAGGACACCAGCAGCTTTTAGGGAAGCCACGAAGGAGAAGCATGTCACATGGGTGATGTGACAGGGGAGAGAGGTGAGGGCAGAGAAAGATAAACAGATGCAAAGCAGAACCCAGAGGAGAAGCACAAACAGGCAGGACAGGAGTGGCTTTTCTGACACCTAATTCCTTGAGTGGGTCAATCATCTTTTATCTCCTTTGAGTCAGTCCCTGTGCCATGGAGAGCACCAGCCGGAACAAAGCAAAGGCAGAGGAGAGCTAAAACTACTGCCCAGCGGGAAGTGAATGCTCTGGCACTATTTATTTTTGAGTCTGCATTTGGATTAGCTGTAAAGAGCTGTGTGGATAAGCAAGCAGGCAATTACAGCTGGGACGTGCTGCTCATGAATGGAAACAGCTCCAATCTGCTCAGGACATATTGAAATTCTAATTCAGTTAGATTCCTTTAGTTACAGCGCTCATCACAGGCATTAAAAGAGATGGGATTAGAAAATAAATACAACTCTTATGTTGCCTTTGGTCTGCCTTCTCTGCTCCCCTTTCCCTCCTCCCCTCCCCAGTTTTTGCTGTTGTTTGACTTTATTTTCTGTGGTAAAATACAGCAGTCTGCATTCAGTCTTCTTGTTAACTTTTAGGAGGCTCTAGCAGAGCGCAGCTGGCCGGACGCGTGCACTGCTGAGGGTGGGCAGTCAGCACTGGTAGGAGGCCACTGCTGCAGCTTCACATGTCACATCTTACTAAAGACCACTACCCAGAGGTATCTTTAATTCTGCAAAGGTACAGATGTGACACCGAGACGCCAAGCAGAGCACGGACATGATTCGGAAAAGCTTTTCACTGGCATCATCCCTGGTTCAGACAAGCGCTCCAGCCTGCACTGCTCCCCCAGTGAGCAGGTTGGCTCTCTGCTCTGGGTATTGGTGCAAAGCTACTTCACTGTTGCAAGTTATTTAACTGTGCTCTAGTTTAGTTTCTCCAGCTGTTAGTAAAAAATGTATTAAATCTGATAGCATATGCAAGGAACAGATAGTTGAGATCTAAATCTCAGAGTGCTGGATTGAAGGAACAAGAGGAGCATGAGTTTGTGTCTCCAGCTGACTGGAAGTTGTGTTCCATCACAACTGGTCTCTTGGACCTGCTGGAGGACCTCTGAATGCAGAGGGATGTGTACAGATAGGCTGTGATTAGTCCTGACACATCAGCTTAGAAACCTGGTTATGACAGACACTGGGTAGAAAGTACTTGTCTCCCTTTAAACTAAGAAGGGGCTTGATGGGCAAAGACAGACATAATACCCAGTATTACTGATACTGAGTCATGGAGCTGTGAAATAAGCAACTCTCTGGTGAAAACAAACACCCAGCTTGGTTCTCATGAGCATCTTTCCTCTTTGTCGTATTACAAAAGTGTAAATTTTGCATTATAAGCACTCTGCAGTGGCTTGTCATCCTTTCAGAACACAAACTTCACCATCTGTAGCCCTCTTAGTTGAATATGATCAATTGCTGTGTCAAATTCACAAAACAAAATTTTGTGCCCAAGTGATGTGGAAAAACTCCAGACATATTTTTTTTGTTCCTGCATACATTTCACATAATTTTCACAGAATTTAACATTTTCTGCGTACTTTATTGAAAATGTAATTCTGTAAGTGCAGCTGCCTATTGGCTCTTGAGTCGAAGTCATGTGCAACATGGCTACAACTCCGTGGACCTTTGAACTCATGCATGTGTCCTCCGCAGATCCCTATTTGCTTTTCCCGAGGAACTGTTGTTTTAACCATGAGCTCAATATTAAGACAGTAACTGAGTGGAAGGGGTTTCTCTGCATCGAGTAGTCCAGCTATTGACAGCAAAACAGCACAGCTCTGTGGGAATAGTGTGGTAGCAATACTTCTAGCGACCTCTAAACCTGGTATGGCAAGATAAAGCTTACCAGTTGGGGACCTCTGCTCATATATGACCAGAAATCTTCTGTACTAGTCTGTGGGGTGATGGTAAGGATGTCCCAGTCACATGATAAGGACGGAAGCCAACTGGCTGATTGGAAGAACAATGCAAAATCCTAATTCCTACAGGGCAGGTCCATGCCCAGAGAACCATTCCCAGTGCAAGAAGAGGGAAGCTTTTCTAATGGAGTCATTCGTGGTTAGGACAGAGACCAAATCCAGCCTGATGAGCAAGGCAGGGAGAAAGCTTAATTTTAATTAAGAATTAAGTGGGTTACATTAAGGCAGAGTATTGGGAAGACAGGGACCACAACCTAAAAGATAGTAGTGATGTGCCCACACAAAAGACAGCAGGAACAGCTGAATATTGCAGCAAGATAGTAATGAAATGCACAGAAGTGGTGGAATGAGGTGAATGGGAAATCTGGTGAGGCAATGAGTCGATTGACTGGTGAGATGAGTCTGAGGCACTGCGCTTAGTACAGTGCTGCACCAGCTATGAGGGCAAAAATCAGTGTCAGCTCCACAGCACCTGCTTTGCAGATGAGTTCAGTGCATGATATGCTGGATGAGAGAGATGCAACTTCAGCCTCATGGGAAACAATAGTTCGGCAGTTCATTAATCTCTTTACAGATGTGTTTTTTAAAGATATTTTTTAGCATAAAACCAATTTTTCTTGAGAGTCAGGAAAAAAGATAGTGAGAAAGAACAAAAGCAAAGTGTCTCTAAGGGAGAACAGTGTTCCTATGCTCTCTATGCATTTTTGAAGCAAAAGAAAGAACAAAATCTCTGACATTCTCTGAGGCCAGCGGAGCACCCTGAACAGTGAAGGGGCCATGTTCATGAAACAAAAACCCAATGTAGTTTTGGTCTCATAACTGGTCTAGAAATGAAAGCAATGGCAGGAGCAGGCACAGATGCTTCCATTCCTCATACGACAATAATCTATATTAATTACTGCAAGCATCCAGCTTCAAACAATGTCACTGCAGTGCTATTACCGTTGACAAGTATTGAGTTTCCAAGGAAGTGAATGTCTTTTTCTCTCCCTAATCATGATTACTTGGCTTAGTACTTGGGCTAAGCTTTTATTTAACCAAGATAAATGGATATTTCCAAAACCAGTGAGTTAACACCAAGCATCACATTATTACTCTCTTCACAGACTTCTTGCCTCATGTGCAATTTTTCTCAGCTGTTAAACACAAGTAACAATAAGAATAGGAAGGAGGAACTGTGCAGGGTCCTATATGGATTAAAGGTAAAAAAAAAAAACCTGGTTTTGACCATTACTTCATCTTATTCAGTGATAGAATTTTCCCTTGATCGAGGTAACAAAACAACATTATTTTGTCCTGTAATTTCTCTTTCTTGAAACATGAGCATCCACGCCACATTTCTGCAGATACCACCAGCCTATATGACTAATATTTTGTTGCTTTCTGCTTGGAATTCTTATTTGTCATTTAAGTTGTTGTGCCACTACTGTAGGTTAACATTCAGAAGAGCAGATGGGGAATTAGAGACAAAACTTCTGTTGGTGATAACGGGACTTCCATGCTTAATTTCCCCCAGGCCACAGTGAGTGTTTTCCTTTTCAACAGTGCTGGGCAAAAACGCCTTAAGGAACTGGTGGCAGCAAAGCTGTGAGCTGGCAGCACACTGAAATTGTCAGGAAGCAGGAAAAGATTTTGGGTTGCTGGGCCATTTGTGGGAAGTTATTTTGTAGTAGCTCCTGGAAGATACCCATCTCAGTACTGAAGTTCATCTGCTGAAGGCTCAAAACTCCTCACCATCAAGGAGTGACAGTCAGAGGAATATCCCACCTCTGCCCTGGGGACACTCCCGAGCTGGAGAGCCCCGTGGCACCTCCCTGGGATCGGTCATCTCCCCATGCTGCTGGCTTTGCCATGGGCTGTGCTGCCCATGCCGGCCAGCGGCCACCCAGCAGTTGCTGAATGACAGGAACTATCAGGATCAAGACAGAATTCACTGTCCTAACACACCAGATGTCACAGGGGAGATTAAAAACAGATTCTGGCTGCTAAAATGTGCACTCAAGACACATAAGAGACCTGTAAAGAGAGCAAGAGCTTGCCCCTACTCTTGAGAGCCACGCAGATGGGATTTGTTCAAATAATTACCACAGATACAGCCCGCACCATGTCACCTTGCCTGGCCTTTGTCTTTAAGGTGTCCATCACTGGGACAGCCTCCACCCACCTTCTTCCAAACAACAAAAGGCTTTTACTAAGCATTTGATACTGCCATTAATGAAACAAGGAAATAGATGCTGAAAATCAGACCATATGTGTTATGTCTGTATTCTCTGCTCCTTAGGACAGTTTATCAATTACGTGTTAATTTTCAATTAAATTGATGTTTATATGGAACTTCTTCCTGCCTCTGTCTCTTCTAAGAATCCATGAGCCTCAGTAATCATGTGAATTACATTTGAATCAAAATGCAGAAAAGCTGTGTTGTCACATTGACCTTGAAATCCTGAAGACCATTTCCATTATAAAGGTGCTTTACAGGAGAGCTTGTGCCTGAAGAGGCTGCTAAGGTAAGTATAACCAAAAATATTTCTCATACGTAAGTATTCACAGGAAACCATCTTACTCCTAAAAGCTGGTACTTGAATTCTTCAAATTATTTAGACCGTTTTAAGCAGACAGGATGTAGGAAAACTTGTGAAGGTAATGGCTAATGCCCTGCTCATGCCTTGAGTTGTGTGCCTCTCTCTGTAACTCAGTGTAGTAGGTAAATAAAAGCTGGCAGTCTTCCTCCCAATATGTTCAGAGGACTTTTCTCCCTTATTGATTTCATAGTAGTAATACAATTAGAGAAAATATTATCAGAGGTTGCTGTAACAGGGACTGCATTTTTATTGTATAGGGTGAAAATGTTTAACTTCCACCCACACCTGCTCCTCTTCCTTGCATTAAAGCTGCTTTTTAAAAAATTCTTTTAGAACTGCTGTACAAGCTTAATGAAGTCTATCATTTCAATGCTCTTCGATATGAACTTCAGAAGAGACTGGCTACTTGATTCTCTTCTTATTTACGTCAGCGAGGTCAGCAGCTGTATGCAGAAGCAAGCAAAGGGGTAAGGCAATGCCACAGAACCTGTCAGCACCACAGCAAAGGCATTTCTTCAGTTTGCAGTGGTCCCTTGGGAAATCCTAACAGCTGCACTAATGTTGGATGTAATTGAAGAAATACGCTCCTTAAACTGGCAGGTGGTTCAGTATTTAAGCATAATGCCTGTTGAAACAATGCTTAAAAGCTGATTTTTGACCTTCATGCAAGGCAAAAAAGAGGGGTTTTTTTTTCAGTATCTGCACAGATTTAAAAAACGATGTGGAACATTTTGTCCAATAGTAGCTTTTTGTATTTCTTCCTACTGTTTGTATTTATTTTTACTTTTTACCACAATGGAAATTCAATCAAAGTCAAGGATTTTATCACCTTTCCACTTGACTGCCTGAGTCAGATGCTTAAAATGTAACACCAGCAGCACTGTGAGTAGTCGATTAAAAAAATCAACCTTTAGCTCTATAGCTCAGAGAAGTGCCTTTTTGTTTTTTCTATAGCCTGGTAGAGTTATTTGCTATCAGAACACGTTTTCACCCGAAGTGGTCTGCTATTGGCATCTTACAGGGGTTGGAAAATGTTGCTACTGGGGTATTTCAGTTACCAGAGCACTCCCCAGTCAGACCAGTTTGCTGTGCAAAGTTCTGGGCTTGCAGCGGGAGTTCTGCCATCAAATGCATTTGCCAACTGGGAATCAGCAATTTGCTTCCTCTCAGTGCAGAGAAAAGTTTATTTAATCTGGAAACTGGAAAGCTGGAGTGGAACAAGAATGACTATTTCTCTGTACCCTTCCAGCTTTCCTCTATGGCCCCAGGAACTTTGCTTTTTGTCTATCACCACTTCAAAAGCCCTCACTTCCTTCACCACAGTTGGAGCAACAGTGCTCTTGGCAGCCAGGTCCTCCTGAGGCTCTCTAGTCCCAGGCTTGGTCTGATGTGGCAGAAGATGCTCATCCAAACCCTTGCTACTGCCAGTCCCCTCAGAGGACACCAATACTGGTGTTAAGTTGGTGGGAGAGGAAGGGACGACCAGGAGACAGCACACCCAGTCCTGTTTCTGCAGATTTTGCTGCACAAAATAAACTCCTGTGGAGTGTGGGTCACTGAGCAAACATGTCCATGTGTGGGTTCTTATTTCGTGTACTCTGCCATAAATACAAACCAACTGGATGACCTGGAAGGTCAGGTTGGCTCCAGGAGTGCCCTGGCCACCCCTTCTGCTCACCTTTGAAAGAGCGTCCCCCAAGTGTTAGCTTGGCAGTACTTGGAAGAGTACCAGCAGTTACAATAAGTAAATGACACTATTTCCTAAGTGTCTGTGTTTTCACTTCTGAGGAAAACATTTAGCTGATCTAGGAGCACTTAATTTGGGAGATGTAACTCAATCCCAGCGAAAAGCGGCACTTGGAAGACCACCCGCGGATTTCTGCAGATCAGATCCCCCGTAGTTAAACTAAATGTCATCACACTGTACACAGCTGCTGATTCCAGGTTTGCTAATTTGTAAAACAACGTGAAGAAGATGCTGCAGTTGTGCGCAGGGCAGCTGAATTATAGGTACTTAAGCAGAACAGTGGGGATATGAATTCTGTTTATTGCACAAACCTGCCTCTATAATTAATAGAAATGGTACCATTCCCTTGCTCTGTTTTCATTAATTCAGACTGATAGCTATGGAAGACCAGAATGGATTAGGAAACACATTTTGGAAGAACAAGAGAGAACAAGAGGACTTTCTTGGCTTTTGAGCATCATTCCAGATCTCCTTCTTCAACAAGCAAGGAGCAAAATTACTAGCAATGCTCTGTGTGTAACAGACCATCTGTTACCGTAATTGCAGCCTTGTTTTACTTTTCCCTGCTTCTGGGAGGGAAGATCCAAACTTTCCTAGCTACCTCTCTAAATTGAACATTATGAATTGAATATTTAAAACCTCTAGAAACAGCCAGAGTCAGTTCAAAGCCTTCTTAAACCCCAACAGCTCTCTAAGGCCAGTGTGCCAGTACCTCCCAATAAAAACTGGCTGCAGGGTTTACCTATCAAGCTGCAAATGATCTGAACAGCCCTGGCTCCTTTAGCAGGAGTTTTATAGGCCTCTTTTCTCTCTCTTAGGAGGTGTAAACATATCAAGGTTTAACATTATGCTTTATTTATCTCAGTGGTATGGTATGTTATCATTCCCATGGAAGCACTGGTGATACTTTATCGTGGTGAAGAGGCGGGCACTTCATGAAGCAGAGCTGAAGCATGAGCTGGCTTATCCATGGCCAGCCACATCTGAAACACAGTACAGGCCTCAGTTTGGGTGCTATTTCATTACTTTGGGTGCTTTGGAAGCAAAGTGTGTCCAGAAATGAGCATGAAGATCAGACAGCTTAATAAGGGGCAGTGGCCTTCACCTCTCCTGGTGGAAAGCTTTGCCCCTAGCCCTGTCACTGTCAGAGGGACAGGAATACATGTGTCAGAGATGACTTATTTTCCCCATGATTCATTGGAAAAAAATTAATCCTAATAGCTTTCTAACATAACGAATGTACTGACCACTGAACTGCTCTGACTAGGCAGGGCCCTTTATTGATGTGACTCCGTAGCCAAATGTAATGCAATTAAATGATTGGATTTCGTTACGTATATTGACATGGTGTCAGTGACAATTTCCATTCTCTCTATTATTTCTATAAATAAAGTCATCTGCCATAATTAGAAAATATGAACGTGCTAAGGCCTCCATTAATTCTCCTCCATATTAATCTAAGAGCTGGGCAGATGTTTATTAATACCTTGTTACACTGCGTTCATCAGCTGTTACCAGGAATAGAAAGATTGAGACCTGATCTCATGCTGAAGGTTAAACAAGAGAAGATCTGGCCAAATCTTGGCTTCTGATTGACATTTTGACAATATCTTGGTTTTTTATCAAAATGCTTTTTAAACTTTGTGCCTCTCTCTCTCCTTCTTCCCCTAAGTGTCCTCGGAACCATGTATGAAACTCAGTGGCACCCTCCAGCATTGTGTCCAGTCTCATGCCTGGTGTGATTTCAGTGGAGATGAATTACACCAGCCTGTGACCTACCCTCTGCTTCTCCCACCTGGAAGGTATTTAAGGAGCAATGGTGTTGGGTGAAAGCCCAGGTCCAGCACATTCAGTGCTGAGCACCCGCTGATGGGTGCTTGGGGATGGGTGTGAGGAACAGCAGGTATGGATGGACCTGCACCAAGCTGTGAGGAGAGCTGTGACCAGCCTGTGGGCCCTCTTGGACCCTCCTGGTGTCCTGTGGTTGGCAGATTTCAGAGCTGGTCTAACCTCTCTCCCAAGCCATCTCCCATTGTCACCTTCACTGTCTCTTGCCAAGAAGCTCCACAATTTAATTACATTTTCTGTGAAAAAGAACATAATTTCCCCTGTCTCTTTTAAATAATGTGCTTGATAACCTGAGGCCATTCCTGATCTTCCTCTTCTTTCCCATTTGTCTGGTGTTTGCTGCCTCTCCACCACCTGGATCTGTTCCCTTGGCTCCTACTGCCCGGGTCAGTGTCCAGCAGGGCACCTCTGCTGACCTCCGCAACACTGCGTGGGCTGGCGCCAGCAGAGAGACTGCCCCGTGACCGCTGCAGAGAAGGCAGCTGCCTGGCTGTCTGTGCCCATGTGGCTGAACCAAGGAGCTCTGATGTTCAGCCTGGTGCCAAACTCCTGCTCGCGCACGTTCCCGGTGCGCCCAGGCTGCCTCCAGAGGAGGTGCCTGGTTGCTGGGATGAGCCAACCTGGGATGAGCCAACGCTGATTCACATCCGATGTTCTCAGAAACAGTGTGCAAGATAGATATACGTCTGTTCTGCTGCATTGGGACTGCAATGGAGCCCATTTCCTGATTTTAGGAAAGGTTTAACTCTTTCCGGTAAAACCAGATGAATTTCTCCTGAAGGACTCAGCCTTCTAGGTTAAACCAATTTTTTTCACCTGGTAATTACTGTAATTTTTTTGCAAGCTCTTAACACTAAAGTGGATGAGATGAAATTATACATGTCTTGTGACCTTTTTTTTCCGCAGAAAGCTACACTGTTGCCATTCCTCATTTAAAGCCAAGTAAAACAGATCTATTTGCAACTGGGATTTACTTTGTAGTGTAAAATGAACTGGGTGAGGCAACACTTGGTCAGAACCTGCCTTTATATTTTTGACTGGGCCACATCTGAAATGAAACTAGAGCATGTTGTGAGTTATTCAAGATTGAGGATGGCCTCTCTTTACTGCTGTACCCAGCACAGAGCAGTTGGAGCTCCTGGAATTCATCAGGCCTTGAAGAAGAATTTAAATAATTTCAAGATTTCAGGATAGGCATGACCCAAACCCTACCACACAGTCATCAGCTGGAATCCTGAACTGATGAACTTCTGATATGTACTTTGAAAGACTGCTGGTGGTGACTGGCCCAGCCCCATCCCATCCCATCCCATCCCTTCCCATCCCATCCCATCCCATCCCATCCCATCCCATCCCTTGGCAGCTTCAGAGACCACCAAAGCAGCTGAAAATGGTTCAGCAAAACACAAACAGGTTTCATGTCAAAACTTCTCTTGAGCTTAAAAAGGAACATGGGTACTAAATTAGACCTTGTTTTGTACAAAGTAATTTTAAATTCATATATATAAAATAGAATTGAAAAAAAATCCAATGTTGCTCCCACCACTTCCTAGCCCTTGCCCATCTCCTTTGAGCTGGATGCTGCTTGTCTCTACCCTTGTCTTCCACCTCTGAAATTACCACTTTTTGCACTCTCTTTCCCTTTCTTGGAATGGCCTTTGCAGAAATGCCCACAAACAGCTATTCTTTGGGTCAGCATTTCAATTAGTTTTAAGTTGTACATTTCTTTTTCCTTAGTCTGTACTTATTTACTACTATTTGTATTGAATCTTTGCCTGAGTGTTTGCATTGATTCTGATAACTCTGTGGGGTGCTTATCTGTACAAATAGATCAATAGCTTTTGGACTGCACTTTCTGAAGCAATAAACTAAGAGACTTGCTTTGAACTTGAAAGCTCATGTACTGCATTTACTAATACAGCAAGATATGACAAATGTGTGATCCACAAAATTACTTCAATCCCATGCTAAAGGAAGGGGATTTTGTACCTTTTTTTTCCTGGTCATTTTTATTTAAACAAATAAATCTTACAACTTCCCTTTTTTAATTACAGATGCCCTGAGTTCATCAGGGGAAAGGACACTACTGATGGTGTCCTTCCATGGTGACATTCTTTCCAGAGTTGACAGGGCTGGGTTAATTGCTGGTCCCAGCAGGCCAGAGCGTGTGGATCATCCAAGGGACTAATCTAAAGGGAGGATCTAATAGGAATCAACCTTCTGCCTCAAGTGAGGAATGCTCCCTTCTCTTAAAATGCAGTAAAACAAACACTGCTCTCATCTGATCTGAATTAAAATCAGGCACAAACTAAGACTGTAATTTCTATTTCTAGCTTGTTCAAGTAGCTCTTTGCACCGTCTTCCTCCAAGCCAATTTTGGGCTAAGTGAAAAAACAGCTCCACAAAGTCTCTGTGTGAAGGCACCAGGAATGCAGCAAGATAATGGTATAGCAAGATAAGGGGGATTAAGATTACTTCTGAGCTTTTTTAAGAAATAAGAGGTGAAAAAGTTAATGGAACACTCAACTGGGAGACATTGCTGAGACCTGCAAAAAGTGATAAACCAAGATAGCTGGGTGAAATATCAGTCAGTGGCCAGACTATTCCATGTACATTGCAGCCTGCTGAATTCCACATGGATTATGGCATGGAAAGCTGTCTGGCAGAATAGGACCTGGGAATACTGGTTGCCAGCTGGCCAAAAGCAGCCAGAGTGTGCCCAGGTGGCCCAAGAAGGCCGATGGTGTCTCACCTTGTTCAGTGTGGCCAGCAGAACCAGGGCAGTGGCCGTCCCCCGTACTCAGCACTGGTGAGGCCACACCTCCTGGGGTCAGTTTTGGGTGCTTCACTACAGGAAAGACATTGAGGGACTGAAGCATGACCAGAGAAGGGAACAGAGATGGGGAAGGGTCTGGAGCACAAATCTGATGAGGACCAGCTGAGGGAGCTGCGGGTGTTTAGCCTGAAGAAAAGGAGACTTGGGGGAACATTTATGGCTTTCTACAACCCGCTGAAAAGAGTTTATAGCCTGGTGGGAGTCAGTCTCTTCTCCCAAGTAAAAAGAAAGAGGACAAGAGGAAATGGCCTCAAGTTGTGCCAGACGAGGTTCAGATTGGCTATTAGAAAAAAATTCCTTAACCAAAAGGGTTGTCAAGCCCTGGAACAGGCTGCCCAAGGAAGTGGTTGAGTCATCATCCTTGGAAGGGTTTAAAAGACATGTAGATGTAACATGCAGGGACATGGTTTAGTCATGGACTTGGCATTGCTGGGCTAATGCTTTGACTTGATGATCTTAAAGGTCTTTTCCAACGTACATAATTTTATTACTCCGTATTGAGAATTTGCTTGTATTGTTGTGGAACTTAGATGTTACTTTAACTGCCATGATGAGTTTCGAGTGGATTATTCTGTAGAGACAATAACAGACACAACCCAAATCCAGTGGACACCTGATCTGACTGGTATTGAAGCTGATGAAGTATTTCTATTGTGCTTAATGGGCATTGGCCTCAGTCTCAGAAGAGTGCACTTCAGATTGAACTTCTCTGCTTTTGCAGCGATTTTATTAAATTTGCAGAGTTGGTATTAGATTTGCTCAGTGGTATGAGAACATTACAATTCTGTTAAATTACTTTTTCAGTTAATAATATATTCTTTTCTACAAAGGTTTTACTTTCTTAAGTCCTTTTCCCCTCTTTGCCTTCATCTGGTTAGGCAATTCATTCCCCCTTTCTGCCTTGAGCTACTACATGCTGTTACCTGGCAGGGTTAAACAGCTCTCGTCCACTTCTCAAATGAATGCTCTGTAAGCTAAACTGTATTTTTGGTCCTTGGGCAGGGTGTCCCTTTCTTACTGGTGGAACCAAAGCAAGAAAAGGCTCACGAACTGTGAAGAAACCTAAATCTAAACAGGTTCTTGATCCCAAGCTCTTCCAGGTCAAGGCTCAGCACTAACTTCTGGGAAAGACCCCCTCATTCCTGAGCCTTTTCTGTCCAACACAGAGACACTTTTTGTGAGCCCATTCTCAAAGAAACAGATCTCTGGGATCCAAGCGGTATTACATTATTTGTAGTATTTACACCTGTAATACCAGCAGCATGCTAAGGGTTTTGAAGAGATCTCGGAAGACAAAGTCCCTGCCTAAAGAGCTTAATATTCATATTTTATTCAAAATATAAAAATATACGTACTCCAAGTCTGTAAGATACCAGATTAAAAAGGCTTTTCTCCTTAAATTAGCTGACAGAAATGTAACCCCCTGAAGAGAGCGAAGGAGGCAGCTGTGGAGGGAAGGGAGCCAGCACCACTGAATACCAAGTGACTCTCAGCTGCCTCATCTGGAGATGCACTTTCAGCCTCAGCTTGGGGTCCTTACAGACACTTTTACCCCTGTGAGCCCAGCTGGGATCGGAGGGTCAGGCCCACCGTGCCCCCCCTGCCTGGTGTTCTTTGCGCAGAAGTGAGTCCCAGCCCCATTCCATCTGGAGTGGGGGATCCAGGGGTGATGCGATGGAAAAGAGGCCTTTGGATCTGCCTGTTCAAATGGCAGCCCTCCTTATGGGAATAAAATCAGATTGATCTTCCTTTTTGTTGGGAGTCAAGAGTGTACAAGGCACAGTTTCTCAGTTCTGACTGCTGTGCTCAGGTCACACTATTCCCAATATTTTGACACAATACAATGTTTGCTATTTCTATGCACAACACATCACACTGTCAACATTCAAATACATTAAATTATTTAAGACCAAAGGAAACCTAAATAATAGCATAAGAAGAAAAATTTTGTCTCCTGCATCAGGTGTACTTGAAGTTTGGTGGGAGTGGGATATTTCTGCCATAATGGACAACAGTGCCAGTAAAATGGAGCTCAGAGTCCAGGAAGGGAACAGTGACTAATATATTTTTGGGGACGGGAAGGCAGGTCCACCATTACAAGTTGACAGTTGAGAAGCAAAGTGACAAGAGTTCAGAGGCCATAAGTTACAGCTCGTTGCAGAATTTTAATGTGTTTCCACATGAGTGATATTTGGTTAGATATTGTAAGCACAGTACTGGAAAATTAGGATTAGCAAATGACTAAATTAAACTGCAAATTGGGTAAAGAGATTTGGAAGTAAACGTAAGTGCTTCAGTTGTATTGGACTTTGCCCTCCAAGGACTTTTTTTTTTAATAGCCTGTGAATTCTTCTTGGATTTAAAATTCTTCCCATTACAGAAGCTAGAGATTTTGTACAGAAATCTGATGGGGTTATAGAAGAACTGTAACAGAACAACAACAACAACAGAAGAGATGTAGGTTGAAAGTGTTGCAATGACCTCTCTTTTGTGAAATGCTCATCACAGATTTCTGGGAAAATTTCTGGGATTCGTTCCTGAACACAACACAATGACAAAAATACTTAACACAAACCTCATGACCCCACTCCTGGTTTTTAAGAAAATGTCTGTTACATGGCCAAAACTCACATCTGCCTTTGCAGGGTTAATTATTTCTGAAACCCCAGCGAGACACAAAGGAAACTGCCCAGACAGACACAGGACATAAATAACCCTGGGCATTATCTGCAAAGGGAGAAATCACTCAGAGGTGGCAGGCAAAGGAGATGGTCCCTGCTGGACCCCCGGGTACCTCAACATGCCCGAGCACCTGTACCAGAGCACCTTGCCAAATGCACCAAGCTGAATCCACTTCTGATCAAAGGCACCCGGATTAACACAGGAGTTGGGATGCTGTGCAAACCAGCCTCGTCCTGACACCAGAATGAACCAGACATCTCAAAAACGCAAAATGGAAAAAGCAACAACAGTTAGGGAAAGAAAACAGTGGGTTGTGCATAGCCCCAGTGACTGTCTCAATATATTGCTTTTCCCATGAAGATCTGCCACTTCTTGTACTGATTCTCAAGGAACATTGCAAGAGTCTTAGAGATAGGGGGAGAGAGATGCAGAGCAGTCTGATAACTTACCATGATAGTAGCTATGAGTCAAAATTACATCCAAGGCTTCCCTCTTCAGTTTGTGAGGTTTGATGACGCTGATTTTATCAGCAAGGTCATTTTAGCACCCATGCCTAATCCAGAATCTATTCTGATATTTGTTTAGAAGATTTGAGTAATCTCTTTAAGAGAATTAACATGTGGTGGAGTCCTAAAGAACAATCTTCTCTCAGCCCTTACTGGAGCAGAAGGATTTGAGGTCAAAGTTAGGTGAAGGCTTTTTTTAAGGCAGTCTGGAAACAAATGGAATTATCTTTAGAGCAAGTCACATTATGGAGGATGGAGACAAAAAGTTTGCAAATGAGTATAGGTTGGTTTGGGGTTCAGTTTTATGGCTGCCCTGGCGGCAACCCATGACCTGCTGCATGATGCAGGTATTGATAATGTGATGTGCAGAGGGGATTGCTCTGACAGATTTCCCCTCTGAGCCATGTACAAATGCAGTCAGTCGACAAACAATACAAGAATGTTTTACTGCCTTTGTCCAGTGTCACCATATGCTCCTGTTGGCTCTTCATGACACAACACTGGCCCTGGAGCTCTGCATTGGGAAGCAATGTCTGGTTGAGGGAGTGGATGGGAAAATTCAGTGAAACAAAGGCACTGATGCTCAAATGCCAAGCTGTTAAATCTTCAGTAAGTCTTGGTTCAAAAATCAGTCATTGTTTTTTATAAATAATTAGAAATATAATCACTGGGTACAAAGTCAAATGTTCATTTGTGGGCTTTGGGTTAAATCTTGGGAGGAGTTTTGAGGAACTGACTTTGAATCTTCACACCCAAAGCTACTCTGTGTTCTGGTTGTTGCACAGGTGTAACATAAACAATTTCTACATGTTCTCACCTGAGACTGTGGCTGATATCACATAATATTAGTTCTTCTCTGGCAGATAGGCTGAAGAAAATAATGAAAATCCCACAAAAGCAGTTGTTCCCATGAAAGTCCCATCATGTCAGGCAGAATGGTCACCTAGAAGCTTGTGGCATTGTTGTACTATTAACCCTTGCACCCTTTTCCTTCCCAAAAGTCTGATGAATTTTTATCTGGATCCAGGAACAAAGACCAACACCCTGCTCTGTGGGGCTACATGTTGTGGGTGCTC
This sequence comes from Atrichornis clamosus, assembly GCA_013400975.1. Classification (NCBI taxonomy): domain Eukaryota; kingdom Metazoa; phylum Chordata; class Aves; order Passeriformes; family Menuridae; genus Atrichornis; species Atrichornis clamosus. The sequence goes on along the minus strand of WBMZ01014225.1, from coordinate 341,798 downwards.
ATCTGAAGCTCTCTGCTGTTTCACAACTGGCAGCAACAGATAAATTTACCAGTCATCTGAGCCAAGGTTCACCAGATGGAACCAAGTCTCAGAGGTAACATTGGGATATTGCTGCCTCGAGAGTAGAGGTAGCTTTGGGTATTAACTCATCTCACCTTCCAAGCTTTGGACTACTGGAAAGTTTGGAACACAATTTGGAATCCTGAGGCCAAATACCCCAAACTTAAGAGGGGGTACTACAACCCACCTAGCAAGGGTTTACAGGGCAGTTTGCTATCCAAGCTGTAAGAAAGTTGCTATTTTTTTGTGGCTGATAAATTGCAATGGCAATGATTTTACTGTGAAAACGAGCAAATCTCCCACTAAACTAATGAGAAGCAGTATTAAAACCTCATTCTTCTACTTTTGACAGACTTTTACATAGAGGTTTAGTAATGTTTGGATGTTTAGGGAAATGGCAGCTTATAAGAGCAAATGGAAGCACCTAACATAGCATATAGGCAATGGCCCTGGCAAGGCCTACAAAACTGAGGGCAAATGAGGTGTGGTAAGGGTTTGTCAAAGCACATTTTCACAAAAGACAGCAGGGAACATGGTAAATAGTTTAGAGACATTTAGTGGAGGACTTGACAGTGCTGGGTTAATGGTTGGACTCAATGATCTTTGAGGCCTTTTTCAACCTAAATGATTCTGTGATTCTCTGAAATATTAAAAGATTCTGTTGACAAATTCAACACATCCTTGGCAGAGCCTCTGTAGGGGTGTGGAGGACCCTTGGCCTTAAGACACCCACAATTAAATGACATTCCAGCATCCTCCCTGTCTGGTGGCTGCTGCAGAGCAGGGAGGTGAGCAGAGGTGGGAAAAGAGCACTGCAAGACTGTCCAGCCTATGGGGCCCAGAGGGTGCTAAAATCCCAACTGTAACGCAGGTCCTGACAGGTCTCCTTTAAAACGAATGATGAGGACTTGCTGCAGGGCAGCCTGCCTGGAGGAGACAGTCAGACAAACACCAAAGGGCCTGAGCAGGTCCCAGATCAGTGGGTTATCAAGTCAAATGTTCACTTGAGGGTCTTGGGTTAAATTTTGGTCCCCAAACCCACAGTTTAAAGTCCCTCAAAGTGAGCTGTCCGAGCTGGCCCGCTGGGGTGGGTGCTCTGGCACGAGCAGCAGTGGCTGCAGGTGGCCTGACCGTGCTGAACACAAGCCCTCCAGTATTAGATGCTTATCTTGGCACTTGCAAACATCCGTAGTAAGAAGGCTTTAAAAGAAAGCAGCCAGATGCTTGAGGAAAGGCATCATGCAACAATCAGCCTGCATTGCTTATCAAAGCAGAGAGACCAGGAGTCAAACAAGATGGGATCAGGCAGCCTAAACCCCCTAAAACCCCTAAACCCTGACTGCCTTCAAGTTCCACAGCAGGAACTCAGCCCTCACCATACTTTCACGGTGATTTACATTCACAAAATAAAACCTGCCTAGCTTCCTTGTGAGGTCCCTCTAAACGCCCCAAGAGGAGGCTGGAGCCAGAGGTCCCAGCACTGAAAATGCCAAATCCCTGGACGGGGGCTCCGGCAGGCGCCAAACCGGCAGCTCCCTCTTCTTGGGTGCCTGCCAGTGGTACCTTGGACTTTTCTTTTTCTGACACTTGCAGAACTGTCTGACAGCAAAATAAGCAGAAATAAGCAGTCCAGCTTGTACGGCCTGTGAAAAGGAAACAAGCTCCGGCCCATAGGAACGAACAGGAGAGGAAAGAGGCATGTGGCATTTCCAGCTTTCTCAGTGCTGCCTGGTAGTGGACATGAGAAATGACCCCCATTGCTCAAGTCCTTAACCCTTAGACAGTTTCTTCTATTAATGCCAGATGAAAAATTTAGAAATCTGGAAGTGCAGAGGAAATTGACACTACAGGAAGGCACCCAGAGTTAAATGAGTCACTGAATGCTCATTTGTTCAGTTCAGTACAGCTTGATGAATGATTTGTTTCATCAGAAACTCTACCAGGTCGCTGGGACCCATTCCAGATCTATTCCAGGGCAATACCAAACAGGTATTGCACAAACTAACAGACCCATGAGGCTGCCTAAGAAAAACACTGAGATAAGAAATACCAACTGCTACTGTCTGGCTCGAAGGTTTGACCAGAGCTTCAAGAAGAAGCAGAATTCGGCCTGATTCAGACTTCTGATGACCTCATCATGCCATGATTAAGCAGAACAGCTTCAGACTGTGCTGAAGAGCTCAACTAAACATTTGGATGATTATCCAGATGGACCCTTAAGTACAAATATACAACATCTGTCATCATTAACAAAAGACTTGTAATGGACCTCTGTAATAGCCACACTTTATGATGGCCTAAAAAGACTCGGTCCTCTGTCAAACTCATCACTGTTTGCAGAAACAAAATCGAGATATGAAAAGCCTGAAACAAACATAAAGAAACAGGAGGCATTTCTTTGTTGGCTTGTCGGAGACAGGGTGCACAAGTACCACACAATTTACAGGTGAGAGTGTATGTAACAGTCATATGGGTGTCACATTCATGCACCAGCACCTTCCTGCATGTCAGCACACCCAACTGCTTTGGTAAAGGTTAATAACCACACCTTTCTTCTTTTGCAGTCACTGTGACAGCAAATTGAATCCTACTGTTGGCCATCAGTGCATCACACACAAAAATCTATTACTGGTAATAGTTTCAGAAATGACTTGGTGTTGAGTAACTCAGCTTTGGGTTGTATCATGTGAGGGGAACTAGAAAACAGTGTTATTCAAAGTGTTGTGACATAAAGACATTTTTTGGCATGATGTACTGTAATGTTGACAGGACCTGCAAAAGTGTGTGGGAAAACCAGTGGTTTTATTTTTGCTGTGTGTATCTGAAAGGTTAGATACAATTGGTAATATGGAGAATGCTACTACTAGTGAAAGTATTAACATAGATTTGCTAGTGCTTTTTATTATGAACTGCTACTACTACTACTAATCTGTATTTTCACATGTGAGTGGAAGAACACAATAAGGGCATTCCTTAGCAGGTTTGTGCATTTACTCTCCAGCCATGACTCACCCCTTACTCAGAGAAGCAAAGCCCAAGTGACCCAGCTGTGGTGAGCACAGAGGCACCACTGAGGCAGTTCCCTTAGCAACATGAGCCACATGGAAACATCCAAACCAGCTTCCACCTCCTGCTTGCTGCTCCTTGAAGTTGTTCTGAGTAAGTGGATGCTAAACCTCATACCTGAATTTCAGAGGTAGAACCAATGTGTCACAAAGCAAATCCTTTTGCTCGCAAGTGCCCTGACTTCAGCTTTAAGAAGAAAAATAACATGATTTTTTTTTATCTACTCTCTCCAAACACTGTCTGGGCTCATAAACAAATAGCAGAAGCAGCCCCTGGATCCTCAGCTGACACTGATTATCATTAGGGATCTGTTGAAGTTAATGAAACCATGGCAATTCAGAGCAATCAGCCCAGCATGAGCTGGGTGTTTGTGGGTTCCAGGTGCCCATGATCCATGCAAGACTAAGAGCAGAGAAATAGTTCATCCAGGAGAGGGTTTGCTTGGGGAGTGTTTTGTGGTTCTTCTTAGTGGGGTATTTTTTTTGAAGGCAATAGGGTTATTTTTCAGAGGTGTTGATAGAAGAATTGGGAGCTGTTTGACATGAGGAATAATGCTCGCAAGCAAGTGGAAAAGAGCTCTTTGTGATCCAAGGTATTGTGTACAGTAGTCTGGAGTATTTCCTATTTATGTGTGCATGGTTTTTTAAAGTGTCTTTGCTCCCTGTATTGCAGCCTTCTGAGGTAAAGTGTGTATATTATATTGCATCAAGGTGCTACTCTTTGTGTTCAGTGTAATTGACATTTAAAGTTCAAGAAGGCTGCATGTGTGTGCTTCCCCCCCTGTTGTAGGCATGCAGCCATAGAAGAAGTGTGCAGAAATGAGTGTATTGATTTGTGCCTATCATTGCCTGACAGGAGCAGATGGGGGTCTTGGAGTTTTAGTTTAGCTGCTGGACTGTACTAAACCTGACCTGGTTCTGCTGCTATTACTTATGAGATATCTTTGATGCAGCTAAGTCACTTTTGAAGTATTGTAGAAGGTGAAGCAGAGTCAGCTTTGTAGGCAATAATAACAGAATGAGATTATTTAGACTAAAATGAGTCAATATTTGGAAAATTCCACTGTTAATAATTAGCCCTTGCCTGAGGGAAGCTGATTGATGCTGCCTGTACCAGATGGTTCGTAGCATGAGAGTGAGCCTGAGTGCTCCTGTGGACACCCCTGATAGGGAAGCAGCTTGGGGGGAAAACATAAGGGTGCAGCCAGGAGAAGACACCGTGGGCACCAAATCACCTCACTGTGAAAAGCACAGTCATGGGTTTCACTTGAAGGTGCAGGAAGAAAAGGCATTTCTGGAGAAGATGTAAAATGACAGATATTTGGGCTCTGGCAGGGCTTGTCTGTGGTAGCCCTTGGTGGTGGCCCTGTCCCCGGCCGGTGCCAAGCAGGAGTGTGCCTGACCTGCTTTTCCAGGGCTGTGAGCTCCTGCTGGCATCGGAACCACGAGGCCTTGGCTGTGTTATGCTGACACTTGTCCTGTAAAATTGACAGCAATTATGGATGATGGCCCATATTTCTGTAATATCTTCTTCCTCAGGACACCACTGACCATGCTTTTTAAGGGCTGGATATTGGCCAGGTTCTTGAAGAAGCAATAACTTGGCCATGATCCCACAGCAGGAAGCTCCAGCCTGTAGTGCTCGTGATCAGGGACGAGGCACTTGCTTTCCCTTCTCCCTCCTGGCTACCTCCCCTAAATAAACAACCTCTCCTCACAGCATATGCTGCATATGCAGGACTGTCCAGAGGGTCTTTACTGGTTCTAACTGCCCAACCTGAGTACCTGGCTGGTCTTGGCTTGATGCTCAAGCTCTGAAGCCACTGTCTCTAGCTGAACAAGTGCATGTGCTCTAATGGATATTTTTGGGTGGGAGCAGCTGTCTGTAGTGTCAGGCAGCAGATCTAATAACATATCACTGAAGCTGTTCTGGGCTGCACTATAGCAATCACTTATTAAATAAAATTCTGAGGGAGCCAATTTTGGTAGTCTTGGACTGATCACAAACAATTGAGGCATAAACGCGCCTTCTTTCCACCCTTGGTCTGCTGCACAGCTCAGGACTTCTCTGGTCATTTGTGGATGGAATTTATTGATGATTATTGTATTCCTTGGCATGAACTGAAATTTCAGCCTCCAAGTTCATGGCCATTAACCATGGTGAAAACAAGTGAGCCATTTGTCTCACGCGACGAGTCTGCCTGTGGAAGCTGCAGTCGCTTTGACTGACTTCTGAGCGTGGCTGGGTACTTGCATCAGGTGTAAACAAAAATGGCCAGTCTGGGATGGGTGTTTGTGTGTGACTGGATGGCCACCCCTGCAGATACTGGGCTGGGAGCAGTGCTCCGAAACAGCTGTGGCTTACTCGTGCCCTGATGAAATCCTCTGCTTCAGTGCTGAGTGTGATTGTAAAGATAAAAAGGCCATGAATTAAACTCACCTGATCCTTTTCAGTGAATTCTGGTAGAGCCTTTTCACATAAACTTCTTGTCTTGCTTTCCCTGGCCACTCTGACATTAGCAATTTGCTGGTCTTTTGATTTGCCAGCATAAAATGAAACCGTCGTGTTCTGCACTGCAGGAGTGAGGATGGGAGCTTTCAAGCCTCTTATGAGTATGCAAAGGAGCCTAATGTATCCGGGGCTGTGGGTGCTCTAAAGACCACTTTAAATCCTTGAGTGTGGGCCTGAGTGGAGTTTGAACAAGCTGTGTGCTTATACAATTAAGGCAAAGCTGTGCTGCTTCTTGAGCACTCACAGCGCTCGACAGGGATACAGACAGGTCAGACAGCTGCTATGTGGGCATCGCTTTAATCCCAAAATGGAGGGAAATTGGCCCCTGTGCTGCATGAAGGAGGCTGTGGGTTTCTGTCTCAGGCTGTGTAACCACAAGTTCAGCTTTTGAGCAGTGACTGCACTTTGGGCAGAACCTGTGCTCTTGTTTTGCTGGTGGTGTTTCTTATTTTTATGGATCAGGAGCCTGCAAACAATTTCAAAAATGCCAGCAATACACTTTGAGCCCACGAGATCAGGAGAGGATGTGTACTTTCAAGACAGCACTGAAGGAAAAAACACTTTAAAAGCAGTATTAATTTTATAATCAGTGTAAGGGATTGACACACCAAGGCACTGTTTTTTCCAGAGTGAAAGAGAAAAGAGGGAATTAAAATTTCCATATCCTGTTCCAGCTTTTTTCTGAACTTCCATTTGGAGGCAAACAAGTGCCTTCCTTCCCTGTTTCTGCCTCCTCTAGGAAAGGCAGAGCTGTAACTGGGAACAGAGCTGTCCTGTGGCTTTAAGACTATAGAATGATGGAAAGCCTTGGTGAATGCTCCTATGGAGATATAAAATGATTAATCTACAGGCATCTGAGAACACTTATGACTTAGCTTTTGGTCTTGTATCTGTTATTTCACTTATGGGGCTGTTAATAACCTTGTAATGCACATCAGGCCATATCTTAATGATTAAAAAATTATTTTAAAGGGTCTGTTTTATCCGTAACTAGTGAGAAATGCAATTATTTTAAGTAGTTCAATGTCTGTACCAGTCAGAAGTGGTATTAAATGCTCTTAATAATTTTGCTGGAGGGTTTTTTCAAGGTGCTGGAAGCATACCAGCCCTCAGATGAGCATGTGGTGACAGCTCTGGAGCTGGTGTGGGGGCAATGCAGAAGGGCAGGAGGCCACAGGGGTGTGAAGAGACAGTGGGAAGAAGGCAATTTGCAGTGTCAGATGTAGTGCCTTAGCTTGAGGACAGATGGGGAGGTAGAATAAGACCTGTGTGGAAAATCTAATAAGGATGACAGAGCTGGGGACACGGAAGGATGGACATGTGCTGAGAGGGGTGGAGACGGGGTGAGGGGGGAAAGCTCTTTTCCTCCTACACCAGGACTTTTTGTGCTGACACAAAATCCCATGAGCAACCTTTGCCTCCTAATGCTGACCTGCTGTTGGTCCCTGGAGGGAGCCTGCAGTGCTGAGACCTGTCAGGTGAGCTGGCAGTGCCGGGGGGCTTCCAACCTGCTCCCCTGCCTCTGAAACATCCAGTGCTCCTCAAAACCTCACGGCTTCACTCAGAGATAATTAACTGTGTCCTCAGCAGGCATCAGACTTCAGTTTTAAGCAGAATAAGCCCAACTGCAAGCATGTGGATGGGACATGGGTGGGCTGAAAATATTTCTGAGGTTCTTCTCTCATATGGGATGCATTTCTTCTCCCCACCAGCCTTTACACGTCAGCAGTAGAGTTAAGAATTAAAGCAGAATAAAAAATGGACAGTTTTTCAAGTTTGCCACATTTCTAGTGTGAAGGGCTACTGCTCAATTCAAATAAGCCCAGTACAGAAGCTAATTGCTGAGAAACAGTGGGATCTTTCAAAGCTCCAATTAAAGGCAAGTTAAAATCTCCGCTGCCATTGGGAAGAACATAACTGCTGCTGGACACATATCAGTTACTAGGACCAGCTTACCCACTGAGAGGTACAACTGACCTGTTTTAGAAACGGGCAAGGCTCTGCTGAGCAAACTGCAATTAAAGTGACTGACATTATCTAGAAATGTGGCCTGTTACCCTTCCTGCACACCCTGACACTGCAGCTGGGAAATGGTGTGTGGGCAGTAAGGGGCAGGTGTGTGCCTGTGCTGTGCTAAGTGAAGCCAACTTGTTCAGGATGCAGCCCAGCAAAGAATATCAATGTGTGCCTGAAGCACAAGGGTTACAAGCACCTGCGTCAGAAGTGCAGATCTTCAGTTCTGTGCTGGAGAAGCTTTACATTTATGGTGACACTTAGTAGTTTTCTGCCTAACTCCACATTTTTCTCCTTTCTTCATTTCTGGTGAAATACCTATTGAAATTGCACTGCCTCATACTTTTGTTACCAACCCAGTACTCCACCTGACAGTGTTTGCCTGGCCACATAGAAGTGAGTCCCTGACCACATGGGAGCCAGAGGGAGCTTTGCCACCGAGTTCAACTGGCACTAAAACTATTCCTGTAAAAGTGCATTTCTACAATTGCACTGCAATCTCTCTGCTCTAGATCTCTAGCTAAATGCATGTTAAAGTCTAGGATCAATCTGCCTGGCAGTAAATTAATGGTCCATGGTGTAGCTACTGTTGTGATGCCTCTTTTCCATTAAGAGAGAGGCAGTGCTGCTGCAAGTGGCTTATACATCGGGAATAATGGTGCTTGTGGTTTGCACCTGTGTGGGGGAGAATGCTTGTTGCATTTAAACTAGATGATAGCAGCCAAAAGGCATTGCCTAGCCCAAGAGGCACTGCGGAGCTGCAGTGTTCCAACGGGACACTCTTGTGGGAGTGGGGACTTCTGGTGCGTCCCCGCATGCATCATTTCAGGAAGTTCATGCAGACCCCTTCACTGATTGGGTTTTGCTGCCTCTGCCTGCCCTTCACCTGCAGGGTATTGCAAGCACCAGCACTTCTGTGGTTGCAGCCTCTGAACAAGCATGCAAAAACCAGGAGACTCTTTTGCTACCCCTGCCCTCTGTTGGCACAACATCCAGGATCTGGCTATCCGTGCACTGCTCTACCAAACGATCCTTGAGTAGAAAGGGGAGAGATGTTGGGCCATTCTGTACACATGCAATGTGCCAGTCTGCTGGGCTGCCTCTGGCATTTTGGATAGTATCCTGAAAGGCACTGGACCTGGAATGTTCAGTGCTTGGTGTCAGGATCTCCCAGCAGCCTGCACTTGGCATGCAAAGCAGAACAGAGAAGGGGTGGCTTCTCCAGCTCCTTTAAAAGCAATAGCAGAAAGGGAAATAAGAAACGTTTACCAGTTTTGAAGGTGGGAAGAGTGCTGAGGCCTTCTGCTTTCCTTCCCCATGGCCGTGCTCCTTGCCTCCCTTGGGCCCCATGTTGTAAATCCTACGCTCCCATCTGAAGAGCGCTGGCTGCAGGCTCCCTCCAGAGCCCGTTGACGCAATCTGGGTCATTCAGAGAAGGTTGTCAGGAATGATCCTGCACCTCCCCACTGTGCCAGCAAGGAGCTTTGCCTTCCAGGGCATGGGAGGTGCTGGGCTGGTCCTGAGTCCTGCTCCTAAGCCTGGCTGACTAAATCCACTGCAGTCTTGGGGCCCCTGGGGTGCCCCCCAGGCTGGTAGCTGAGGTCAGGCAATGCTGGGACACCATGCTGGGGACACAGGGAAAATACCCTGTGGCATCTTTCCACCCACTTTTTTTGGGTGGTGAGGACCCAGTGACTGAGGCTGGTGCAGGGTATCCCTGTGAGGCAAAACCCACCTGCCCTGCCAAGGGGCTGATGGAGAGTAAGGAGATTTCTAGCAGGGCAAAAAACCCTCCTAGGGAAAGACAGGATTTCCTCAAGTGGGACTGAGTAGATTATGACAGAGAGCTAATCTGTATGGCTGTTTCATAAGTTCCCCCAGTGCCTGGCCTCCGTGCTCAGCAACAGACACTGTGTGCCGAGAATAACTGATTGCCCAGAAACACCACGTAGGAATATGTGGAGGTCTGGAGCAAGCTATGCCAGTTTCCTTGTATTCTAGTGTCATCTGACAGAATCTCCCCCCATTCCCACATCAGGTTAGTGGGAGGGACCAGATGTACTATCAAACACCACGACTTAGTGAAAACCACCCTTCACCTGGCAGTTTACATCCCTCACCTCTTTCCTTGACCTTACTCCAGATGTTTACACAGGCAAATGCTTGTGGTGATACTCTAAAGCTGGAACTCTAAAGCTGCTGTTTAGGCCACCGTCAATGTTTGACTGCAGTCAAAATTCACAGTAAAGGCAGAAGGCAGGTGTTCCTCCAGCCCAGGGACCAAACCACAAGGGGCTTTGCTACTGTTGGTCCCTGTGCTCAGACCAACTGTGCTGTGCAGCAAAAATCACAAGCAAGCAATTTCCAAGGCTTTTCAGATTATGTTATTACAAAGTGCAAGTGAAGACTTACATTCCCATCTGGACACTTGTTCTGCTCAGCTGCAAGTTTTTATCCAAATTATTTAATTTTTCACTGCCTCAGTTTTTCTGTTTGTAAATCCCTAACCTGCCTGTTTGCTTTTCTTGGATTGAAATCACTGTGGGCGATACAGTTCCTGTTCTAGCAGCTGCTGCTGCTTGTACACATTTGGGAAAATTAACTCTGAATGCATTCTGGGGAATATGGATATTTCAAATCAGCCCAGGGCTGGAGCAGTGGCACTACTGTGGTATAGCACAATGTCTGGGAGCTGGGGAGAGTGTGGAAGTTTGTGCTCTGCCTATGGGAAGTTTGTGTGCAGTTACTACTTAGTCCTTCTCTGTTTTATGCATATTCATGTCTTGAACTCCACCCTAAAGTCAATAAAGATCATAAATATGAAGTCAAATAAGACCCCAAAACTCAGTAAGTGCATTAAAGCTGACAGCCTGTTTTAATTTGCTACTCTTACACCTTTAATTTCCCTGACAGTTGGGAAGTGCTGCCAGTGAGCGCTGTATGAGCTCCTGTGTGTGAAGTTGGAGGGGAATGGACAGTGAGTTCCCTGCTGGCTCTGAGCCACAGCCTGGAATTTCCTGACAGTTTTTCCTTGTGGTTCTGAGAGCAGCTTGCTGTCAGGGAGCGTTTCTTGTGTCCCTTCCCTACCCCATGTGCTGTTTTCAGTCTCTGTTGCAGCATTCTGGAGTATTTTGCTTTCCAAATGAGGTCCACAGGGTACTCTAATAAGTTGAAACATCACAATATGCATCACTTGAACATTACTGTAAGCTTCCAGCTCCAGCCTACAAATGCTACCAACAGTGAATTCATTCCTCAGATGTGTAATTTATAACTCAAAGCAGCACTTGAAACTGTTTGACCAATAAAATGTCCTTCACTTGACTCCTCAGTTAAAGCCTGGCTTGTGCCAGCCTCTTGTCAGATGTAATTGCTCCAGGAAATCCTTTTCCAGCGTGCACTTAGCAGTAGAACCTGGATGTGCTCTAACACACGCTTTACTCTTCACTTCCCAGTACTGCACTGAACTGTCTAAGCTCTCCCACCTTCCCATCCCGAACACCTCGGCCCGTCCTGCAGCTTCCCCAAACAAGGATCAGGTTTACCTGAGCAGCAGTGGAGCAGCAGTGCCCAAAATGGAGATTTCAATAGGATGTGGCAGGGAGATTTTTCCTCTCATCTACATACTTCTGTAGTTGCCACCTTTGGGAAAACAGCCTATCTAAAAGCAGAAGGTTTCCAAATATCTTGCCTCTCAAAGTGTCCAAGTGTTTCTTGCTGCTTTCACAGTTCCCAGGCAGCTTTAATTACTTTTGGTTTTTAAATAGAGGCAAAGCACCAGAATTCAGCAACTATACAGAAACAAGGTGTCAGAAAGAAGTGGGTGTGAAGACCCTCTGAATAAAGTCAGCCCCAAAAAAGCTGAGCTTTCTCTCTCCAAACTTTATTTCACAAAGCTCCTTGTTATCCACACATGTATAGAAACTCTTCTTCACATCTTCTCTGCCTGTGCATCCGTGACTCCTCTCGGGCACGATGGCCATTGCCGTGAGGGCAGGATGCTCAGTGTGGAGTAGGTGCCTTTGCTGTCATCTGGCAAAGTTCATCCCTCTTGCCTGCTTCTTGGAAGAAAGCTGCAGGAGGCAGGCAGAAAAGCAAGCTCAGGGTTGGGGCAGTCCCGATATTGTGCCGAGCCTGTGGCCAGCACACAAAGAGGCAGCACCTCGCTGGCAGTGCAACCTCCGCTTCCCGAAATGTCAGGGCTGTGCGGGAGCAGGCGTGCGGCTCCTTCTCCAGTGCTTGCTCATCCCTGGGTACCCTTGCACGCGCTGGTGTGAAATCAGGGGCTTCCCAGCCTTTCCCTCAGTCACCTCCATCGGACCCCTTTGTCCTTGGGGAGTAATTCCTTTTCTGAGTCAAGAACGTGCCGGAGGGACGCTCCCGTTTGTCTCTGGCTGCTCACTGATTTCCCATGCTGTGCTCTTGCTGTTTGCTTCTATGGCAAAAAGAAAAGTGGCTTTTGCTGCTGAGGTCCACAGCTAGTGGTGATAGGATCTTTTTTCCCCCTGCTTAAAATGTAAGGTCTCGCAAATTAAGAAGCTACAGCCTGTCTAGATCTTATACCAGTCAGTCTCTGATTCATCAGAGAATCTCCTTGGTAACTAGCTGTTCCTCTCTGATGATTTGCTGCTAAAAAGCTCTCACAATTTAAAGATAAAACACAGTGAAGGCAGAAAGAGGAGCTACATTATATAGATACCTTATACAGAAACATATGCCTTGTGTGCATGCAGCTATACTGGATATTTTCTGATGTGTGTGGGAAGCAGCCTCTCTGTGAGACAGCATGGTATTACCCTGTGGATAGCAAATGTGCCCCAGTTGCCTCATCTCTGCTAGAAACCCTTTTTGCTGCTCCAGGGTCAGTAACCCCATCTGCAGGGTAAATAATCCCCCAGGAGAAGATGAGGTTGGCATTTAACGAGGGGCTCAGCAGTTCATGCTTTAATAAGCCAGATTTCTGGCCTTGCGTGGGACTGATTGCCAAGTACAAAGATTCAGAGACGGGGTGACTTTCTGCAGGAGGTGTGCCTGGTGTGTTTGATGCTGCCTGGTTGCCCTCCGGCTCTGGTAACGAGCCCCTGCTGCCAGACCCCCTCCTTGCACACAGCAAAGCCCTGCCTGTGCTCTAGAGCCTGCTCAATTGGAGGGAAAGTGCTCACTGAAAATTTTTACTTTACTAGGAATCAGTGTTGCTGGAAAAGTTGATCCAAGGTGAGGCTAAGAACACTCTGTGTTTGAAATAGTGAGTAATTGTGCTGAGAAAGTCAGTGTAAGAGAAGAACGCCAGAGGCCAGGAAGCTCTGTGGTGAGAGTTGCCTGGGGTTCCTGAGGGATGAGGCAATGTTCATGTTGTGCGTGCCTGTGCACCTACAGCCAAAAAGATCCAACTCCCTGTGCACTGTCCTGTGCCTGTCCCATCAGGACTGGGCTGCTCTGTGAGGGCTTTCTGTGATGTTGAGTCCACCTGGCTAGTGAAGGGGGCATAAAATTCCAAAGGAGTGTAGCTGAGCTGCTTTCCATTCTTTTTACCGGATAAATGAGGAATCAAAAATCATTCCTAGATTTCTCTTGCAAAACCCTTCCAGCAGCCCTTGGCAGGCTCTTGGCAGGAGTGAACAGAGGGATGATGAAAAGCAAGGCAGGTTCACAAGGCAGACACTGGGCAACCCACCCCTCTTTCCATATTTTCTCACTCGCCTTATATGCCTTCCATCCCATGGCACTAATTCCTCTGAAGTAGTACAACAAACAGCAACAAAGCACCAGATCCATGAGATGTTTTTCCATCCCTGCCCAAGAGGGTTTTGAGCTCACTGTGAATGCTTGCTCAGCCCTGGGAAGCACCAGCAGCTGGAGGAAGGCTCTTCCACGCAGCTCTGGCAGTTGGGAGATCGTGTTCCATGGGTGTCAGCAATTTGGGATAAAATCTCTGTTCCCATAATGTGGCATGACATCTCCAATGTCTGGGCAGGAGAGGTCCAGGACCATCTACTCTGCTTGGGGAGGCCTAATTCAGGCCCTAGTTTCAGGGTGTTTAATTTTAGCAGGCAAAATCTTGGGTGTAAATGTGCTGCCCATGCCAGCAAAGCCAAAAGTGCTCAGACCTTCATTTATCAAGTAATATGGGTGACAATAAACTGGTTCTGATGAATGAGGGCTGATATATTCAAGCCCATTTTTGATGCAATTGAACATGTCAGGAACACGACCTCATTCTGGTTAAGGGATGAGTTTTTAGATAATCAAAGCTATGATAAGCAAGGCCTGTCTGTTCCCCCTCAGTCAGGGAGAGAAGCGGAGATTGATGCTTGTCCTTCCCCCTCTCCTGCTGCCACTGTGGGTGCTGAGGCTTGGGATGGGCAGGTGAGCCCTGCTGTGTGGGGTCGGGTGCTGCAGTTTCAGGCTTGAAGGGAAATTACAAGGGGAAGCCTCTCCTCTGCTTCTTTCCTGCTTTTTAGTTTTCTTCCTGAAGTTTGAAAGCCTTTGCTGCTGTCAGGTCTCCGAGCCTGTGCCTCTTGGTGGAAGGGAAGTGGGAAGCCCCTGATGGGAGGGATGTCTGCAGGCTTGTCCTGGCTGGCTTCATCGCCACGATCCCTTGGTGGAGGGGAGGATGGGGAGAGGTCAGGTCCAGCAGCACTGGTGTCAGTGTTGGGGTCTCTCAAACCCAGTGCCATACAACTTCATTGTGGCTGAAGTCTTCAGGCTGGGAAAAGCAGGATCATTTTTGTTTTGCCCAGGGGGTAGCAGGAGCTTCGTCTCCTCCAGGGGAGCATCATGACCCTGGGTGCCACGCCCCACCACACAACTCTCCTGGAGGAGGAGATGCTCCCTTGAAGCCTGTGCTGACCTATGGAGGCAGCAAGCAGACCTGAAGATGGACTGTTTACCTTTGCTGAAACTCTGGAGCAGACAGATCTAAACTTTTATGTTATACTTTTTAATAGCACTGTTGTGACTTGGACCATGGCATGGAGAGAAGTGGAAAAGCATCAAAACCTGCCTGTTCCTCACCCCCCACCTGGTGCCTGCATCCTTCAGTTGGTTCCCCTGCAGGAGATGCCTGCAGACAGCTGGACATCTCCTCAGCTGGGTGATTGCCCACCTTGAGTGGTTTTGGTTACAAATTCATATTTATATATATATAAAAAAAGGGTGTATGTACCGTGTTTTGCTCTTTCTATCTCCTTTACAAAGTGTGTCTATTTTAGGAAGTGGAACAAATGTGCCTGCAGCTATTTATAGCAGGGGAAGGTGCACAATGCCTTCAGCCTGCGTGGGCACCAGGCTGCCTGTCTGAGGGTGTGGGGGGGTCCCTGCCATCAGAAATTATGGGGTTCTTTTTGCTTTTTTTATGTCTCTCTTCCCTTTTTTTCAATTGCTGGTCTAATGCTAAATCAGATATGAACCTAAAGGACTGTTAATGACACTAAAACAACAAAAAAAAAGGGAATGTGCAGAGCCTTGACAAGTGTTTTTTATGAATTGAATCTCTTGCGATGAAAGCTTCATTACTGTGAAACAATGAACCCACTACACTTTTAGTAGTACAAATGGGTTTCATTTGTATTAGGAAGAGACAAGCTTATTATTTTTAGTTTGTTCCTGTAGTACCAGGAATGTTTAATGTGATAATCAATGTAATTGAGGAACTGAAAGTACAGAAAATCGCAGCACTCCCAGGAGTGATAATGACGACAACTGCAGCATAGCCAAGAGGTCTGGGAGGTGGGTACAGGTGTGGTTAAAACAGATTCATATCCCAAGTGTGGATGATCCCCTCTCCTGCTGGGATCTGTGGGAGGACACCAAGCAGCTTCAGTGCAGCCCCGGCACCAGGGGCCAGACTCTTCCCAGCTCTGGTGGGATGTCCCCAGTCCTGAGCACCCAGCAAGAGGCTCAGGGCTGTGGGGTGCACCTGGGAAGGTTCTCCTGGAAGGATGCAGAGAGAAGGAGTTTTTGCCTTTGCCCCAAAACCCAAGGACTTGGGAGAGGAAGTGTCCCTTCCTGGGGTCTGGGGGGAAGGACATCAGGGAGCAAGCCTGACTGTAGAGTTTGGTACCTGTATTGAGCAGGTCTTCACTGAGTATTTGCAAAGCTGGATAGGGTCACAATTTGGCCAATTTGGCTTTTTTGTTCTTTCTTTTTTTGTCTCCCCAGAAACAGCAAAAGGCACATTTTGACACCAAACCCTACTGTCAAATTCCCAGCTTCTCTTCCTAAGTACAGGGTTGCTAAAGAATTTCAAGTTAAATGCTTCAGAGCCCTTAACACAGAGAAAGCACAGCATTTCCTCTCCAGCCCACTGCTTGTAAACCGTGACGCTGTTTTGTGAAACTTTCACCCCTGAAACTCGGACTGCAGCAGGGCACCCACCACACACTTTCAGCCTGAATCCTATGGAAAATACAAGCAGCAAACTCATGGGAGGACCTACTAGCTATAGGTTCATCACCTACAGCCCAGCACCATGGAGCTCCTGCTCCAGCTTTGGGGAGCTGCTGGTGGCCATGTACCAAATCCAACTGCTCCTGCACCTCTGGGCAATTTCCCTGTTTCATTCTCTCCAGGATACAGCTGGGTTTTTGGTTTGCTTGTTGGTGATTTACTGTGTATGTCAGTCCACAGAAGAGGTGTTTGGGAGGAAGGCAGCTCCTTGGCTCTGCCCTGGTGCGTGTCCCTGGGCAAGGAGGCTGTGTGGGGCAACTGGGCTTCGCTGTGGGCTGCAGGACGTCAGCCTGGGTGATGACGGGTGAGGAGAAATGCCCAGAACCCAAGGCTGATTGAATATATTTTAGATGCATCCTCCGAAGCTGCTAAATTCAGAGCAAGTCTGAAAGATACAACAGCCTGCAAGGGTGCAGCCAGGTTTGCTTTCAGCCCTCTCCGTTTTCATTTGTTTCACTTTGAGGAGGGGAAATTTTCTACGTTAGAAAAGTTGCCTTGTTCTAGTGGTCTGTAATAAATCACGGCTGTAGGCACCAAAAGGGAGGGTGCCCTCCCTTTTGGAAGTGCTGCCAGAGCTCCCTTCCCCTGCCCAGCTGGTGGCCAGTGCTGCCCTACAGTGCAGGGCTTCCTCTCTGCCAGTCCCGAACAAATAACTACAGGAACCAGCCTTGTCGATTTACTGAACTCACTTTAGCATATGCCATGAGTTAGATTTCAGCCTGTTTTAACCAGAGTGTACTTTGAGGGAAATGACTGAAGGCAGAGCTGAAAGTACTGCCGTGGTGATGCATGGGCTGAGGTGCTCATGCTCATAGTGCAACTGCTTACATTACAAAGCAATTATCAGAGTTTAAAATTCCAGTAGCATTTAGAAAGGAGTATATGCCTGGGGGTTTTCCATTTGCAGAGATGTTTCTTTTATTGTACCTACTTGCCTAGTAATGTCATCATTTTAAACACATCAGAGTGTTTTAGAAATCTATTTGTGATCTTTGTTGAAAAACAAAGGCAATCCTGCCAGGTCCACACAGAATACTTGCTCCATTGCAAGCTGCTCCTAGGGCCCAATTCAGGTTTTGTGAGGTTTAATGAGGTAAAACCCCCGGACTGTGTTTTCTGCTCCCTTTGGTAAATTTTGGCAGCACATCCTTCAGCTGGGGCAGTGCGCTTCAGTGCTCTCTCTATCACTGCAGCACCATCAGCTTTTCCCTATCTGTCCAACTCCTCCAGGAGCAGCAGTCACTCTTGCAGTAAATTTCGCCCGGAATAGCACATTATTCTTGTGGCCTGCTCCTGGTGCTCTGCAGACAGGCTGAGGGGGTGGGAAGGGCAAACCTTCTCCATCAGCTGCTAAAGATGACACTTCTTGCTGATAATTTGAGGTGGTGCCATGTGGGCTAACAGGGCTCTGGGCAGCTCCAGTCCAGCCCAGGAGGGCCAGAACTCAACTGCGACCTACCAGAAGAGATAATTCAGACAACACTTACTGCTTAGCAAGGGACTCTGCAGAGAGGAAGATGTCCAAACCTGGCCATTTTACGCTTCCCAGCAGTGCTACAGTTCCCTTAAACAGCATCAACAGACGAATTGCCACACAACTGTTTATCATGTGCAAAATGCATATGAAATTGCAGGAGTAATTTCCATAGTAACCATAATCATAACCTGCCTATGTAGGGATTCGAATGTCAGAATGTTAAACAACTGATAGTACCACATGTACGTACATGTGTCCTTGCACAAAGCACATACTCTTCTGGCAGCCAGAGTTTTGTTTCTGGGCTTCCACTGCTTGGCTTATAGGCATTTGCAAAGCCTTGATTACTCACCAATACCCTTGCACTAGACACATGCTTCTGTGATGTCTTTAAGGTTATGTGGAATTCTATTTGCAATCCCTTTCATAAAAAAATAACACAAACCACTTGCTGCTAAATCTGGCTGTCAGCAAGCGAATGCCAGGAACCAAAATGACTATTATTATTACTATTATTTGCACCATTCCAAAATCCATTAATTTGCTTGTTGCAGTGTTAGGTAATGAATGCTTCTGCAGCAAGGTCACACCTCCATTTTACATCAAATAACTATCTTTACTCATGTATGATATATGAAGCATATTTCTTGCTTAGGGCATAATGTTTTATTAACATTATTTTCCTTTGTTCTTTCTTACAGATTGTCTATTATGACTCTAAAGATTGCCTGCATGACATCTCTTTTTAAATTCAATGCATAATTACATAAAACAGAAATTCATCTGATGCTACATTAATAAATCTCTCATAATTTTCTTTGAACACGGGGACACGCTGCTATTATTTACCAGAAAACATGGATTTAGCTAAGCTTCACTGAATTTTGCAATCACTGACACACGTACTGGATATGGGCAGAGCGATGATGGGAATAATGTGAAGGAAAACTGTTCAGTTCAAGACAAAAAGACTAATGGAAATAGTAAAAATAGTAAAGATATGAAAGCAAGAAGTACTGAAATAAATATCTGAGATGAGAACCTGCAGGAAGGTTCACTGCAGCTGCAGATGTGCCTGGCTGAATGTCAGCCTGGGTTAATTTGCAAGGTGACAGATGTCTTGGGAACGGGCAAATGCTGAAGAACAGAGCTGGTGTCCCTGGGCCAGGTCTGCTCATGGAGCTGAGCCACTCTCGGGTGTCCTTGGAGCATCAGTGACTTACTGCAGCCGTGGCTTTGGCTTGTCTTTAAGGATGATTGTGCAATCCTACCCCTTTGCAAAAAAAAAGCCTCACCCCCAGCAGGACAAAGAAAGACTTGACTGACTGACCCTATACTGCTTGATCTGTTCCATTGACTTCACCTGGTCTTGTCTCACCTTTGGCACTCTGAGCCCAATTTTCCCTTGGCTGTAACCACCCCTGGCTGGGCTTCTCCGTGCTGTCAGCCACCATGCCCAGGCGCCTCTGGTTACCCCAGCTCCTCTTCCACCAGGGCTGCTCCTAAATGCCCACCCATGCTGCATTGGGATGTAATTTCACTGTCCCCTTGCTGTGCCTGGAGGAGTTTTGAGGGTGTCCACAACCATTGTAGTATCCGCTGTGCAAGGACAGAGCAGAAAAGGAGTCCCCACACCCTAAACCTTGAATTTGCAGGAGGTTAAGTGTTGCTGTTACTGCTTTGTAGATAGAAAACCTACTGGTTGGCAGATATTAAGTGTTTGGCTCAAGGTCACAGTGAGTATCTTTGAAGTCACTTGATAAACACTTTGTTCTCAGCAAAGGATGTGCTTTGGGCTGTGATCTTATCCTGTAACAAAAGCTGATACACGTTCCTCCTCCTTTATTCTAGTCTGGTGGTATATGTTGCTTACAGTTAATAATAAGTGGAAGATCATTAATTTTGCCTTCTGATATATGTTTTTAATTTCTTTATTCATAATGAGTTCATTGCTGCAGCAGCAGGAGTGAAATATGTGATACTACTGGAATTTCTTTGCAATTCAGCATTAATTAATGTCCACTTCTTGCACAACGTTAATAATAACGTGACTAATCTTTCAGAGGCTGTTGTGGAAAATTCTTTCCTAGCTGGCAAGAAGTGAGATTTGCATTTTAGCCTTTTGTTTAAAGCTGCCTCTGGAGGGGTTTGAAGTGTTGTAGTGAAGTTGGATGTAGCACCCCTGTCCCACCTGGCACCATGTAATTGGAATTCCGGTCCACCCGCTCCCCTTGTCTCTTCATGTTTGCCAGTTGGTGCAGGGAAGGACACCTCATTTCCACAGAGACCATGATGAACTTTCTGTTAGGAGAACAGGTCTCTCAGCCCTTACTCCTGCTTTTCCAGCAGAGTTTTAGTTAAATGCACTGCGGCACTTGCTATCTCTGACATCATTTGTGTCCCCTTGTGTGGGATGGGCTCCCGGGTCTGTACAGTGATTTTCCTCATCTGTCTATTGCAATACCAACAAGTTGCAAGTTTTGCTGGTCTTTGTCTCTCTGGAGGGTTAGACATGTCATTTAGCAAAACTGGCCATCCAGGGATAAAAATATGTCACTAAAATTAAGTCATTATTTGCCTATACTGTGAGATTTACCTTAATATAATCATAAGCTTAAATCAATTTCTTCACAGGTTAAAGAGGATGGATTTACTGGCCTGAAATGTTGATTTTCCAGCATACCTTGCTGCTATTTCATGTATATTCACTTTCTCAGCCCTGTCTGGGGGAAAAGAGGGGCTAGGGGCTGGGAAATCCTGACCTGTGGCTTTTTGCAGAGACTGGGGAACAGTCAGACTGATGGTTCATGACTTAAAAATATTGTGTATTCCTCTGAATTTAATGATCTTCCTAGTTCAGCAGCAGGACTAGGTAGATTTTAGGCCTTCAGCACTACACGGAAAGTCTCTGCTGCGAGGATTAAAGGGGTAAATTACTGCCAGAAGTCAAGGCTATTGCATTTCCTATTTCTGACCCTTTAAAGCATGGTGTGACCTTTTGAGTATACAGAGAGCTAAGAAATTCATAAATGCACACAAATTTAAACAAGCCTCCTTTTCTGAGAGCGCTGTCAGGCTGTGTGGGAGTGGGATGATGTTGCATGGCAAACTTGGGAGTTTCTGTGTGACCTTGCTGCTAAAAGCTTCATCTCGTGGCACCAGGGAATATCACTGAAATTGTGCATGGACTCTAAATTTTTGCCGGTTTTAGGCTGCTGAATGAGCACCTGTGGAAACCAATGCTTCACTCTGCATGCTTGGGATGGCATTCCCAACAGTTATTGCCACGGGCCAGGGCAGAAACACCCTGTGTCCAAGGGTAGCCTGGGGACAGAACAGCCTCATGGTGTGAAGGGCTGTGCTAGGTGTGTCACCTTGTCCCCATGGTCACCTCTGACACCTTGCTGGGTGCACCACGTGCATCTGAACTTGAGGAGCAGCTTTGCTGCCTGGACAGCTGCAGCTGGGAAATTCCACACCCTGGCAAAAGTCACCTCTTTGCTGCCTCTTTTCCAGCCGTGCTTTGCTCCAGGCTGGAGCTCAACCAGCGCTTGTGCAAAGCAGCAATCACAAGGTCAGATCCTGGATATGCTGTGGGTTGGGAATGTGGAGACACTCTGAGGTCTTGTGCGCCAAGGGTGTGTGAGAGGCTGTGTCCGGCTGCTTTGCCCCAGCAGGGCAGCCAGGGCAAACTGCTCCTCTCGTTCCTCTGCACGGTCACATCGGAGAGAAAACGGGAGGTGACAGTTCCTGCAGTTTCCCATCCTTGCTCACCAAGGCTTGGCAGGGAGATGGCCCTCATTTCACAGCCAAGCCTGTCGTCTCCTGACCCAACAGCTTCGGTGGGAAAACTCAGGGGGAGGGATGTTGGATCCTGCTTCACTGACTTGCCATTAGGGAAGTTTCCTGCTTTTCTGTCTAACTTGGAATAAGTGTAGATTTTGGTCAAGAAAAATGAACAACGAAGAACACTAATTACTGCACCCTGAGGGCAATGGCCTCAGTGGCCCCATATTGCATCTGACTGGGACTAAGTGGGGGGCTAAATACAAATTCCAGCAGTAGCACAGGCTCTTTAGTAATTTACTATCTCACTTACAAATGTGCTTTGCAGAAAAATAACTACTTTAAACCTTTCTCTTTGCTACGCCCACTGACAAATATAGCTCTGAATTAGTATAATGCTGTCTTTCCAAAGCTCCCATTCACATCTGTCTGTGCTGAATTCATACGCAGAAGATTTTACGAAGAAATGAATTGCTGAAATTCCTAATGAATGTGGCTATCAGAGAGGTCTTTCTAATAAAGATAATATACGTCAGCAGAGCTGGCAGGTTTTTACTAGGGCAATTCTTCATTGAGTCCAGAGTAGATGTTCTGTGATTAATCTTGTTAGTGCTGTCACTCTTGGTCCTAATGGTGTGAATAGCCATTTAGCTTGCAAAACAGCAGAGCCATTCAGTGGCTCGTGGGTTTTGGCAACATGCTCCAGTGTTCTCCAGCCTTTCCTGTCTTTTGCCAATCTCTCTCTGACTAATTTACCAACTTCTTTATAAGGCAAGAGAGCCTTCTGAAAAGTACCTTTTACTCTGCTGTTCAGATTGTTATGATGGATGCTGCCTGCTTTCACTGCAGTGCGTGATCCCTGCTGCTGTTACCTGGCTGCATTATCAGAGACTGAGGTAACACTTTCTTCTTGGAGCACCTGTGTGCTTTGCTTTATATCTTTCCCTTTCAAAACCTTTCAAACTGGACTTCCTGTCTGGCTTTCACAGCCAGTTACAGCTCTGGACTGAACTGGAGCCTAAGAGAGAAACCAGATTCTGTGGGATTTTCGTGCAGAGTACAGCTGGTTCATTCATTACAGGGGATGCTGCTGCTGCTTGTTGAGCCACCCCCAACCAGTTGTGTATCTCTTGAGCATCAGTCTCTCTCATGGAGACACCCACAGCCTGAGGCTGTGAGGCCTCAGTTTCGATGTTTGCTTGCTGTGGTGATGACAACGACCTTGTTTCCCTGGCTGGGCTGGAAGCTGTCGCTCTGTAAGGCAGGGTGCACACCCTGCAAACAGGGACAGGTGGGGAGTTTGGAAACAGCCCGTGCCTGGTACCTGGGACTACTGCTCGTGCTCCTGCCTCGCCATGTGCTGTGCAGGACCAGGGGATCTTAGTCCCACTGTGTCAGCCGGGGAGGGGTTTTTATATTTCTTCTTTTAAAGCATCTATTGCTGATCTTACGTGTCAACAAACTCAAGTGTTTGCAGCAGAGACAGTATCATACTGAGTTGTTTTGCATCAGTGAAGATCTCAGCAAAAGCAAAAAAACCTTAATAACTGCTAGGTAGTTCAGTGAGACCTGTACCAGCTTTGTCTAACACTTACCTTGCAAGAAGTCCTTGGATAATGTGAACTGGCTGTTATTGCTAGCAGAGAAAATAAAGTTGTAGCAGTTTATACCAGCTGAGCACCTGGTCATTATGTCTAATGTTGTAAAAGCTGCTGTGGAAGCACAGGTTAAAATGGCTATTCATCCTTGATCCCTTAGCAATGTGAGACTCTGTAGTAATCTCTAAGATTAGGGTAACAGAGGGCTCAAATTTTATATGTAGCCTGCTAAACTGTGTTTACAAAATGCTTCAGTTCAAAGAGGAAAGTACTGCACGTGCACAGTGGAGTGGATCTCCCCTCCTCCCTGCCTCTGCTGGGCTTTAAATGTGAGTATGTGGTGCCTTGAAAGTCTGTCTCTGCAGTGCTGCGGGTGCTCTGAGCTGAAGGACAGCACTGCTGGCACCTGGTATTTCCAGGGGGAAAAGTGTTGCTGAGGAGGGGTTCCACATATTTATGGAATTGCCCATTCTTTGAGAGCGGACATGGAGCTGGGCTGCATTTGAGAGATGATGTCAAGCCAAGTTAGAGGAGTACACTCTCATGTAGGACTGGGGTCAGTGGCTTTGCTGTTACTTCACGTTTCCAGGTGACTTTAATTACACTCCTATGCAGGGGACGGTGTAAAACACCATGGCACAAATAAACAAAACCATCCAGCTAATAGGAGGCACAGTTGCAGACTCTTCATTTCTAATCCAACATATGCTCCAGCCACTGTTTCTAGGTTCCCTGTGTATTAATACATGTCTTATGAAAAGCAATTAATGAAAAGGCTTTCAAATGGCAAAGCACAAAGTCACTGAGACCAGGAACCAGCTCATTTTTGGCTGTCTTGGGCCAATCCTGGGATTGCTCCCCAGGCTTCAGTGGAGTGATAGTGGGTGTACCCTGGGAGAACAACAGTTTGTGTGACCATCAAGAAAAAACATAATCCAGACTGCAAAGCAGAACAGAGTGAATTTTGTAACTTGCTGGCCAAAGTCTTTTTCCTTGAGTCTGGTCTTGTGTAGGATATTGCAAAAGAATGGATTTGGTAAAGGTCAGGATGCTACAGTGATGTTTGGAAAATTGTTTTCTTCTCTCTCACCTTGCAGTAAGAGTGCTGTGTATCTGTTCATAGGTTTCTTAGAAAACTATTTTTATCCTTCCAGCAATATTTGATACCCTGGGCATCCTGCAGACTGCAGAAAATGTTTACTCTGTCTCATTTGCCCTTCTCCCAACAATGCACACGCACAAAAGACAGTTTTGAAGTGTTTGTGCCGTTTGATTGACAATAGAAATCTTTTGCTATGAGTTCTGGCAAAAAGTTCATGGTCCTCAGAATGCTTTATAGTTAATTCTCATTTCATTTGCATGACTAAACAGTGGTTCTGCATCGCTTCATTACAAAAGATTTGCAGAGCCTTGAAAGTGTTTCATTGCTGGAGAAAAATCCAGTGGTAAATCCAGCTTCCATGTATGGTTAAATTGCTTTAAACTAAAAACCTCAATAGGAACAATTCTTTTTTCATAGAATCATAGAATGGTTTGGGTTAGAAGGGACCTTAAAGTTCACCTTGTTCCACCCCCTGCCAAGGGCAGGGACACCTTCCACCAGACCAGGTTGCCCCAAGCCCTGTCCCACCCTGAACACTTCCAGGGGAGGGGCAGCTACAGCTTCTCTGGGAAACCTGTTCCAGTGCCTCACCACCAGCACAGCAGCTGCTGGAAGGAGCCCTAAGGTGTCCCCAGAACCTTCCCTTCTCCGGGCTGAACAGCCCCAACTCTCTCAGCCTGTCTCCAGAGCAGAGGTGTTCCAGCCCTCGGATCCTCTTTGTGGCCTCCTCTGGATTCACTCCAGCAAGTCCTTGTCCTTCTTATCTTGGGACCCCAGAGATGGATGCGGCACTGCAGGTGGAGTCTCACCAGAGCGGAGGGGAAGCGTCATTGCCAGGTCATGTGGACCTTCCTGTCAATCAACACTCCCAAACCCTTCTCCTCAGGGCTGCAGTTGATTTTTAGCACTTCAAATGCAGCCTTAGGTAAGAGGGGGCTTCAAGCCTCGGAAGAATCTGAGTGTGGATGGTGGAAACAATGAGATATATTTGAGTAAGAACTAATCCAAGTTACTGTCAGCACAATGATGTGAAACACTGGCAATTCACTGCTGGAACTTCCTGCCACATCAAATGGATTGCCATGAATTATTTAGCAAATATAATTGAATGTAATTTTGCTGTTGGAGATAAGTAGCCACTAAGCTTAGTCTGAAAAATCAATTTGTATGTATCATAGCACTGATATCCCTTAGAACTGACTTGGGATCATCCACAGAGCTGCTCCTTTGTCCTGCAGACTTATGCTCTTCTTTTGGTATTAGTTTGGCCTGGGATGTCCAACAGCCCACGGCTCTCTGAAATTGTACATGCAGGAGGATGTAAATCTCCCTGAATTTCCAGGCTGGCACACACCTTAAATGTTTCTTTGTCCTTTCTGGAGGACTTACAGCATTTGGGGGCAGTATGACAGACACACCCAGCTCCCTGAGTGGTGCAGAAGGGCTGGGTTTGCCCAGAGCAGCTGGCAGGACTCGCAGTGGGTGTGCCATGGACCTTCTCAGCCACAGTGAAAGCAAGCCAGGATGTAACACAGCTGGAAAGTATCTCTGCAGGGGGAGCTAGGAAACACTGCAAAGGGGTTGTGTAGGCTAAGAAACCTAGATTTGGTCTATCGAGGTCAACATCATCTACTGGGGATTAGGCAGGATCAAGTAATTAATGAAAAGGATAATTCATACCAGTTTTCTAATCCCTGCAGACAGTGTAGATGACACACTTCTGCTGCTGACCCTTCTATGTGTGTTTTCTTTGTAAAGAAGTGCAGAGAGGGGAGGGATGGGCAACAGGTGGCAGAAGATGTCACTAATTCTTCCCAAGCTGAATTTTTTTTGCTTCAAACTTTTCACAACAGCGTCCTAAGTGAGAGTGATGTTTTTGGTTGCAGAACTTTTTGGTTCAGAACTTCCAAAACTGCTCTGTTTTAAAGCTCACAAAATACTGTTTCAATAATTTCAATGAAACTCTTGGACTCTGTTTTGAAATAATTTTCTAGTTTTAAAAAGGGCTGTATTTTAAAATATTTAAAGCAGACTTTTTGGATCAACTGCAACTAGATTTCCCTCTCTGACCTACTTTGTCCGTCAGACTGGAAGCTCTGTTATCTGTCCATTTCTACAAGGGATATTGGATGCTCAGCACATGGAAATGCTGATCACCAGAGTCAGGTGCTGCTTCTGCCAGCGCCCACTCTGGACCTGGAGGTGGGAGAGAGCACAGCTGGGTTATCCACAGGAGGAGTTTGCCCCAGGGAATCCCTGCTGGATGCCGCTGCACAGGTGGGATGTTTTGGCATGCAACTGCATTGCTTTTCCTGATGTAGCAGCTTTGATGCCAAGGGAGCAGAACCTGAGTGCTCTGATGCCTGCAGTGTCAATATGGATATCTAAGGTTGTTTCCCACAATGATCTCACTTTTATTGCTGAAACATGAGGCTTCAAATTACTCGGCTGCAGTGTCTGAAGTCATTTCGCTGTGTGGGAGAGTGTTTCTGGGTGCACATTGCAGGGCTCCATCTCTGCTACTGTCCTGCTGCCCTGGTGCAAGGCTGTCCATCCACTTTCTCTGGCATTGTGGTGGGGAACGTCAATGCTGCGTTAGATGTAGCTGTGGAAATCAGTCATTTTCTTGGTCCCTGTGTTCCTGCCTTGCACTGAGCTGCCCGTGCAGGAGCTCGGATGCAGCCCCCGTGCCAGAGCTGCTGGGCTCAGGAGGGAGTGGGGTGCTGTCACCCACAGCTGTGGGGCTGTGAGGGTCAACTGCAGCCAAAAGTCTTTTAAACTGCTCTGGCCTTCAAGGAGAAATGGCCAGATTTCCAGGCAGCTTTGGTCTTGGTAGGAGAGGTTTTGTTATGTTTTTCCCTCTGTTCCCATACTCATTCTGCACAACACGGGGCACTTCCCATCTGTCCTGCTGTAAATGTATTGACTCTTCTAAAACTTTTCTAGGAGTTTGAATTTTGCTTTGCCTCTGCTTTGCACCAGAGAAATGGTGATCCCTTTGGAATCAGTGTCTGAAATACTCTGGATTGGCCTCTGCTGAGACAACTTGCACAGATCAGCATAACCAAAGTGGGAAGGGCTCCTAAAGCACTGACAGAGACAAAGCAGCCTGATCAGATGCCTGTTTTTTTTCTGCTATGCAACGAGGTGTGATGGTCACCCTAACAGGCAGATAAGAAACACCTTGAGGTAGAGGGAAGAAAACAGAAAAATATTTCCTACTGCCTGTTTGTAATAGTTTCTTGAGCATTACAAGTTAAACCATGCATTATTTTTAGCCTGCATTATTGTCAGCCTATAGCATTCAAGAGCATTTATGACTTAGAACAGGTTTTATGTGCACCCTTTTTTTGTCTTTATGACCCTCTACAACTATGTGACACACCACTGAGGCTGCAAATGGGTGAGGAAGCTGCCAACAGGGCTCTGGTGGGATCTGGAAAACACAGTGGGATCCTTTTCCTTTGAAGGTGGATTTCCATTTCAAATGTTTATCCAGGAAGACACATTCTTCCTTCCCCTGTGCTCCTCACCTTATTCACCTCAGACCGACCCTGAGTCCCAGGGAGCCTCATCTTCCCATCAAGACCTTTACATCATTATGACCCAGGTCATCTAAATTTGATCCCAGCACTGGGGATTTAACGGCAGAGAACTGGTGCAGTGCCACACAGGCTGTTACTGCACTTTGTTGTGTAGGATCTTCTTTACAGATGAACGGGGCAGCTTTGCTCTTGCTACATTTTGTCCAGTAAAGCAGTAACTTGGCGAGGATGGTGATAAAGCTAATGGGAAAATGAGAACAGTAGACCCAGAGAGCATAAAATACAAGCAGGTCAAGAGCTGTGGGAGTTGCACATGCTCATTCAAAAGCAGGGTAAAATGCAGAGGTTTTGCAGGCTGCAGTTGGAAGGGGCATCTGTTAAATTTGCAAAGACCTGCTGGGAAAAGGGGCAAATTCAGGCTTTGCCTGCTCCACATCTGGGTGGGAAAGGGGATTCTTTTCTGTACATCTGAGCTTCACTGGCCCCCCTCTGGCAGCTGTTTTGGCCCTTGCTCCTGCTCAGCTCTTGATAACACTACCCTTTTTCTCTGTTGCAAGCCCTGGAAGTTGCAGCAGAAAAGAAATTAGCTGGGGCGGAAACCCCTGTGATGACCAGGAGAACTGCTCTGTGGTGGAGGACAGGATGGAGAGGGAACAGGGAGGGCTGTCCTGGGTTTTCCTGGAGCAGGTGCCCAAGCAGCCAGAGTCTGGGGGAAGTAGAAAGAAGAATTGAAGAAGGAGGGACGAGAAACTGTAATAGCCCCAACTCCTTGGTTTAATAGATCCATGGCTGATTAGGACTGCCCTGAAGAGCTAATGTGGGGTTGAAGCTCCAGGAAATCAATCCACAGGAGTTTGTGCATTGATCTGTTTGGAAACATTAACCTGAAGAATTTCTCCATCCACACTTGTTTTCATTTGGGTGCATGTTCACAGGGATTGATTTTCTTAAGATCTGAACATTGAATCAGATGTTTTTCTGGATGCACTGGTTCAACCTCAGCTTTTGTAAGGAGGCGACAACTGGGATTTCACCTAATTTGGCTTTGTGATTGAGATTCACCGACAGTAAGCAGCAGGTTTGTGACTGCATTTTCCTCAGCAGCCCTTGAAAGGGCAGAGGGCTCTTTTATCTGGAAGGTTGAACTGTGTTTTCAGCCAAATGCTGTGGGAAGTGGGGGCCAAATCCAGCTATTGCTGTGCAACAGAGTGATGTGGCATGACATGGGGCTGGATTCCTACCCCAAAAAAACACAGTGATCTCTTGACAGGTAAAGGAGACACTAAAGTGTCATCTTTTCTTAGGAAAAGTAATGTGTCTAGATACATCAGATGTGCATGTAAATGTATGTGTGTTTGTATATGTATTTTCTTACCAAACTGCTTTGTTTTCCTCTGGCCATAGAGAAATGAGAGCGAAGCCTTAGATAAAGTGAAAGCCAGGTGGCCCTGTGCTCTGCAATTCTGGAAACACCTTTCTGGGGAGAGAAGGAAGTCACAAAATGCACCAGAGGGTTACAGGAGAGGCTCCTCATTACATCTGCTCAGTGATGGTGCCCATCTTCCAGCCCATCTCATATGGGTGCAAGCACCCCTGCCCTTTGCTGGGCCTGTCTGCTGGTGCCAAGCGCCTTTAATGAAAGCAGTGGATAACTGTGCCCAAATTGCTAAAACAGACAATACCACGGTCTTGTTTCCCCTGTCTCCACCCTCCCCAAGGGCTCTGTGCATGCTCCTGCCCACTGTTTGCCACTTAGCCCCAGAGGTCCCAGCGTGGATTGCCCTGAATCACAGGGAGCCTGCTCCAAAACCGGCTGCAAACGGAGCCACTGCAAAGTTACAGGAATAAGAGTGGCTTTGTCCTCTGCAGGCTTAGAACCTCTTTACCCTGAACCTGTGCAGAGCTTGACATGCAGGGGTCAAGTCAGAGTGAGATAAAGTATAATTCATTACAGTGGTATTTTGTATGCAGGGCCTGAGCTCAGGCGCACTGTGTTACCAAAAGCTGATAACAAACAGATATGAAACACCTTTGAAATGTTAACTTATCCTAAAAAGCCTATTTCTTCAATACTTCTAAGCAGCATAAAGCTTCATCCTAGACAATCTGCTCCCTTCTCTCTATTTTAATAAGCAAGAAGCATCGCATCTGTCTGGAAAGAACGCAACATATTTTTACATTCACACAGCTCAGGAAAGAAGTGATGTTGCAAAACTTGAAGAAATCCCAGTTTCAAAGTACAGAGATGAGCAGACGGAAGAGAAAGCTGGGAGCACTGAGGTTTCAGGCAGGGTTGTGCTTCCTCCCAGCTGTACTGTGCCGTCTTTTCTCTATGGCCTGTAAGGGGCTGCCTAGGCTGTGTCCTTCCAGGGGATGTTTTATTTTTGACCTGCATGCAAGAGCAGCCAGAAGACCAGGTTTCTGCCATAGCAGGCTCTGTTTAGCACAATATGCACTTTCTCTCCCCAGCTGCATTTTCCCTGTGCCCCTCTGAAGTCAGGTTTGCTGCTGAACTCCTTGTGTGGGTACACTGTGACCCATTTCAGTTCAAATGAACTAGGTTAGCTAAAGCAGTGGTAAATGTAGGTCTTTAGCTATTTTGCCTCCCTTTGAGTGAGATCCATCGGATGTGGAAGACCAGTCCCTTGGCTGATGTAAGTCAGTGTACCTCCTTTGACTTTGATGGAGGCTCATCTCTTTGTTCCAGCTGCTGATCTCCCCTGGCATCTGGTACAGTCTATCCTGTGTGGTGTTTATTTTAATAGCCTGATAAAACTATTATTCTCAAGGGGAGATAGCGGCTGCTGGCTGTGTGTTTAGAAAAATCTGCACCCATACAGATTCCATAAGTGTTTGCTTCAAAGATGTAAACACCACATTACCCAATTAAAGGAGTGTCCTTAATAATTTATCAGGCAATTAAAACGTTCATTGCCCTTTATCCCAGGGAGCTCCACCAGTGATATACAATCTGAACCTAAGTTTAAATGCTGTAATAAATGAACAGTGATGCAATGTATCAAACATAATGGGAACATTAAGGCAATGAAGGGTGGTTTGTCAAGAATGGAGGGTATAACACAGTTAGTGGAGCTAACTTAATTTCTGGAAATACCACTGCTCCTGAGGAGTGGGGCATGGCAGGGGGATGTCTGGCAAAAAAAAATTTCAGTAATATGTTCCAGGGAAAACTTACCCATTACAAAGTTAGAGATGGAAAAGATCTCTCTCCCCAGTTATTATTAATAATCCTCTTGAGAATGTCATGAGAAAGGGAAATGAGCAACTGAAAGAGAGGGATTATAGCAGGAGTGGTGTTTCAGCTTAGCCCTGACTGCTTGTCATAGTACAGTATTGCTTCATACTTGTGTAATGAAAATGCAAAAGTAAAGGAGGATAAAAAAGGCAAATGATTTTGCTACTAATTCTGATCTGGGTGTTTTAAAAAAATGACCCAAGAGGTTGGGAGTCTGGTTCACACTGAGATAAAATCAGATTTGAACAGTTTGTTTCCCCTTTGAAAGTTTCAGTCATTATTGTAAAAATGCAGAGCCTTGGTGATACCCAATCTCCTGCCTGTGCTGTTCCCTCTGCTCCTGGGAGCTGCTCCTGGGAGCATTTTTTGGTGTGCAGGTGTACCCAAAGATGTGTACGTCCTGTAAACATACAGCTGGTATGTGTTGCACTGTAGATGAAGGAAGGATGATAGTTTCATCTTCCTGTTTTTAATACCATCTTGAGGTGGGAGGATAATTAAGGACCACTATTACAGTTTTTGAAGAACTGTTCTCGAGCCCTTCAATTCTGGATATGAAAAAGGATGGGATGGAAGTGAATGGTGCCACAAAAATGATGGTCCTGTGGTTCCCCTTTCCAAGCTCTGAGGCTCAAACATTGTCAAGTGATTTGCTTGAATGACAAAAACCAAAATGAGACTGCAGGCATGAGCGTAGCATGCTTTGAAAACAGGTTCCCATAATAGATAGGCCTGCATCTTTGATCTTTCCACGGTGGCACACATCATCTGTCAGCTTAGGGAAGAAGTGCCCTGTTCAGGGCTCTATTCCATGCTTGCTGGTTCATTTGTCAGCCTGTACAGACCTGCATGATACCTATAGAGACTGGTTATTAATCCTGGAGTCTTAGCACAGCATCCTACATCCAGCGGAGCGACGTGACCAAAGGGCCCGGTGTAGAGCCCACTGCAGGCAGCAAGGGCAGGAGGGACATGGGCTCTATTCCTGCATTATTACTGACTTGCTGCCTAATCGCGGACACTTTGTGCTGTTATTGTTTTCCCTTTGCCTATTTGGTCCCTTGTGGATGCTCTGGAGCAGCTGCTTGCTGCAGGACTGCGGGGTGCTCAGCGCCGTCACTCTATGGCAACTCGTAACAATAGCAGGGGGGGCTGCTGGATAGTGAGCTTTATATTAAGTCATTTGGAGGGGATTATATGGACTAGAACAGTGTAATGGAATGCAGGGCTCATCTTCTCCCCGCCACTTGCAGTAGACATTAACTCCATTTATTTATACTGCCACTCCTTCTCCTTTGCGTGATGCAAAGGAGAGTCAGCCTCCTGTTCCAAACTCCCCAAAGACTTTTGGGGTTAGGGTCTGCTCTTTATATTGGAAACTTTTACATATTTTGGAAGAATCTGCTTCCAGCTGCACATGCAGCTCTGCCATCCTAGCCTGCACAGCAGCATCCATGCTGGGCACAGCAATACCTGCCTCCCCGGAGTAACAGAATGGGGAGCTGGACACTCCTTGGCAAACCTCTGTCCTAGCCTAAAGAATAACCACATCTGTCAGGATAAAATATTTTGGCTTGTTACATCTCTGCAGAATAAACTTTTTCTGCTGAACAAAACTTAAAAGATTACATTGAAATAGAAGCATGAGCCACAAAAACAATAGCAAGAGATGCTTTTAAAGTGATACTTAATACAAACAGCTTTTAATTAGTTTAACTCAGCCAGCTTTTATTTCTTTGTGGTAGGTTAAAGCAGGCATCTCCCTCTTTTACCCTCAAAAAGGCACACAGAAAAATGGATATCCCCATCTCTCACATCAGGTGCCTGCATGTCCTTGTATTGTCACTCTCTCGCCTTTTGTGCTTGGTTCCCTTTTCTTCGCAAATGAGCATTTGGATGCTGTTCAGCCTGACGGGGGCCTACAGCTGTTCTTTCCCTGCTCATCGTTCTGGTCACTTGGCTGACATTTCTACCTAAACTTTTCCAATCCTGAGTTCAGTGTGCTTTTCCTTGCACCCTTCTGAAGGCAGAACAGCAAGACCTTTTGTATTGTTATGACATTAAAAAAAACCCAACCCAGTCTTTTTAGGACACTCATAACTATTTTTGCTTGACTTTAGATGTTTAAATGAAAAACGGCTTGTGCGGTTTACTGGTGCTCCACCTCACTGTAGAGTTATAGGGACTGCTGAAGGTCCCTCTGCAGTTAGATGCTGCCATTACTTCCTTTGTATAAGTGCTATTCCTTGGCATAAAACTTAGAACACCTGAAACAAAGCCAAAGATCTAAAATCCCATCCTCAGAAAATCAGGAAAAAGTCGGCTCTAAATTTGCTGTGAAAACATTTGATTTGTGATGAATTTCTAGAGGAAAATAAAAATAAAAATTGCTGCCTTGCAGAAACCACAAGAATTTCAGTAGCTTCCAAGAGAAGTGTTCTTTTTGATGACTGCTTGAATCCTCCTAATGTCATATAATTTATGTTAATTAAATGCTGATGGAATCTGAATAAGCATATTGATGGAAGATGTATTTGAGATACTGTTATTAATTCATCATTCAGTAGCTAGTGCGTGAAATAATGCACTCGTAGGCTCTGATTTAGGACATTTCATTTTCAGTATTACCAGGATGTCTGCTTCCAACAGAAATAACCCTTTAATCTACTGAAAAAAACCCCAACCAAAGCAGAGCACAACAACAATAAAACAACAACAAAAACACCAAAAACCTCATTGGAAGCAGCCTGATTGAACAACTCTGAAGCAGTAATTATTTGTGCCTGTCAGAGCTCCAGCACATACTGATCCCAATTCTCCAGGCAATGGACATAAAACAGTTATTTAACAACAGTTATAGCATTCAAGTATGAAGAAGGAGAACCTCTAAACCCAACAGCATGTGCCTTATTGCACCCCAAACTCATATTTTGGCAAGTATAAGGACATGGCAACCTTTCTGGAACTGTGCTTTGTCCCTAAATCCTCACCTTGCTGGCAGTGAACTGTGGCCAGGACTCAGCATCCTCCATCCAGGCTGGTGAGCTGAGGCTGGCCAGAAACTTCACCTGATGGCAAAGTGTTCCCCAGTATGCCAGGATGTTTACTGGTGCTGGAGTTGGTTTCATACATCTCTAAATCTCTAACAACCTCTACATGTTTCAACATCTCTAAATGTTCAGTAAGTGTCTTATAAATTCATTTTGGGAGTCAACAGTGCCCAGAAACATAACTGCTCCCATCAATCTGAGCTTTACTGGAGGAAGGGAAGCAGAAGTGGCTCCAAAAGCCACTTTCCTTTGCTAAAGGGTGGCTCTGTAACCTGCCCTGCCAGTTGTGCTGGGTGTCACCGAGGGGAAGGGCTGACACTGCACACTGAGGTTTCTTCAGCTGAGGGACAGGGGAGGTCTGAGCCCCCAGATGCAGGCAGGGGCCGGGGGAGGCTGTGACACAACAGCTCCCACCGACGCTACAGTGTCTCTAAATGGACTTTGCTGGTTTTGTGGAATCACGTGAAATTGGTCCTGATTTTTCTGCAAAGGTTTTAAGGTGTTCACCCGAGGCTTACCGCTCTCTCCCCTCTCTAAAAGCGTCCTTGCCTCAGGAGCGGGGGAAGCACCGATGCCGGCAAGAGCTGCGCTAATGCGTGAGGCTGTTCACACTTTCCCCACGGCTGCACTGAGCCCTGGGGAGAAGTTCTGAAACAATGGAGGAACCTAATGATGAGCTTCACTGAGAGAATTACAAATGTAACAGGGAACGGAATGAGGTAAACAATGAAAACCAAGGTGAAATTTCCCGACTAACTGAAGCTGAACTAACTGTGGGTGCTGCAGAAGGAAGCTGTCTCATCCTCCTCTCCTAGCTCTGCAGGCTTTGCCACTTTCTTCACCCAACACCATCACATGGGTGGCAAGCTGAGTTCTCCTTAGAGCTATGGGGTTAGTTTTCAGGTGGATCACTGAGCTGCAGCCAGTGGGTGATCTTTGCTCATGCATAAGATGAAGTAAAGTGGCAGCATTACCAAGCTGCTGTACAATTGGAAGTGTAAAGTGTAAGTGATAATGCTGTAGGTTGGATATATGGACATAAATAACAAATATGCTCTTGCTCTGCAGTGGGGAAATACTGGCTTCACAATGCTCCTAAGTAACTGAAAGCATTTAGTATTAGGTTTTATCTTCCAGGGACCTTTATACTGAACCATCAAGAGAGAAATGAAAATCTGGGAAGAGATTTCTTTGAGCATATGCACAGAAAGGACAGCGGTGTTCCAGACTGCAAACATCCACTTTCTCCTTCTGCTTTCCCAAGACTTAACAACCCCAGAGTCATCCCACGTTTTGCTCATAACCATTCAGATTAATCAGAACCATTCAGATTAATCAGAACCATAATCATTCAGATTGGTGAATTCTTTTACTTAAATGTAACACCTGTGGCTTCTCAAATGGTAGCTGAAAACCTTTCCTCGGGTCACTTGGAAAAAGGTGCTTGGTTGTGTTTTGCTATTCAAGTAGGTGTGAAAGAGGTTTGAAAACAGTCTCCGTGTTTGTATACAGCAGGGAGCAGTGGCTGCTCACTTTAATTCCCAAATCCGGCTGTGCTTGGGGGTGGCTCTGACTACCCCAAAGATCAAACCTGCTTCTGGCTGCTTTCTGCTAATGATGGTGTCTGGCCCAACTATCAGCAGTTGTAAAACACGGACAGGTCTATGTAAGAGGCACAAAGCTGGAAATGCTCAGGAATTGCTCTTTGCCCCCCAGACTATCTGGACTGCTGGAGGAGTGACTGAAAAAGGCCTTTGCAGGAGACATGGCCAAGAATTACCTGCATCTCGCACTGGCTGCATTCATGGATTCAGGCATCTCTGTAGCCTGCAGACTTGTGTTTTCCTTGCCTAGCCATCACTGTTTAATGTTACTTGTATTTGACAGTAAGACTTGCAAATATTTCTTGCTGGGACTGGTATTTGCCTTTGGTTTTGGCTTCTTCCCATCCCAGGGTAGGGCACGGTGCCCCATCAGGAGCTGTGCAGTCTGTACCACAAAGCATAAGAACTTTTTCGCTCCTGTATCGCCTCCACGTCCTCTCTGTTTTCACATTACTGCGGGTTTATGTACATCCACTTGCCTGGGGACTTGTCATCTTATTTGTAATCTATTGTTTTAATTATTTTCTGTGAAGGTGCCCAAAGACCTTGGGGTATTGAGACACAAATACATTATTTATTCATTAATTATTCATTACTGCTAACTACTCTCTACAATGTAGTTGTCTGCAGTAACTGCCTGGGTGAACCCTCTTCCCTGGGTAAGAGGGTAACTGCTTTATTTGCCAACTATTCCTTGGTCAGGAGTAAGATTGCTAAAAAAATGGAGGGAGGAATATTTACATTTGGCCAATAACTCTTTTTCTGATGTGAATCTCTAGGAGTTGACCTAAAAATCATGAGATGGAACGTAGGCTCCCTAATGCACCTCTGGGGTTTATAACCTATTGCTAATTTGTTCCAGAATTGCCTGGAGGGGGATTTATGAGATGGGTAAAAGGGATTTAATTTTCCTGGTTATCACTGACTTTTCCCACTTAAAAAATGTCTCCCTCTGCAACTTCACCTGCATCTGAAACCACCACCCCAGTTTCCTCTGCAGTTCAGTGCACAGGTAGTTGTCGGCACTACATTTTGTTTGAAAGGCAGAAATAAGCACAGAAATGTTAAAAATAGAAATAACCCTGAGCTGAAATGATTTCCCCTTCCTGGCTGGCTGCCTCGCACACCACACTTCAGCCATAGATCATCTGAGATGGCTGAAGCTGGAGCTACTCATTGCTAATCCCTGCACTGGTTTTCTCAGAGAGGTACCTGGTCCCATTTGTTCATGGCCTTTACTTATTTCTTGTCCCTCTGTGATCTGATTTCCATGATTTCCCTGCAGTGCCGCAGTTCACTGCACCCCCAGGGAGTAACTGCGGGGTTTAAAGCTCAGCTGGAGATGGGAGATCTCATCCTGGTGGGGGCTGTGATCCTCTCCCAGCCCGACCACTGCACGTGTGGCTGTGGGTCAGCGGGGATTACACCTGGGGAGCTGCTGCCAGAGGACTCGGTGTTTTGGAGATGGCTAAATACAGCTCTGAGGAGTGACAGCTTCAAAGAACGTCCTTTGAAACCCCAGGGAAATGTTAACAGGCTCTTGGTGTTTTGTTTAAAGCAACTAATAGTTGCTGAGCCTTGGATTTGTGGCTTGAGGGGAAAATATTCATGTAAGAGTTGGATGATCCTTGTGGGTCACTTCCAACTCAGAATACTCTGCGATTCTGTGAATTTTTCTGCTAATTCTGCTAATTCTAACTAAATCTTAATTAGATAATTGATTGGTATCAGGTCAGAGAATTTGAAATACCTCAAATGGATTGGTAAGACCAGAATTTCTGGAGGTGGGAATGCTGACTGGAGAGGTCTGAGGTGGAGGAGAGCTGTGTGTAATGTCTAGGGATAGTGTTTTGTCCTCCTGAAAGACCATCTCCTCAGGGACAATCGCAGCAACCTGAGTTTGTGTGAGCACTTCTGGAAATAAAGCTCACCCACTCAGGAAAATCAATGCAGGCTGCCGGGCACTGCTGTGACTAGCAGGTCTGGAGAATTTTTTTAATGTCCTGACATCATTTCTGGGAGCTCTGAAATTGAGTGGAAAACCTCTCTGGCTTCATAGTCTTATCAGAAATCCCCCTGGGACATTGTGATCACCATGACTGTCTGCTCAAGAAAATTTTGCATCTGCTTGATTAGTGTGTTGGTTTGCTACAGTAATCAAGGGAATTAAGCCTTTAGTGGCATGGAAAGATATTCTGACAGTCCTGGAGAGGGCAGAGAGGAAGTTTAAGTAAAAAATCCTGGCACTGGAAGGGTAAATCGAACACCCAGCCATGCTGTCAGCTGTTTAATGGAAAGCAGCTCAATCACTGGCAGGATCAATCCCTACAGACTGAGCCCATGGCTATTATCAACTTTTCCTATGTCCTTGCTGCTTGTAAATTTAACTCCACCTCTCAGTAGTTTTCAATGAAAGGCACAGCAGCACTACAGAGAAAGGAAACAAAATGCTTCCCTAATATGTTGCTCTTTGAGTACGCCTTTCTCTGTATGAAACTTAGCTTCTGCCTGCTGCCTATGCTTGAATTTATACCTCTCCTTGCTCTCTGCTGTGGCTGAGAGCAGTCACAGTGTGGTACAGCTGGGACGTACCTGTCTGCCCTTCCATAGTTACAAAATCCACTTTAAAGAAAATGTTCTTGGGAGAGCACAGCCCATTGGACACAGTTGTGAGTCTCTCTAGCAGAATAGCATAAATTAAACGGTAATCATCTTAGATGTGTTGCAGGGTGATTCTCCCTCTGCTGCCCTCTCCAGTGCTCCTACGCTCTTGGAGTTGTGTGGAGGTGGGACTCGCGTGCTCCCCGTCTGCTGCTGATCTCGCTGGAGAGGTCTGGAAAGCAAGGGGGGAAAGTGCTGGAAAAATGCCTATTAGGACTCCTGCTTGCACTGGCCAAGAGGTTTGGAGCTGTGCTGCTCGTCTGCCACCTCCGTCTGAGAGGACCATAAAAAGGAGCATCAGTGACCGCTCCAAAGCTGTCGGGGCGGCGGCTGAGTGTGGCTGGCTCAGGTGCTGGGGTAAGAAACGACACAAAAGTCTGTCAATGCAAGCTCCAAATTTGGCTGTGGGCACAGAGTGAGTATTTTTAGCTCTCGCACTCTCCTCACCGCTTAGGTGTTAATTTTACAGCCCTGCAGTGTGTTTGCCTACAACTGCCTGTCTCACCCAGCCCCGGGTCTGCTCCGCGCCGAGCCCAGGCACGATGCCAGTCACTGGAGCCATTGGATATGGCAGCAACAGGAGCATCCTATGCCAAAACCACCTCCTAGGCCTGGGTTAATGGAACACTGCTCAAATGCTTGCTCAGTTTAACAGGAAAAAAAAAGAAATGTCAACATGTCTTGGCAGCTGAAGGCCTTAGTGTGTGACTGCGTAGTGACTAAAATTGTGCAGAAAGTGATAAACTCTGAGAGTGTCTCAGCATTTATGGGAACCAATGCACATACATTATTGTTGGACCTTATCATATAAATTATCACCTTCTATGTACTTCCCAATTGTACTATAATCTTTCATAGTGCTGTTCCTCACCGTGCAAGGAGCAATAAGGGAGCTGGTGCCTCACACTGCTTTTCATACAATGAAAGTGCAGCATTATTCTGACAGCCTTTGTTTAGTGCCCCTGTGCCTGGAGCACATCCAGAACCATCCACCCCACACCTGGGAGATGAGCAGAGCTAATCTGACACTCCATCTGCCTACTCTGTCCAGTCCTCCCCATAAACACTGAAACAGTTCAGACCAACATCTGTAGAAACTAGATCTTACAACCCTTGCCGCCACACATATTTCAATCTTTGCTAAAAGGAGAGAGAAACAGAAGTCTGAAAGGATCCTACCTTTGATGCATGGTTGCCATAGAAAATCCAAACTTGTTTCGTGCAAACGGTGTGAAAAGCTAAAAGTTTGTACTTAGAGCAAGTAGGTTCATTATAGGAAAGAAAATAGAGGAAAGAG
Source organism: Atrichornis clamosus (assembly GCA_013400975.1). Lineage (NCBI taxonomy): Eukaryota > Metazoa > Chordata > Aves > Passeriformes > Menuridae > Atrichornis > Atrichornis clamosus. The sequence continues at coordinate 302,324 of WBMZ01014225.1, read as the reverse complement.
CCACAGGGAAGGAAACCACTCCTTCAGATAGTCTCACATGATCCGTGATGAAGTAAGGAGCTTTTGAAAAAGGTTTTAACACATTTCAATTATCTTGCTTTCAACAGAACTTGCCAAAGTCTAAAAGCACAAGGTTTCAGTCAGAATGTGATAATGATGGAGATGGGGCTCAAACACACAAACAAAGGAAACTGATATGGGCAGTTTGCTTGAGCTTGTTTTTAAAAAACAGAATTTCTCTCCAGATCCTGCCTGTCTTGGTCTGTCACGATGATGTATATGGGTGTACAGGATGTGCTCAACACCAGCATGATGTATCACTGATGAATAAAGAACTTTGTAGATGAATACCTGCAGATTTAACACGTAAACAAACCCTCTTTCCATAGTCCCTTGCTACCTGTTGCAATCTAATGAGCAGAAATATGTCAGGGAATGCTAACAGATTTTTGCCAGCAGGTTGTCTTCAAAAGCATAATTGGTACCAAGTTTTGACATCACAGAAGCTTGCAAAAATTGTAACTGATTATCAGAAAGTAATGTTTGGCAGAGAGAAAGAGTTTTCTCCCTGGTTTTATAGCCCCTGCTGAGTTAATTCAGCTGACATATAGGGTGGATGAGTGCTGCAGCAGCTTAGGGCTCCTCAAGTGTCTACAGATGCTCCCCCTGTTACCCTCTTGTCCACTTCTCACGGCTGGTTTGATCCCAGGAATATTTTGCAAGCACCTGAGAAGGTCTGTAAAGTGACATTGCCCCATACCCAGGCAGGAGGGCTGCTTGCCTCCCCCAGTTGGCATGGGAGCACAGAGGTGCAGGAAGGGAGCTGCGCAGGAGCTTCGTGGAGAGGTCTGGGGATCTTGCCATTAGAAAAGCAAAACGGGACCCATCCTCAGGTCTTTTTCCCGTATGAAGGCAGTTTTAATTCCGTTTTTCTATTTGCCACAATACACAAACGAAACCATCCTCCCCCTACCTGCGACAACTGGCCTGTGAAGATCAAGTGCCCCTCACAGGGATTACAAGGTCACTTTCTCCAGCATGGAGCACATCTCGGGGCTTTTATTCCGATCTTTCTCAGCTATTATTTCAAGGCAAAGATCTCCTTTAGACAAGCCATCTGTAATTATAGCTGAACTAATGTTTCCACCATTCCCCCAGAAGCTGTCTCATTTCCACATCCCCTGCTTTTGCCTTGCAGAGCGTGCCTGGCTCAAAGCCTCATTTTGCCTTGAAGGAGCTCGAAGGAGGCCAAGGTGAGATGCTGTGATTTGACCTGGCTCTAGTTGAAGTCAATGCAACTTTTCTTCCTCTAATCCAGTGTATTTAACGTGCATCAGGAGAGGGTTTTCCATCCGGGAATGGTGTTTGCCACAATGCTGTGGTGTGGTGAATAAACACCCAAGCCTGCTGTGACTATGGACAATAAATTTGTCCCAGTGAACTGGCTGTGCAGGGCAGAGGTGGCTGTGGTTATGTTGTAAAAAGGCACCAAATATAAGGATCTGGAGGTAAGAATAATAAGCAGGAAACTCTGCTCTGCAAATCAAAAGCAACACATCTTTTTATATGATGGAAATTTTTTATGGGAAGTATCTGGGGAATTCTAACCAGTGCAAATGAAAGGAGCTTGTCCTCCCCTCCCTGCAATTTGTCAGCCTCGAACTTCTCACCTCCTGGTTGCACAAACGAAAACTGGGCTTTTATCTGACAAAATGAAACTTAGTGAAAAATATTTTTTAAAAATGGATCTGATCCCTGAAACTGGGGGGAAAACATTACAGCTGCAGTATTTAATATAATTTAAAAGCTGATTACTCTGCATGTGGAATAAGGACTTTTCATAAGGCTTTCTACTACATATGGTATGCACCCTAATTTGTATTAATGGCTCCTAAGGAGCCATCATAGTTTATCAAGAAAGTAATATGCATTTTAAAAGCATTCAAATAAAGATTTACATGATAAACCTTAATAACTCTGGAATGCATTACTAGCTAACATACAGTCCCAGAAGCTGTCACTTCTGGCAAATTAGATAATTCAAGAAGCCATGAAAAACTTCAGCTCAGAACTAAGCTGTTGTTTGGTCACTCTCTAGGATTTATTACATGTATTAAGGGGCACTTTCCATCTCAGCCTTTGTATGGCAAGTGGCTATTTTGTGCATAGGAGCACTGCTATGATTCCTTCTAAAGAAAACAACCTGTTAAGCTTTAAAGCTCATTATTTATCACAAAATGGCCTTATATCTCTGGCAATATTTCCCCGCAATTGTCCTGTCAGCCAGATGCTAAGTTAGATATCAGTAGAAACCAGTTTCACAATATCTGTGAAATATGGCTGGTAGATAACAATGTTACCAAGATGATGTTTTTAAATCATGAGGAAAGCCAGTCGGTAAATTGATGGCTTCTATAAGGCCAGTGGAAAAATTAATCCTGTGGAGAAGTGGGGCTAAAAACCTGCATTTACTCCAGCAAGATGAGAACAAAACAACAGAGCAAATGAAAATTCAATAACTCCTAATTGTGTTGAAGACTGGGACCCCTATGATACTTCATACTATGATACAAAGACTTGCACCGAACAAGAAAAAATACATCCTAGGGAATAGCTACGTGTTCCAAGTAAAAGGATTAACTGACCTTTCTCTGCCTTAGTCAAGATAATTTTACTTTAAATGTACTTCTTAGTGAGACTAGTCATGTCCTTAAAAATGAGTGACTTACACGTTTTTTCCCCCCCACTTAAGTCTGAACTGACATTTTCATGCTCTCAACTCAATTTTCTGGCTCTTCTGTATTTGCAGTTATTCTCGTGTGGACAGCCTCAGCATTAGGGACTTGTTTTGTGCTCCATGCTGGTCATCCTCATGGTGCTGGCTGGGCAGGAAAGGCTGCTGCCCAAAGAAGAGGAAATACTGAACTGCCCAGACCCATTGTCTGCATCTGTGTGCAGCCAGTGGGCTGCCATGGTACTGCCTAAAAGTGGGGTTTGGCTTTTTTTTGGTCCTTAGACTTTGCTTATACTGTGGGCTTGTTGTGCTCTGTGCTTTTACATCTTCTCTACAACTTTGGGGGACTGCAAATATTTATATATTCCACTGTTAGCTAGGATTAATGAGAGCAAAAGAACAGGTTTTAAGTGTGCTGCATTTTTTAGACATTTAGATGCCAGAGAGCCTTAGTCAGCTGGAGCAAACTCTGATAGTGAACAGCTGGCGAGGCAAATTGTTCTGAAAGATTAAAGGCCTTAACTTATCTTGAGTGGCACTATAAATGTCTGCCTGCCTTTGTGGGGCACGTGCTGCTGAAGATCAGCTACTCACTGTGGTCAGGGGAAGGACATAACAAGGGAAAACGGGGTGGAAGGAGAGAGGGATAATTCCACTTTGTGTGGAATGCCCTTTACCCATGTCTCCACATAACAGGACCGTGAACAAAAGCGAGTGCCAAGGTGAATTATAGCTGAGCAGGGCAAGGCAGGAGCGGGCAGAGCCCTTGGCTGGCTGTGCCAGAGCGATGACCAGTGATTGCCTGGCAGTAGATGTGGGGCTGGCACTGCCCAAAACTCGGTATCCGCTGGACTGCAGAGCATCTGCTATGGCAAAACCACACGGAGCTGGTTAGTGGGAGGTGGTTAGTGCAGGGCAGCGAGGGCTCCTCACCTGGGCTCCATCACAGCCAGGCCAGCCAGAGGGAGGGCAGTGCTGGGCAGCCCAGCACCGTGGGTGTCTTCTCTGCAGTGGGGCAGAGCTCAGCCAGCCCTTCCTGGCAGCGGGTTCATCCTGCCTGCGCGTCCAACAGCGAAGGAGAAGCTGGAGAAGGACCTTCTGGGGATTTGCTTGGATGGTCTGTTGTTTTTTTAAAAGGCTGCATAGCAGGGGCTGAAGGAGCAGGGTCAAGTTACTGCCTGTGAGGAAGGGAATTGTGCCACCTTTGTTCTCTTAGACTAAAAGGAACAACTTTTTGGGAGTTCTGTGTATCTTGTAGGGCAGTGAAAACTGAGTTACTGCCTTTGGAGCCCCTCTGCCTGGGCTGATTCAGGCCAAGCATGAGTTCATTGCAAGGGGAGTTTTACTGCAGGGAAAGAAGCTGCCCTGGCCTGTCCCCAGCTGTTCAAAACTTGTTACCTGTTTACAGAAGGGCTAAATGCCCATGAATGCAGTTGCAAATCTGAAAGACTGGGCTGTCTCCAAGGGGTGTCCCTGAAACACCCGTCCTGCCTCAATCCTGGTTTTCCGTCTGCATGTCTCTAATGAGGTACCTAAGAGAAAGCACGTTTGTGGTCTTGGCCATACCCTTCTCCTTGTCCAGCCAGCACCCTCAGAGCCTGGGCTTGGGGTGGGGGGTACCTTGTCCCAGTGAGAGCGTGGGAGGCAGCAGAGAGGGCAAGGGATGACCTGGGATATTTGGAGGTAGCTGGAGAGGGAGTGGCAGGTGAGGGGTGAGGGGAAATGGGGTGCCTGACTCACACGCTGGGGTGTTTTTCCTTCGCACTGGAAGGGGAGATGAGGCTCCCGCTGACATTTCTCTGTTAAGTAAGACAGGAAAAGGAAACACAGAGTCTGTACTCATAAGCCCCTTCCTTCCTCTGAGTGTGTCACTAATAGCAGCCTGGGATGGATTTCCAGCAGGGTTAATTACTTCTAATTGCCTGCAGCTTTCTGGCCAGCCTCACCTCTCCCCAGGAGGTGATGGCCCAGAGGGAACAGCCCGATCTGATGCCCAAGGAGCCGCTCCTGCTGTCCGTGGCCAGAGACCACCTGCACACCTCTTCCCCCACTGCTCAGCACTAAATCGTTCTGGGCATCCTCGTAACTTCAGACACTTGGTGGAAAACAAATGTTTTGGCTCCAGCTAGTTTGGTAAAACCTTTAGAAATATGCATCTAAAAATAACGCTTTTTCCACATGGGTTTCTTGTCACAGATTTCCCTCAGCTCCCTGATGCAGTTGGATCTCAACTGGAGCATTATGTTGTTTCAGGGAGTTGTAATGGGAAAAAGTGACCCTTGAAAAGGGAGTTCAAAGTATTCCTTTAAGGACACAACAAAGTTTTCCTTTTTTCCTACCCCAAAGCTAGGCTTTGTTTTGTGTGCCTGAAAAAAAAAAAAAAGCTGATTAAGAGGTTTAGGTGCATTTGGTATCTGTTTACGCAAAATCCAGGGCTTAGCTGTGATGAGATAAAAGCAAATCTGGCTTTATTGTTTCCCTTCCGCATCTAAGTGATCACAGAAAGAGCAGCCGCAGCTCTGCTGCTCAGACACACTCACGTTTGGTTGTTGCTTGTATTAGTGTTAAGTCAGACTTTGAAACGAATTTTCTGCAAATTTGTTTGTATGAAGTTTGGCACAAAGCAATTCAAAGCTTGGCATGGCAACAGCGAAGGGGAAGCAATTCAGAAATCCAGGGAAACGAGGCTGGCAGCATTTCAGTGTTATTTACCTTCCTCTAAAATCTCACTTGTGAATACTGGGAGGAGGCAGAAATATGCTGTGCTCCTCTCCATTCTCCTCCTTCACTGGTGCTCATTAACCGACCAACCTCTGGGTTTCATATGATCCTCTGATGTCCATCACAAATAATTGTGCTAATTAAGTAGGTAACTGAATGGTTCAGCATGGGACTGTAATTCCTGAGATGGAATGGGCATGTCTGTGAGCTATGAGGGTGCTTTGAGTAATAATATTTAGCACTAATAAATTAAAACTCCATAAAAATTAATGCTTCAAGGCTTAAAGTTAATCTCTATCAGGGTAAGACCACCATTGGCATAGATTATCCAGAGTTTACCAATTAAGGAATTTCTTGTGGCTTCCTCGGAAAGCTGTTGCTGTCTGGCTTTGAGGGCAGGATTGCATCTAGGCAGAGCATTTGTCTTACTCAGGTGGCAGCTCTTACACCAGGTGCACTGACCCAGGGGAATAAAGCAAAAATGGGCATGATTATGTGAACGTAGAAGTAGAAAACATTAATTGAGGTTTAGTCATTGCGCTGGAATTTGGGATACTGACTGCTAACTTTATTTTAGGCTTCGTATGTATTTTTGTACAATACAGGCAATTTTTGTGTGCCTTTGCTCATCTGCTTTCAAATAAAACACAATCCTGCTTCTCACACCTTTTCAGGCAAAACACTAACCCTTCACTGAGTAGGGATCAGCTCTTGCTGTGGGCTGGTACAGTCAGTACCTGGCGTCATGGAACATTAAATTTGAGGATTTTCGGTTTTAGCTGTGATGCTGCTGCCATTCTTGTTGATAAGGATGACAGCTGTAGCTTTGCCTTTTCTGAAGTTTATTGGTTTCAGCATTTACGGTTATGTTTCATTTTCTTATGTTAAAAACTACTTTTCACACGTAACAGCCTGTTAGTTTGATTCGTCAGTTGTGAGGATGGATAGTAAAGACAACCAGGAGTTGGCAGAAGGTGAAGTAATTTGACAATATCTCCAGAATCTGAATGAAGAAATGTGGGTTAATTTATGATAAAACACTTCTTTTACAACACATATTCTGTCTTATTCACACAGATTTAGTGAAAGAGATACCACAGCACAAGACACGTCTGAAATCTCAGGAGCTGGGGAGATGCTGTCATATAATTTGTAGCTGTTTTTTCATGTCTGACAATAAAATAAGTTATAGATGAAAAAGATAAGTTAGAGAGGAAAAGCAGCTCTGTTTGGATAAGCAGTGTTTTCTAGTCATGTGCATGGGAAAGCCAGAAATACAGCGTATGAAATAACACCTAAGAAGAAATGGGTAAAAGTACTGTCCTGGGAAATGAGAGCTTAAGGATCTAAAGGGCAGTTACTGTTTCAGAGAGGGAAGACTTGTTTCTCTAGTCACTATGAAGCCTCCTGAATGAAAATGTCATTCTGCTGTGTTTGTGCTATTACACAGTGCAATTTGCTGGCAGGTAGCAAGCTCTTTGAAAGAAAAGCTGATGGTCCGGTTACTGTGATGCTGCAAATACACAACCCAGAAAAAACATTGCCAGAGAGAAAGAGCTAGAAAATGGTGCAGTCCCTAATTAATTACTCCTCTGCCTTTCCCTTGCCTGGTCAGACCACTTTGCCTCCCTCTCTCCACCCCAGGGTATTAGTTATCACCCATCCAGCCTCTGAGAGCTGCAAAATCATCATTCAGTACCTGTGATACCGCAACTCATTTGCAGCTGCTACTGTCCCAATCTTTCATTCCTCTCTGCTGCTCACACCCAAGAGTTCAGAAATCTGCCTCCAGGAGAGCAAGGCAGCCAGAGAGAACATGTCTGTGTGTGTGTGGGTGTTGAGGTGCTGGGGTCTGTGAGCCCCCCTGGACAGGCCCTGCACTGGCTCCTGGCCCAGCACGTTCTTGGGCTGCATGTTGCACTCGCGGGCAACCTCTAAATGCATTTAATTGATCTTTATGGCTACATGTTTGTCTTCCACCTGGCTCAACATGAGGCTTTAATAGCCTACTGTGTCACGCACATTAATAATAAATATGCCAATTAGCTAAAATTGTACTTATTAGTTCGGCAACCCCTCTGTGTTATGTATCATGCATGAAGGTGCATCAGTGCTGCTGTATGGTCTCACGAGCTGAACACACAGGCACACACTCAGACTTTGTGCTGGGGACGTGCTGCTGTGCCTGCAGCAGCCAATTATGACACTGTTTCCTCACAAAAAATAGAGACTTTTGATACGAGGTGACACTTATAAAACAGGTTTATGAGACCATTTGCAACTGTGAAATCCCTTAGCATAAAATCACTTGCCCACATGCCGCCTGTTTTCTAACCTGTAGGAAAGGTGCGATGACTGTTGGTTGTTTTGTAGGATGGGAATGAAAGACCACTGCCCGTGTTCTCAGTTCTGTTTCCCAAGGAAGTCTGAGGGCATTCTTGACGCTGAGCTGCTTTAAAAAATGTAGCCCTTAATTTTGGCAACTCTTTGAAGATAAAATGTTTTTATTGTTGGTGTTTCCAGCTTCCAACAGATTCCGAATTTGTTATATCGGCTTTCTGTCTCCCACCAGCCAGAATAAGGCAGGGCCACAGCTACCTTGTAATAAACAGAAGAAAGGCAAGGGGCTTTGTCAGACCTCTGATGAAATACTTGTGCTTGATTGTGTATCAACTTTGAGATGGGAATTGGGCTAGGTTTTGTTCATCTTTAGCTGACAAACAGGATTAAACTCCTCTTTATGCTCAGTCTCTGGCTATTGTTGGCACTGTCCTGCATAATCTCTTCTGTTGGGTTATCAAACTTCATCATAAAAATAGTCAGAGTTTATTCCCCTTCATCACTGAGGGGTGCTTTTCATATTCTAATCCTTTTAGGATAAGGTGATTTGACACCTACTATTTCAAGACAGAATCTCTTATGAAAGCAAAATTAAGCAACAACATTTATTCTCTGATTGCTTTATAAACTCCAACATATCTTGGCACACTTCATTTTTTTATCTCTGACTTATGCATGAGATGAAAGTTACCACTGTAAAAAATGTTAAAATTGTTAAAGATGCTGTCACAGGTGACTGTGATATTTATTCATTCACATCTGGGAGGCTCCTAAGGCTTATGGTGTAGTTCAATAGAAATTACAGAGTGGGAGGGTTTTTTTGGTATTAACACTTGTTAAGTGTGTCAAAGCTGGTGAAGTCAGAGGAGCTTTACAAAGACAAATGCACAAGAAGCATGACAGCTGGTGAAATTCATTGATGAATTCTAGTAAGATGGATTGGAAAGAATCACCTCAACTTCTTATGTGTTGGCGGATTTTAAATTAATTATATTTTAACTGCTTTGGAAACAGACCTGAGAACAAATCTGTGGAGCCCAACGTTAGTGGCTGTTCAATAAATGAAAGAGGTATAGAATAGCAATCATCATTTTAGCTGTGTACAGAATGAAAAAGAAATCAAACACTGAAAATATTATTACAGTGCCATTAACATAAATCAATTGCATGCTCTATTCTCAGACTCTTTTTTCATTTCTGGTCATCCTATCTCATAAAGTCTTTAATGGATATAAAAAGAGTGCAGAGATTGACAGTAAAAATGATTAGAGACGTGTAAAGATTTTTGTTAGAGGGGAGGCAACGGGCTGGAACTGCTTAGAAAAAGGCTTTAGCTCCACTAGGAGACTTGAACAGCTCAGCAGGACCAGGACAGGTTGTAGGTGCTGAATGTGGTCCCTCGACCCCCCTGCTCACCTCCTCCCTAACCCTCAGGGCCCCTGAACTCTCTAAGCAAGCTGGGGTTTTAATTCAAGGCCCCAGAGGCTCAGGGTTGTGGATCTGGGTGGCAGCTCTTGCTCCAGCTGTGGGTCACGCTCTACCTGGGGACACGCTGAATGACCCCAGCCCAGCTTGGGCTCTTCCTGACGCTGGTGGTCATGGAAACAGTCAAAATGGGCCAAAACACTCTTTTAGAAAGCACAGTTCTCTGAAATACAGACTGAAGGTCTCACCCTTGAGAGCTAGTTCTGTCCCACGTACCCCTTGGTGCAGGTGGGATTGCAATCCTTTCTTATCCGGTCCTTGCCCAGGTCCCTTGGTTTGGGAAGGATCCAGTACAGTGTACCAGCTGGCTCTGGGGACTTTAACTCCCTGTCCCCTCCAGCACCAACTGCTAAAATGAAACCTCTGGAATTTCTGTGTTATGCTAAAATATTTGCCACGTGATACACACCAAGTGCTTAATAGGATTTAAAAAAATAAGGCTAGAAATTTCTGCAGGTAAAGAGGACATCTATCAGTTCTATTGAGCAAGATAAATATTTTCAAGGATATGTTATCTCATGCTTTAAGGTATAAGTCGAACATGCAGCTACAGCAGATTCGGGCAGTGGTTCCCTTCTTGGCAGAATGCTCTGCAGTTCTGTGCCGCTCCTGGGAGGACGAGCACTGGCTGGTGGGATCCCCAGACATGATGCAACTGGGATTTCCCATGGGCACACTTCTCGTGGCACTCCAGCAAAGCGGAACGAGACCTGTCTCCCCTGCCGTTGCATTTGTGGGGGGCTCAGCCCCACACTCCCACAGGTGCTGCTGGCACCCTTCTACCTTTCTCCTCATAAAATGGAAGAGAGACAAGAAACAGCGCTTCTGAGATGTAAATAATGTTTAACAAGTGGGCCTTGGAGTTGTAAAGGAACTCCTGCACTTATACTATAATCATTTTGGTGGTTGATTTAGAGCCAAATCCTGCTGGCCTGACTGAAGCAATTAGCCTGATTACTGCCGGAGGGATGCTCACGCAATTAAGGTGAGCAGTGTTTGCTCTTTATTCTGGAAACCAGTTGTCTGTGTAAAAGTAGTTGACACAGTGCAGTGGTGCTGAGGCAGGATGGGCTCTGAGAGAAACCTTCAAACCCAGACAGAACCTGGTGTCTTTCAAAGAAGAGGGATGGACAGATGGACATTGTCTGACACTGCTCTGAGGGGAAAGCTAAAACCTGACAGTGAGAGACGTGTCCTGGTGTGTTAGCTGTGTGGGACTGCAACTGTTGTTGCTTCTCCAGCTTCTCCAGAGGAGGGAACCAGCTAATTAGATCTACAATTGCCATTTATCAAAAAGAGCATTTGAAGCCTTCAGTGATATTTTTCCCCCCCTCTCTCCCTGCTATTTCTAAGGCACCTATCAACGTGGTGCAGGAGTACCATCTGGATACCTGGCTAGTGACCAGCAGGCTGTGATATGCGAGGCTTTTTAAGTAGAGACAAGAGAACGGAGAGTGGAAAGAGTAGACAAACAGCATGTTTTAACAGAGGCTGAAGAGGATATAAATGAACTGAGAAGCAAAGAGGGACAGAAAAATTCCTTTTGTTCAATTTCTCCTGATGAAAGAAGCAGAATATGTTAAATCTTTTAGGAACATCCTTAGGAGTATTTAAATTGCCTGGGAGGTGTTCCTGCAGATGAGCAGGGCTGCTGCATTGACTCTGTGGATGAACACTCACCACAGAGCAGGAACTCCTCTGCAGAGGAAACTTCTTCCTGCCCTGCCAGGACAACCTCTGCACCTTGCTCTGGATGCCAGCACCTCCTTGCATTCACAGCACAGATGTGCTGGAGTTTTACTAAGGGCAGACACAGCTTTGAGGTCAAGAGTTCTGACTTACCCTCCCCCTGAATTCAAGGAAATTTAGAGGTTTTGAGGTCAAGAGTTCTGACTTATCCATCCCCCTGAATTCAAGGAAATTTAGAGGTTTTATTTGACTCCTAAGAACTCAAATACACTTTGCAACATGGGAATTTGCTTTTTGGATGGATCTGAAGAGTTTATGAATAGCCTCGTCTAAGGTTTTAGTGTGAAGCCACTTGTGTCGTCTTAGTGATGATGAATTCACTCATATCAATAGAGTTTACTCTTTGTGTTAGCACTGTCCCCCAAGTGGGTGCCTGTGTGTGCACAAAATAATGGCTCAGTCTGGCAGAATATCTTTGCTAAGAAAGCTTCAGTTGTCAATTACTGGGAATTTTCCCTGAACTCTGATGGTTCTGGAGCAGAGTTCGGGCTTCTGGTGTTATGACAGAATTTTGCAAGTTCAGTGATGGCTTTTGACAGTTCAGGTCCCAGCAGGGAAAGACTCCTTGCTTGAAATCAATCAACTTTATCACTCAGGAAAAAAGAAAAATGAAATCCACCTGAAACTCAAACCTGCTTTAACAGGGGATCCTCTCTGACTGAGCTGTTACTGCAGATACCGCTACACAACAAGCATATTCATGTAGGGAAACACCAAAAGGTGGGTGCACCTAACAAAGACATCCCATTCATGCTTAATGCACCAGATAAATTGTTGTAAAATGCAGAGGGGTTTTTTGAGTTCTTAGTGAATAAGCGCATCCACATATGGATCTCTGAAGAGATTTTTAATTAATTGCTTTCAGTCATTTTCCTTTTATAAAATTAGAACAATGATGGAATAGACTAGCTGTGGAGTTTGGCCGAGGGAAGATTATACTAATCCACTTGAAATATGACTAAAACAGAAAGCAAGGAGAGATAAAAGCAATTTTTTTTCAAAGCTTGTTTACCTGTGACAAAATCCTTCCAAATCAGCTGCACACAAAATACTGGATCATCTTAATCAAACTCAACCAAAAAAGATTTTGCTTTGGACTTCTTGGGATATTTCATAACCAGACAGTATGTCCCATGATGCTTTTACCAATATGGGGGAGTATGTGTTTCATGAAATTAATCATTAGGAGAGCAGCAGAGCTTTCAAAGGGTAGAGTGGCACCAAGATAACTTGTTATATGGAAGCAAACAAAGAGGAGGAATTTGTCAGAAATTTTTGATATACCCTGAGGCATCACTAAGAGGGGTTTTCAAAGAGTCAGGGGACTCTTCATTTGCATATTCTCCAGTTAATAAAAGGCTATGGTTACAAATGAATGAACTTTCTTTGTTCCCTCCGTGGGTTATTGCTCCCTAAGCCTTGAACTATATATTCTTTGTGGAAGGAATTCAAAGATGTCCTAGTTGAAGTGATGATTTCCACTCAGACTTTCTTTCCAATACTCTTGTTTTCCAGATCAGCAAACTTTGCCAAATCTCAAGAGTCCTCCATACACCTGCTCCACAAAGACTAGTTTTCACAGCCAAATCAATTCTTTTCCTATTGCTACAACAGCAGCTCTGGAATTCCACATATAAACTTAAAAATGGCTCATCAATAACCAGATGGGGCCTAACCATTAAAGACCAATGAGTGCAGACAGACTGCTGTCCTTCTTTGCCCTTCAGCCAGCCAGCCCTGGGCTCTGCAACACCTTGCTCTGGTCACCATGTGGTTGTCTGAAGCATCTTTCTACATCAGTCTCACCAGGTTATTCAGGAAGAGCAATTTAGGGGTGTTCAGCTGTGCCAGGACTGTGACTGCTCCTTGCTCCCTAGACCTGCACCTGGCTGTGCTCTTCTCCTTGCACTGGGTCTGTCTGGAGCTCGTTGACTCCCAACTGGAGTCCCTCAGAAGCCAAGGCCAAAGCAGTTTTCAGGCCAGGAGAGCCTGGGAAGGTCCAGGAGTGGGTGGCTAGACGGGAATGGGGAGGCAACAGAACAGGGGGCAATGCCAGCCCTGGGGCAGCTGCAAGCTGCCAGGGCAGCCTGGCTGATGAGTTCCCTGAGCTCTCCCTCCAAAAAAGCCCCCACATTCCTAACCGAGGTCAGGGAGTCATTGTATTTGGCAGTAGCACTGAGCAGCACCTGGACAGAAGTCTCCAGAAGAATTTAATATTCCTTTATTTCCTCTGACTTTGATTTAACCATGGGCTGTGATGCTTTAAGTACTAGATATTAATTAGAAGTGGTAGGGAGTCCCAAAGGGACCACACTCCAGGTCTTCTCACCATTCCTAGTTTGACTTATTTCACGTTACCGCTCTGAAACATTATTTATGCACTCAGGAGCCTGACGTTTATAAGGCCTAACTAATTCTGCAAATAACTAATGGCTGTCAGTAAGGAGTACTCTGCTGAGGTGGAAAATAGCTTGCCTGCGAGTAAAACACAGCCAAGTGTATTGAATGTTTTCTGCAACACTTCTTTAAGCAGGCAATGTTATCCTGTCCCTTCTTCGGTACCACACCTAAGCAGGCACGCAGGGACAGTGCTTATGGAGAGGTCCCACCAGGATGGCAGCCTTGAAGAGGTGAATCACTTTGGGCCTGAGCAGAAACTGCAGTCCCACTCTGAACTCTGATCCTCCGAAAGGGCAGTGGGGAAGGGGGACAAATGCTCTTTTGACTCCTGTGGTCTTCAAAACCCTTCTGGCAGTGGTTGATTTAGGACAATACAGTGGCACACAGAATGGGAGGAACTCTGAATTCAGGCAAAATACCTGGGAATGGCTGAGGCATCCCATTTGGCACAAATAGAGATGAAAGTTATTTACGGATAACAGCACAGCTTTATATTAAGAAAGAAAACGTATCTGAAGAGATAATAGGAGCTTTAACAGTATCTAGGGGGAGTTTCAAGTTGGGATTTCATTCCAGACTACATTGAGTCAATTTCTGTCGTAGCAAAGACCCTCTGTATTGGTTCTGATTTTAGTTCCTCTAATTCTTCTCATTCTCCTGCTCTCCCCAGGCAGTATTAATCTGGTGTTACGTGTGCCCTGACAGGATGTGAACACACGTGTGTGGCCCGTACTGACTCTCACTGTGTGACTCACACACAGAGCCTGCAATTTAGGCCTAGTTCTATTTTTAGAATATAAAAGGATATCTAGGATCATTGGACTTTAAAATCATTGAAAAGGTAAAAAAGGGCCATCTAACGGAGGCGTAGATGGTTGGCTTTGCTTTTGATTCAGCACACACCAGACTTTCTATATAAAGTATATGGACAATAGAGCTCACTCAGCAGGGGGACATGAGGTTTCCTCCTATATGACATAAGTACAGTCCAAAAATAATTCAAAAGACAAATATATTCATGTTTTATAACCTTCTCTCCCTCATTTGTTTCTGAGTCAAAAGAACTTGGTGTTTTGACAGCTGAATTTTTTTTTGAGTCTATGAGAAAATAGATTTGACAACTGGTCAACCAACTGGTTTTGCCTGCTTTTAAACCGTGCATCAGGTGTTGGTTAGTTTTCTTCCTGTCTGTCATTTTCACAACTCTTCCATACCTCCGTGTCATGTCATCAGATCCCTGCATGGCAGAGGCTAAACTATGTCACCCCCTTGCTTGGTGGCACTTTTGGTGAGCACCCACCTAGTGCCTGCACAGGGAGAGGCTGGGAGCAATAGATCCGGGGCTTGCCATGGGCCGAGTCTGATAAGGCCATAAACCTTGAGGTTAATGACCCAAATCCACTAGATTCATTGTTGGAAATTGTACTGTGTATTACGTGTTCCTGCTGTGCCCTTCCCCACCTCCTGTGTACCTGCCCTGGGTGCCACTGACCCCTCCTTTTGCCAGTCACCCTTATTTTTCCCCTCTTTCAATGTTTTCTCTCCAGCACTCACTACCTCACTGTTGATGCTCTCTTGCTGTCCTCCCTGTTGGCTGTCTTCATGTCACAGAAGGTGCAAGACAGGCACAACAGGAGAGGTTATAATGTGGAAAATTTAGAAATTTCCGTTATGGTGTTTCTGCCTTCTAAACTGGCTGCACAAACAGTTTCCATTGGCACTGTGGACTTACACTGGAGAGTTGGGGAAACTAGGGGGACATGGCAGGTGCTGTGAGAGAGCGGCCCATGCAGTGCACAATGGATGATGCCGAGTATTCATTTTAACAGAGCTGCAGTAATTCAAATATTCATGAATATTCATATGAAATTGAAAGCTGTTTAACCTGGCTCTCACATCTGTCTGGTGGGAGCACTTCAGTGCTTATGTGTTGCTCGTATGACTACTTGCAAGACATGAATTTTAAACCTGACTGCTCAGAGAGTGATGGAAATCCAGTATGAAACAGTACACTTGGTTGTGAAATTTGCAATTCGCTTTCTGCCAGTTAGCTGCACAAAACAGCTAATCA
Organism: Atrichornis clamosus; assembly: GCA_013400975.1. Lineage (NCBI taxonomy): Eukaryota > Metazoa > Chordata > Aves > Passeriformes > Menuridae > Atrichornis > Atrichornis clamosus. Next base: position 286,824 of record WBMZ01014225.1, on the reverse strand, counting down.
AGGAACACCGCAGGACTGAACCAAGCAACACAGTATGAATTTGCAAACATTTCCCGTTCCCAAAAGATCTGTAAGCCAAGAATCATTTGCTGAAGAAAACCCCAAATAATATCAAATAAATAAATTAGAAAATTGCACGACCTCCACAGACAATTCATAAGCTGAAAAGGCAAGTGAGATCCATGGCAAAAAATACTCAGTGAGCTTCTGAAGAAAACAGGGAAATCGTTCCTCAGCACAGAGAATCAATGTGATGTAGTTTGCTTCACTATCTGCTGCACATTGATGGAATGATGAGAGATCTGGAGTCACTTCTGACAGGCTCTCAGACAAATGGGTATTTGGTCCTGGCAGAAGTTTTTGTAAGAGGCCAATTTGTCTGGGATAAGCAGATTTAGTTTTGAATCATGGGATTTGTGTTATGTCTCATGTTGAAAATGCCTGAAATATTAACCTCCTTCTGCTACAGAATTTGGCTTTGCATTTTGCCCTGTCTGGAGCCCTCTGTTCAGCCCCATTCCCAGAGCACCACGGGCTGTATTCCCATTGCATCATTACCACACAGCCTTGCTTTCAGGGCAGGGCTGTAGCACTGCCTGTTTCCCAAAGAGTCCCAGGGACTTGTCCAAGTCCCCCAAAAAATCTCGGGCTGGGCACAGGTTGAAGGCAGTTTCCCACCTCCTCATGGTTTCACCCCTTCAGACCTTTCCCTCAGAGAGGCATTGAAGCAAAACAAAGTAAAATTATCTAAGCCTCTGGACAAAAGTGAGATGGAGAAGAAAAAAATACGTGCTTGGTTTCCACACGCATTGCTCATTTCTGACACAGATTTTATATCTCTGCATAATAACTCTTTGATCCATACTGCAAACTGCTACAACAATTTATTTGGAAGAAAGTTCTCACTGGTACCATTATGTACTCAGTAGAGTACATAACACAGGTTGAAATGATTTTCCCCCAAATTTGCAATGCAAAGTAATGCAGTTAACTGAAAAGTTCTTGTTTGGATCAAATGGGGAATATTTATGTTTCTTTAAAGAAATTCTTATGATTCTTGATCTAATATTGCTTCTCTTTAGCACAATCGGTATTCACTTAAACTGAATACATTTAGCACTTTTGTTGTTAATTTTCATCAGTGTTTTATTTTTAAATGAATTATATCATGACCTATTTACAATGCAGTATAACACACTGAAGTTCTCCTTAAAGGGAACATTAGTGAGGATGAGTAAATCGAAATTACTTGGTAAGTCCCTGCTATACAGGAATTCTTTTTCTAATGAAGATTTAATGAAAACAATCAGTCTAACAGAATTCTCAAAGTTGTGAGGTTTTGACAACAGTATTGTAAAGTATCCTTAGTGACACCCACATTAACGTAGATTTAAAATGGCATTATAACCTTAATTTTAAAATTTAGCACAGCAAGTGACACCGTACCTCTTACTGCAAGATATGACTCTCAGCTTCTTTAAGTGCATTTTGAATAGGTCCTGTGAGAAGCATTTCCACAAGCAGAACATTTTATTGTTGCTAAATACCACTCATTCTGAAGTCTCTCGCTTGTTTGGAAATGAAACTTTAATGAACAAGTCAAAACAATTCATCAACACAGGGAACATCACACTCAGATCAAACATACCAAATGATAAGGGCTCTGCATGTGCATGGAAATATGATTTTCATTCATTATGTTCCTGCTGCTCATCCTGGTGAGGGTCATACACACTGACAAAAACACAAACTCGCGGCCCAGCACTGCCCAGGACCCCGTGCAGACCCCGCTGCCCTGCCTGGCCACGCAGACCTGACTCTGATGTTCGGACATTTTCTTGTCTAGTGATGCTAAACACAAAAAAGTACAGGAGACTTCTAACTTTGCTTATCGCCTCTTGGACTTCTGGCTGGGGAAAAAGAAGCTTTTTCAAGGGGAAGCTTTCCTGTTATGCTACTGAGTGTTCATTCCCCCCCTCAGCCCTTGCTCACAGCCCTTTCAGCATCCGACTAAACACCATGTATATCCTTCCCCACACGGGTTTCTCAAGGGGAGGAGGGTGTCAGGGGGCTGGCAGTGACACAGGAGGATATCATACCTTTTGCTGTCTGAAACTACAATTCTTGTCCAGCAAAACAATGCCAACAGTGCAGAGAAAGCTTTGATTATGCAAAATGGATGGACACATCACGCCTTTTTTTTTGCAATAGGTTATAACCTAAGGAGTTTCTCACCCGGAAAATTCCTCCCATCACCCACCCCCCATTAATGTTTTCTCCCTTTCAAATGACATCGGTGGCACTCCAGACACATTTTACACATTAATAGCATGTCTTCCTCATCTTACAGGCTCCATAGCTTTCCTCTTCCTCTTTTATTTTAGGGCAGCTTCCCCCTCTCCCTTCCCCCATCTCAGAAACAGCCCGTCTGGCTCGGTAGAAAAGGAGTAAAGTGTTTTCTAGCATGACCTCTATGTATTTTGCTCCGTGGGAAGAACAACGTGGAATGCACACTCAGCAGGCAGTGAGGTTTGAGCCAGTTTGTCCTCGAGGCATTTCTGCCATAAAACACGGAACTATCCACAGTATTTCCACCCCCGGCTCTCCCCCCATCCCACCGACCCCTCCCCGCCGCTGCCGCTGCACCTGGCAGCGCTCGGAGAGCCGGGGAGCAAAGCACAAACAACGGGCACCAAACAGCAACAGCTCCCTTTGTTTTCCATGCAAATCCTACCTCCGATAGTTGTCACATCTTCCTCCGAGGCGAAGCCTAATTATTAGCAAACAGAGATCCAGCGGAATCCTCCGAACTGCCACCAGTTGTTAAGTGCTGTCATCGTTCCCTCCTGGTGCTTAAACCTTTTTGGACCATTAATGTCACAACCCCTGCTAACTCATCGCTTAGTACTCCCTGCTCAAAATGTCTGAAATAGTTTGGAAGGACAATAGGAATGACAGGCACACTAGACAGCCATGCTTGAAATTAGTTTTCTCCAGCTGACTTAAGGCTGCTTCGTGGTGCTTTTAGGCATGCACTCCGTAGGGTTTATTAACCTAGGCTAGACATGCCATTCCTGCTCTTATTCAGAGCTGTAATAGGATGGCTGCTAGGAATGCAGCGATAGGTCTAACTCCATTCATCCCTCCGTAGTTTTTAAACCTCCCTGGGAGAGGAAATAGCTTCAGTCATCCTTAAACTTACTGAGGCTACTGTTTCTGCAGAGCAGGGTTTCACACATTGTTTTGAAACTAAACAGAAAATCCCTCCCGGGAATGGAAGGTGCCGTAGCGCTCCTGACTGATGCGAACGGCAAGAGGAACCGGCAGCATCCGCCCCCGCCGCAAGCTGAGGCTGGCGCAGGACTTGGTGGAAGTAGTGATTGGAAGCTGAAAGTTCTTAAAACTCTGTAAGGCAGCTGTGGCATAAAGAGAACGAGGGGGATGTATGGACCGTGGTTTGTACGCACGGAGTCACAGACGCACACTGCGCTTGTCAAAAGACAAAACACTGCTTGCAGATGGCAGGGGCTTGCAATCTAAATTTCTAAGTGAGCAGCAACTGGGATAATGGTGGGCAGAAGAAACAAGAGCAGGGCACAGCATTCGAAGTGCCTGCGATGTTGGGAAGAGAGGTGATGGGAGGATGCTGCTGGACACTGCTGCTTTCAGTAACACTGAAAAAAACCCCAGGTCAGAGATATTACTGCTCTGCTGACATCTTGGAGCCTCTTCTGTCTTGGTGGTCAGTTAATAACCAGCCCCAGGTCCAGTTGCAGCAAGGCTTGTTAATATCTGCTACCAGTTTGGTGTTGCTGATCTCAATATGGTCCCTAGTGGACAGAAGTAAGAGCCACCAGCCCAGATGTGTCTCTGCCAGCAGCAGTGGCACACATGGGCTGGAGGACTGGAGAGGCACGCTGGAGCCAAGACAGGCTTCAGAGACCAAGTGGGGAGTTCTTCTGCTGCTTGTTCAGCACCTGCCTGATTACTTATTACCACCCAGTTCACAGCCCTTGGCTCAAAATGAAAATACCATGCAGGAGACATCTCAGAAATGAATGGCACTGGGAGAGATTAAGAAGAAAAGCAGATTGCAGTGAAAACCCAGCTATGGCTGCCTCACACCCTGGGAATGAAAGGGTTAAGAGAGCACTAATGTCAGATTTGCTTTACCAAACAGCATGTCACTGTTTGTGCATAGCATGGGCCACTGGTCTCTCCTTCTGCATTGGCCTGCACTGAAACTATGAGTAAAAGCAAGCTTGGTGGTGGTGCAAGCCAGCCATGGATGCTGATGGGGACATCTGGGGGTACCATGAGCATGACATTTGCCTCTGAATCAACGCTGCCCTTAACAGAGCTGCCTCTGCACTCTGTGCTTCCCCATGCCCATACTTGCTGGTGCTCTCGGACATCCTCCCTTCCCCTCTTCACCCACTGCTCCCTACACACTCAGTGTGTTGGTGGGGAGGGCTCAAGGCTCCAGTTTTGTTTCTCAGTTTACAGTGGGGTATTATCAGCACCTTAAGCTTCTCCCAGAATTGGTGGGAGCAAAGGGGACTTTGAATTTTACAGGCATGAATCTCAGGGTGGGCAACTACATGCTGACTGATAGCAGGGCTGTCAGAACAATACCTGCTTTCTGAATAATTTAAAGTATTTTTTTCAGTCACCTCTCTTGCATCTTTCATATGCCCTTCATTCACCTTAAGAAAGAAAAAGAAAAGGGAAAAAAGGAAAAGTTCTCCTTGTCCTGAACAATATACTCATGTCTCACTAAGGGTCTCACTGTGCCACTGATTTGGTAGTGGGGTGACACAGCAGTTCAAGAGACATTAGATTCCAGTTGGAGACACCCAGGTCTGGGAGTCCTGACTTTGTTGATGATCTTTTGAGGGATTTCAATACTAAACTGGACACAAGAGTGTTCAATGACAGGTTAAAGCAGGTGATCATTGTCACCCATGTCCCCAGTTCCCCAGTTATGTATGTTGACTATAACAGGGTTCATAAAAAATGGATGACTATTCCAGCTCCCCCTGCCATATGGACCTCCCTGCCAGGGTGATCCCAAAGGCCTCAGTCCTTCCCAGTAAGTTACAGTCACTCAGACTTGGTGGCCAGCAGGCAAAAACTGTCTGTGAGAGCTGTGTGAGCTGAGAGGTGTTCTTACCTTGGGTGGTAAGGGGGGATAAACTGTTCAAGGTGTGCAGTGCAGGCCAACAGGGAATGACCAGAAAGATCTTCTGGAGGCTGATTAGTTCAACATGGTTCTGTCTTAAGGAGATATTCCATGATACTCCCCCTTTCCTCAGGCTTTTTCTAATAACTGAGCAGCAACAGCAGCTGCCACCAGTGATGAGACCCGTGTATTCCCAATCCTTACTGTGGCTTTACTATTTTTCTGGCAAACCAATCTGCTCCTTGCTGGAAAGAAGATACAGAGAGCAGTGGAGTGATGACCTGATTGGGCATGCCGATTTTCTGCCTTCCTGGACTGTATGAATGTTGCAAAGTAGGATTGCCCAGGGAAGCAGAGGGCTCACACGTGCTTTCACTCTGCCCTCCATCAGGAAAATCCTATTCTGTAGAACAGCAGATTGCTGCTCAGTTGTACAGCAGTGGGCCCTCTGAGAAAACCCATTGCTTGCTAAGGAGTTGCAAGAATTTAAAGTGCCTTTGTCTGTTTCTGACCAATATTTGCTTAGGAAATGGCCAAGGAGGATGAAGGACAGGAGGAATTCAGGAGATCTGCAGTTTGCATGCTGACTGTAGGCCAAATAATATAATGAAGAGAGAAACTAACACATAATTTCATTGTGAGTCATCCTCATTATAACAGGAATTTGATAGATATGTAACCAAAAAATGTAACTATCAGTTACAAATACACATTTCTAATTGCAAAGGAAGGAGCACGATATAATTAAAGCTTCAGCTTGCACACACAATAACCTTTTCTCCTCCCGTGGTCACAAAATCTCTAGGAACAGTATGAATATATTTTGAAGGCGCATACCTATCAGACAACATCCCTTCTACCCACTTGCTGAGTCTTTTTGAAACAGCAGCAGTCTCACTAATCCACAGACACTTGGTGTGAATGGCGTATTACAGGAATTGCAGGAATGATGCGCCGATGGCTCCTCCACGCTGGGTCTCTCTGTGGAGTGTCAGTGCTCAGTGCAGCATCAGCCTGGCAGAGCTGCAGGTGTGACGTGCACGGCAGGTAACAGGTTGTGTTCAGGATGCACAATCACAGCGTAAGTGAAAATTAGTTTAACAAGAAAAAGGATCCTTCAGAAAGGGCCACATTCTGCCATACACATCCAGACACTCCTGGGCATTGTGGAGCCTGGACTCAGACCCGAGTTTTGCAGAGGGCAGCTATTCCCTAAAAAGGATGAGCCCAGTGTGGGAGAAGAGAAATCACTAACAATTATCTTGGCAACAAGCATTGATCTCACCTCTGTCATTTATATGAAAAAAATAACAAGAAAGCTACAGCTCAGTCTGGTTTCCCTTCTTTTCCTGTGGTAGAACAGGCAGCACCTGTGTGAATGCAACCCTGTGTTTGACCACAGTCTTGCAGTGTCTCTTGTGCTGAGAATCATAGGACACCCAAGTGTTCATTTAGCTGAGTTACATCACACTGACTGGTTAATGGCTTCCACATGCTGCTTGATTGTCCCCCTTTATATGCCAACTCTGCCTTCTTCCTGAACATCTCTTTCTGAGCCGCTTGCCTAGGAGAAAATGACTACATCTGGAGTGTTGTTAAATGACCCAGAAGCTGCTGCTTTGCAGACTGACAGTATTTGATGCAAATAGATGGCTTCTTGCTGTGAAAATCTCCTTGGTTGACAATCCATTGGGTACTTTTGACGATAGTTGTCTGAGTTAAAACACGGGCTGCACTTTGCATATTCGCACTATCATTCTTACAGAACTGCCGGTATTAAATTCTTCTTGTGCAGTTTCAGTGGAGGCCCTTCTACTCCCCGTTTGTGCACCAGCTGCTGGTGCACGTCGCTCCTTCTCTTTGCCTTCAGCTTTTGCCATCTGCCACCATTAAGTTGCCCAGGTGTCGGAAATCTTCTTGCTCCTCTCTGGTAAACATTACTCTGCCTTCTTCTGCACTAATTCAACCTTCATTTATGTGGAGGCTGATAGATCAGGATCAAACATCTGCTGCATTTCATCCTTCATGGGGGCGGGTGGGGAACCGAGTATGTATACTTGCTGGCAAAAACAAAGAGTGGTTAACCCTTCCTTCACTTTCCCTTCCATCTTCAAGAGCTTACTGTTTTCCTGCCCTTCTAGATGTGCCAATTAATTACTACTTGCCAGTTAGGATGTGACCTAAAGCAAATATATCCTAAAGCAGAGCTAATTTTCAGAAACATCAAAGCTTTCACATCCTGCAACAGTGTCTAGTCCTGAGGTATTGAGGAACTGCAGGAATGGAACATATCTAAGACAGTTATCAACAAAGACACCAGAATAAACCTTTTTTCCTCTTTAGACTGCTTCTGCTGGTGCAAGCAGGGGCCACACCACTGGCTTTATTATGCTTTCCACTGAGATACAGGTCAGGCATCCTTTGTGATTGCCTGGAGGGGAAATCCAGGCTCAAAGATCATCTTTCACAAAAATGGATAGTGTAAACTATTGAATTCCTTTGGCAGAGATGATGAAATTAAATGATTTCTGGTGTGCCCAATCCTCTTCAGTAAATCACTGAAGATTGACTGCAAGTTTGAACAGCAACAAAACAGAATCCAACACAACAGGCTGCTCACACAATGCAGCTTGCTGGGCCCAGGGAATGTTTCCTGCTTATAGGCTGGTAAAATATGTATCTGAGGATGCACACCCAGCTGCTAGGGCCAGTCTCCAGCGTGATTGTTGAGTAATTCCAACAGGATTTCACACTTCAGCAATTTTACTCTCCCCAGCTTGGTTCTCAGTACCAGTGCTTTCAGAGCCTGGTTTTGTGTGCGACTCTTAGGCAGAGATGGTTTCCTGCTCTGAGCAGTTCTGCTGAGCAGCAATTGCTGCCTGCTGCTTTCCCATTTGTTAAGCAATGGATTACTGCTCAAACATTTGCAGGCCACGTTGGTCTAAGCCCTGTGTGCAGTTCTGAGGATTTACTCCTCTCCTGGAATGCCATGATCAGAGGTTGTTTCTTGCTTGTTCAATAATTTCCTGAAGCACTGCTCCAATCGACGCTGCTGTGATTTCCTTGCTTTGTGACAGATAATGCATTGTGCTATTCACCTTTCACAGAAACACCAAATTGGCCACTTAGATGCTCTTTGATTTTACACACAGTGCCTGGCTGTTTCTCCAACTCTTGATTGCTTTTCCTGTCCACACTTTCCTATTCCTATGTTAATAATCCTTCTCCAGCAACTTTTGCTAGATAATTCTTTTGCCTTTTTTGCCACCCCCCTGCAAATCACTTGCTATGCAGAGCTCTCCTTTTTTCAGGATTCAAGTATCTCCTTTAATCTATTCTTCCTTTTATTCTTTACTCAGCTGCTGCTGCTTTGCTTTGGTGGAATAGTCACTTCTCTGATGAAGCTCATGCTTCTATTTCTGTTCTCTCTCTTTTGAAAGGTCCTTTGCATCAGTGAGATGCCTCTTTGGCTTTCTTTGATGATTTGGTGCTGTATACTGAGCTCTGCACTCCAAGAGTGAAAGATCAAGTTGTGGAGAGAGCATGCAAAGGGGGAGGGAAGGGGACTTTGCCATGCCCCAGTGAGGGGGGTTTTCAGTGAAGCAATAACAGAAGCAGACAGGTAAATAGCCAGGCCAGGAGCAGGACTGTGGAGAGGCTGTGTTGTAGCACCGTGCCTCATTTTCCCCATTTGAAAACTAAAAATATTCCTCCGCTCTTATAAATTCCTTTGTGAGCTTTGCCTGAGAACCAAAACAAGACGACTGAAATTCAGCCTTGTTAAGCTTATATTGTTGCTGTCTTGCTGATAAACTTTACATTCAGAGTACCAAGGGCCTAAATCCTCCTGAGTAGCTTCTGCCGTGTGCAGGGTGCTTGGTGCTGTGTGGTCACACACGTTTGCTCATGAAGGCACAAAGTCTTGATGTCCCCGGGCTCTTCTGCCTGAGAACACCACGGACCCCCACGGGAGATGCCGTGGGGTGCAGCCCCCCTTGAAGGGTGAAGGGGGGTTTGGGTGGCAGCTTCACAGCAGCCAGGGAGCAGGAGGGACAATGCCTGGGCTGAGCAAAAAGCCCAGCCTGTTTGTGCTGGCAGGGACAGGAGAAACCTCACACAAGATGCCACTTTTTAATTTTACTGATCTATATTCTGCAGCAGGTGCCCAGAGGAGCACATAAATCCACTAGCACAGGATTTATGGTTGTGAACACCAAAAATTCACCAAAGCTCAAAATCTCAGTTTTCCTGTGTAAATCTGGAGTGACCAGAGGGATTTCGCTATACTTACTGAAGTCGAGTTGTTTGGGATTTACACTACATTTGGTCCTAAACATACATCTCTACATATATATAGGTTTTGTGCAAAGTTATTTCTTCCCCATGAAGAAAAGCTTACAGCCCCTGTACAAAGCTGCCACCTCCTCCCCATCCCCACAGCAGCTGAGGACACAGGATGTGCTTATGAATAAATTACTTGGGGAAAAATGGTATTTGGAAACCAAGCAGAGGCTTTCCAAGAGGAAATAGGCAGAATGATAAAGCTTTGCTTTTAAGACAAGCTACAGGGATACTCCTTTGGCATAAACACACATTTTTTTCATTGATAAAACAAATTTCTTTTTTCCATCCTCTCTTATGCATTTTTCAATTCTGCATATGCAAAAATATTAATGTATCATCAAAAGCTGAAGTGGACTCCAGAGGAATTTAGCCAGTCAGTTCTTTCTGGTTTTAATTACCTAATGGTATCTGTTTACATCTGTTTGAAATTATTTTATACTCATTATGGGTATTGAAGTAATGTTTCATTATTTCTCCACTTTTGCGAGTTTTTAAAACAATAATTTTTAAAAAAAAGGAACAAGTTCTCCATAGATACACCTGTAATCTGACCTTTTCTCTGCTCTGAAAAGTTTAAAGAAGATTCTTTAAGTTTTTGTGTCTGTACTTGCTCTATTTTCGGACTCTCAGAAATAACCTTGACTCAAAATTGTGGCCTCTAAGAGAGGCACAGAGGATGCACTACAAGCTGTGGAGTTCATCCCTACTGGGACGAGGGGCCATATCCTCACTGCATGAGAATTTGTCCAACAATACACAAGTCCCTGTTGCAGCAGCTCCCAGCTGGAGCTTCAGACCACAGAAACCAGCTAAGTTTTCACGGTGTGAATAAAACAAATGTGGAAAAAACAGTCCCAGAAAGTCTGTACTTCTGCAACTAATGTCCCAGCTTCAGTGTGACCAGCAGGATGTTGCAGGATCAGGCTCTGGGGATGCATTTTGGCCTCAGCTGCCTGTGCTTAAAGATAAAAGCATCCTGATGTGCCTCACAGACACAAACACAGGCGCACACACACTGTGTCTCTAACCCTTGGCTCACTCCTCTAATCCCCTCTCCTCCCACCCACAGCCACTGCAGGAAGCATGTATTTTCTTTACTTGGTGTCCCTGCTTAGATTTCAAATGCCTCTTGGTGCAGTAAATGAGAAAAAAACCCCAGTCCCTGGAAATGCAATACCCTTTGGGGAAGCATGATGGATCCGGTAGTTCAGGAACAAACATCCCCAGGGTCCCGTTTATCTCACACACCATGACTATTTACCTCTCTTTCCCCCTCAGAGTTGCTATTATTTTTGCACAGATGACTAAAACAACTCTCCCCCTTCTTGCCTCCACGCTCACTGGCTCCTGCTTGCCCTCCTGGATCATTAACCCCTGCCACGCTGATGGACTGGAGCAGGGCTCAACCTCCAGCAGCAAGCTCCAGTGTAATCCCTCAGGAAGGCAAAGGCAACTCCTTGAAGCACCTGCCTGGCTCTCCAGACAGATTGTGCTGTTTGCAGAGTGGAGGTGAATAACAGGCCCTCAGATGTCTCTCTGACACTAACTGGAGTGAATCCACCAAACAAGTTAAGAACCTCTGTCCCTCTTGGTCTGATACAGAACCCCTGCTCTGATCAGGTTTGGTGGGATATGGAAGAGTTAGGAAGACCATGGGAGAAGGGAGGTGTCTGAGTGAGTGAATAGCATGGCAGGCACCTGTCAAGCATGGAAGGTGCTACCTGGTGTGGAAGCCTGGTTTCCTCTGTCCTTGCGGAAGGGCGTGGGGCACCGTGTGGTGCAGCTGTTGCAAAGGAGAGCTGAAAGGATGCTGGGGATGGCAGGGATGGCTCTGGAGCATGAAGCACCCTGTGATGGGTATCTGCTTTCCCAGGCTTCCCTCCTGTGCCTGGCATAGCCTTTCCCAGAAAGAGTGCACTGAAACCTCCCCAGCCTGTGGGGCACGAGAGCCTCAACACCCCACACCAGTGATGGGCTCCTGCCTTCACAGAACCTGCAGGGTTTAAAATATCTGTGCGAAAGGCAGTTCCACACAGGAGCCACTTGCCTGTTTGGGAGGCAGAGCAGGCCTTCGTGGGCAGTGGTGTGGGTGTGTGGGCAGCCAGCAGTGTCTGCAGTGCCATTGCCACTGCTGCCCCTCTTGTCTGTCAGAAAACTCAGGGCAGAACCAAGGCAGGGGCTGCATTCGTATGTGAGGTCAGCGATGAGGTCCTTCAGTGTTTGTCAAGATAGGATTTCAAGATAGAGGAATCCAAATTATACCTATCAAAGGGGTAAAGAAATGGTGACATGATTCAGCTCTGTGTAAATACAGAGCAACTCCCCTGCAGTCAATTGAGTTGCTCCTACATGTGCCAGTGTCAGGCAGAATTTGGCATGGCTGAATGTAGGATGGCATGAGGGAACATTGATCTGGAGCCAAACAGGAACCCAGTGTTACTAGATTGATTGCAAGTGATGTCCCTCCCACGCACCACAATGAGGAATGCAGGTCTGGGTCCAAAAGCTGAAGATGTGCTTTTTCTGTCCTCTCTTTTGCAAAGAAAACAATCATGTGTGTTAATTACTTTGGCCAGCACAGTCCTTTCAGGGTCCTCTTACAGGGACTGCTCTATTGTGTCAAGAGCAGTACAGCCACTGAACAAAAAGACATTGTGTGCCCACAGTTATTTATGTGCCTTATTTCTGGCTTATTTCTGCCTTATCTCAATATTTTAGCTACTAGAATATTCCTTGAAATATCTGAGATGCTGTGAAGAAATTTCATACCATTAATTTTTAGTATAGTCATGTTTAATGACATAGAGGATCGAGATTCTGCATGTATGTATTTGGTATGATATATATAAGTTATATTCTCTACTGTGTAAGTAGTACTGTCTGCTGTAATTCCTGTCTCCAGATGTACAAATGCATTTTGCTCTCAAAAACTTCAATCCTGACATGGGATTTTTCTCCAGAGATCTTTTGTCCATTGAATATTAACAGTCAATAATATTTGAGTATGATGGAAGAACCATCTAAATGTAAGCATGAGACCAGTTACTGTCAAGCAATACAGTTTTACAAAGGAAGTCTTAAACTTTCTTGAAGTTCTTCTGATTTCAGTGGTTTGACAAGAATATAAATGAGAAGGAAATTTCTCCCTTTGCTGGCATCTGATTTCTGAGTTGGATTGATTATGACAAGAATTGTTTCCTTGCATAATCAGATTTGCTAAAATTTCCTTATTAGGTTCATAAAACTGGTTTGTGAAACAGAAAATTAAGTGGGGTTTTTTGTGCCACTAAGTTCAAATTTGTCTGAACTTTCAACTGGACTCCAGTATCCTATTAGAGCCTGTCTTTGATAATAATCATGTTTGAATTTCATTACGTTCTCTTCTAATTCCGCTCATTGACCATTTTATTCTTTTCTAATAGCAGTAGGAGGTCAATTGCCCGTGCAAGGCTGTTTGAGACGGTCCCAGAACAGCGCAAATGAAATGCCCTCACTTTTCTTAATTTTCATGAACTCGCCATCTTTATTGTTTGTACGCAGTATAAACAGTTAGTAAAATACCATATTCCAGACCTGTGCAGGCTTGGAGGCTGTCTCAGGAGGTGCTGAAACAGTCCCAATGGATGCTAAAACTGAGGGGGAGGGAGCCCTGGCCGAGGGCTGTGCCAGGCAAAGGAGGTGTAGAGGAGCTGGCAGTGACTGACGCACTCTTTCTCAGGCTTGAGAAAGTGAAAAAGGAGCATAAAGGTGTGATATGACCTGCATCATGCCTGACCATGGCATTTCTGGGACTGAAACCCCTCCAGCTCACGGCCTTCTAGCCCCCTCTGCCGCGATCTTCCTCTCTCACATAAACTGCACATCTGTGGGTTGAAGATCTCTTCAGAGCTTGCTCACAGACTAGAGCTCTGAAAAGCTGGCCCTGCAATCACATCAGGTCATCCTGAGGGAGGGTAACGTCATGAAAATGAGGTTTTAGGGAGGAAGTAAAAAAGCTGCCCGGGGTGAGTCAAGAACAAGGAGTTCCTCTGAGGATGAAGGGAGGAAGGAAAATGGAGAGAAAAGATGTTAATACGGACAACTAGATAACATCAATTTAGCAAACAGGAGCCTACCAGCTCCCCAGACCCAGGTCCTTTTTCATGAGTGACCAAAGGATATAAAGAAATGCTAAAAAATTAGATATCCAGCCAGAAGGCTGTGAACATCTAATAGTCCATCAACTGCACTATCCAGAAGCCTTTGGATCAAACCCAGACAAAACACATGTAATATTCACAATTTTATTTTCATTTGTAATCACTTGCTTCTATGCACTTTGAAATTCTTTGGCCTCTTTTAGGGAACAGATTCCCTAATTGCCATGGGAAAAGATACAACATTTTGTTTCCACTGGTCTTGTGAAAATACAGATCTTACACTATTTTTCTGGAAGTTGGTCTGCTTGACTCCTAAACCCCTGAGTCTGTACTTTGACTCTGTAAGAGCCCAATTTCAAACCTCTTTTGAATTAAAGAATGTAAAAAATTCCAAACATTAAAAGGAAGGCAGAAAAGCAAGTAATAGAGGTTAGGTTCTATTCTGCGGTGGCTTTGCTAGAGCCAATTTGTATGGACTCTGGCTCCAGATGGGGCACTGTTCCTGTCACCCCTTTGTACAGTACTTGCTTAATATATTTTTGAAGGAAAAATATGATCTATGCGACTAAGGGCTGGTTTGTCTGACCTCAACTTTATACAAAGCTTTAGGAAGTAAAAGGACTTCTTTTTGAAGGAAAGAATGCAGCAAAGCTTTACCACAGGAATGTTGTGTCAGATGCATTTGATGATTTTATTTGATAGGATAATTGATTTTCTTAACAAAAGCAGTGCAGTAGATCTAATCTCTCTGGACTTCTACAGTGTATTTGACATGGTGACAAGATTAGTCAAACTGCAGAAAACAGGGATTAGTGGAATTGTGCAGGAAATGTCTGGAGAACTAGGGAGAGTATATAATACATCTGGGAACATTTGGGGTGTAGTGGTGACCCTGGCATCCCTTTAAATTTTTCGGGGGAGGCTGATTGTTATAATTCTAGAGTTATAATTCTAATGTTCCTGGCACAAAAGGAGATGCTTTAACATTTGTGGCTAAGAGGAAATCAGTGTGGATTAACACAATAGTGGTGGTTCAGAAAACTCTATTAAAAATGGGATAGACTTGAAGGCTGCAGCAGGAGACATGGAAATGTGAAGAAGGATGTAATCATGAAGGGCAAGGCTGGGCACTGTGAAAATCCTGCCATGCACTCTTTCTGTGAAATGGGGCTTATCTTTTAGAAAAGATAGAGAAGAAAGTGAAGTTAGATGTTCTGGGGTGCCTCGAGAGACTTTGCAAATCTATGATGATGCATCAGACATCCCTGTGTGAACATCCCTGATCCAGGGCCTGAAGAGATCTTACCTGGAGCACCAGGCAGTCAGTCCTGGCACACAAGCTCAGAAAATGTCTATTAAAACAGGAACAGCTGCAGAGAAGTGCAGCAAATGCAGCCTTTCCTTTGTTTGGCTTTGAGAGATGTCAAATCCACAAATGCAGCCGGGAGGAGGGCGAACACTGGAGGGTGAGAAGAGCTATTTCAGCTCAAGAAAAATGTTGACACAAAAACAAGTATGTATAAGGCTGGAAAGTCTGAGAAGGTTTCCAGCCATCAGAAGAATGAGGCATGAAATCAGTCCTCTTGCAAAAGAGGTGGAGGTAAAGAAAGTAAACTAGGTAAACTAGGTAAAACTAGTTTTAAGATAGCAGCTTCGCTGCTGAATAGAAGACATTTATGAAATGGTGGGCCTGTGACTGCAGATGATTGGGCTCAGTGATGCAGAACCCTCTCCCAGCACTCTGGTTTTTTTGCTCCTGCCAGGAGATCTCCAGTTTTGCAGTGATTCTGAGAAATTCTGCGCCCCGCAAGGCAGCGGCTGAGGAGGGCTTGGAGAAGAGACTCTGTACCAGTCGGGAACACAGACAATACCTCCTGAAGGCCAGCTCTGGGACACCATGCATGAATATCCCCGGTGCACACGTTTGTGGGTGTCAGCATCTTTACGGCCTCTGGATGAAGGAAGCAGCTTTCCCCGAGCTGGGCACTCCAGCCAGCCAGGACAGAGCTTGGCAGGCACAGCGGAGCAGCTGCTCTCTTGTTCCCACCCCGCAGGAAAAAGAGTCATTCTCTCTTGTAACTGAGAGAGTCATGACCTGTGACTGAAACTTTTATCTGAATCCTGAAAATAGAACTGGTCTGATCCTCAACTCCCAGGAAACAGCAGCAGCAGAATGAGGAGCAGGCAGGCATCAGCTCAGCATCAGCAGTTCTTGCCCCCTTTTCCCTCCTCAGTCTCTCAGTAGGTGACCTCCAGCTCTTGCTGCTGTGCCCAGGGAGCAGCTCTGAACCCAGCCATGTCCTCGGGAGGGCTGTGGCATCCCCGGGCGCAGGGAGGGCTGCTGCAGGCAGGGCTGCTGCTCTGCTGCAGTGCTGCTCACAGCCCAGCGCTCGCAGGATTCGCAGGCGCAGGCTCCTGCAGAGAGTCAGCAGCTCGTTTTACCCCAGCCTAATTGCACCAAACCCTGCAGGGCTGTGTTAGCCCAGTTCTGGCCTCCTGCCTGTCACACCAAGGCACAGGGACGTGAGGGCAGGTCAGGGCTGCGCTGATGCACGGCATGTCCTGAGGCTGCCGTGGTACCTTGACTGGGCCTGCTCATTCCTGCTGGAAAATGCCATAGCTCCGTGCCACAGTGATGCTTCTCAGCAGAATGATACCATTCCTGTGGAGCACTGGGAAATGCTCTCCTTCCACTGGCGCAAAGTAGATGTCACTTTAGCTTGTGTAAGGCAGGCTAGCTGGGAAACAGCATGGCTAAGATGTCATGTTCCCATGAAAGTACACATTTTCATAGGAGTGACTGAAGCAGCAAGGATGCCAGTCAAGGAATTGTTCTTACCCGAGCAAACATCTCCTCAATTTCCCCCTTCCGAGGGGAAGTGGAGGGGCAGGCACTGATCCCTTCTCTCTGGTCACCAGCAGTGGGACCCAAGGGAATGGCCTGAAACTGTGTCAGGAGAGGTTTAGGTTGGACATCAGGAAAAGGTTCTTCACCCAGAGAGGGTGGTTGAGCACTGGAACAGCTCCCCAGGGCAGTGGTCACAGCACCAGCCTGAGAGAGTCCACGAAGAGTTTGGACAATGTTCTCAGACACATGGTGGGATTTTTGAGATGTCCTGTGCAGGGCCAGGAGTTGGACTCAGTGATCCTTGTGGGTCACGTCCAAGTCAGGATATTCTATGATTTTATATTATAACTCATCCTGCAACTGATCCTGCCTTCTGAACATGAAGGTACTTGCAAAATCCATAGATTTACTATGATATTCAAGTCAGGAAGCAAAGGGAACTCTGTTCCTGCAGGTGTCTGAATATTTTCTTCTATAAAGTTCAGGCCATGAGTAGTAACTGCACCATGTCCAGGTGGTATTGTCCAAAATGGAAAGAGTGTTCAGAAATGTGTGTGTGTGAGTGTCTAGATTCTATATGCATTTGAGAAGTAGCTGGTACTTCGGGAGAGAAGAATGAACATTTCCTTCTGGGAAGTTTCTCAGTGTCACAGGGTTAAAGATGGGAAAAGAACCCTCTATCTATAATCAATGCAGAGGAGACAGAATCCCAAAGGTAAAGAGCTTGGACCAAACCTCCCTTCCTTTGGTGCTGTGTGACACCTAATAGAGAGTTTCTCCAGCAGAGAGATCCTCACTACACTCCTTTGTAGCTGGCACTGATATGTCTACAGTTTCTCTCTTTTTTTTTTTTTTTCCAGAGGAACTGAAAAGACTGTGTCAAATAAAAAGCACAAATCCTGCCTTTGACAAAAATAGCAGAGGGAAGAATTAAAAAGACCCAGAGGACAGAAAATTAGTATTTAAAAGAAAGAAAAAAGATACAGGCCCATTTTTCAGTTTGATTGAGTTTTGGCTCCCATTTTTTTGTATTCTCTGTATGAATGCCAACAGTTCTTGGAGTTAGAGGTGCACTGCTGTGTCTGCTACCACCATGGAGAGGGCAGACACCTTGGGGCAGCTCCTGCACCCCCAGGGTTATGCAAGGAAGAGACTTGCCCTCCTGAAACTACCTGAGATTTTCTTCCAATGCTGAATATCTCTAGAGAAAGGAAATGCTCTTCAAAACTTGCCCATTAAGGAAATTGCTATAGATCTTGTGAATACTGTTTGGAATTACTCTGGTGATTAAGGGTTCATTGCTATCTTTTTCGAGTTACACCCTAATACTTTTCCCCAGCTCATTCCCAAGCAGAATGCAGCTGACAAGGTGGACTGGCAGCTATCATCTCTGTGATTGCTGAATGTGTTGTTGACTTCTTGGGCATGCCTTTATTTCCTTGTGTTGTGGTTTGCTCATTTGTAAAGTATTTTCCCTAATGCTGAAGGTATTTGTAAAACCAGGTGGTGCCCCTGGAATGCTCTGCATTCCCTGACTCCACTGGAGTGGATGGAGTGGTGCTACTCAAACCCAAGGTCATGCTGACCTTGATTGCTGCACATGACTAAGCCACCCTGTTTTTTTCTTGCTGCTAAAATAGATGCCCCGAGAACAGTTCACTCACTCCTGCCATTTCAGCAGACTCCCTTTTACTCTGAGCACTTTCTTAAGTCAAATGGTCAAACTGTAAAAGGTTTCTGTCCATCCAGTGGATGCCTCAGAGTGAGAGGAAGCCAGCAAAGACATCACCACAGCAGACACAAGCTGCCCGAACTCAGCTATTACAAAAGACTTTTCCCCATCACCTCATCTGAGCACCAAACAGCTGAGAAGTAATTACGCCTAATGTTCCCTGATCTCTTCCCTCTCTGCACATGGCAGGATATTCTGTTTCTGAAGCACTCGCCTCATGTTCATGGCATTTGGCCTGTAGCAGGGAGGTTGAGTCCAGCCCTGGAATGTCTGAAACATTTTCTTCTAATAGATGGCTCACCATAAGCTGGAAATGCGTCACACACCAGCCAGTTATTTCCACATCATAAACTCCTAATGCTTCTTTAGACTGATGGGGTTTTGTATTTGCTAAGACCTGGAAGTATGCCAAATATCCTCCCATGCACGACGCTTCTTTTATCTCAGCCACCGCTGAGTTAATCGTTGGGTATTTCTGGTGCTTGAAAGCCCCTCCATTTGCTCCTGGGTATGAGCTGAGAGCACCAAGCTGCTCCGCAGCTCGGAGCACTCTGTCTAGCAGGGACAGCAAACATTTGTGCTGAGATGTGTCCTCCCACCCTGGCTGTGGGGTTGGCACTGCAGGCATTCCCAAGACTTCAGGGAATTCTTGGAGCTGGGACCTGAGCTGTCCCTGCATCGAGGTTCCCACTCAATGAACTCCTAAATGTTTTCTTGAATGCTTTCTGCATGCCACCAATCCTATTCCCCCACTTCTCTGCTTTTTTACCTTTTCCACCAGCCTTGCCCACTAAAATCCCAGTAGAGCTGGGAAGTTCAGCTTAGCAGTGTTTGCTGGAAGGAGAAAATTTGGGAGGGCAATGAGAATAAGTACAGATTTTCAGTGGTGGCTTGACTTCTGTGCTCAGATCTCTGGTGGTCCTGTCGGGATTGCAATTGACTGTTCATCCCAAGAACCAAAAGGCAATTCCATTCCATTCATCACTTTGCTATCTGGCTTCTAATGGTCTTATCAAGATGCTTTCTTGTCTGCAAACTGTTCCATCTTTGAAGTGCTCTGCCTGCTCACCTCTCCCTTCAATTTGTTCCTGTTATGGCAAGACTCTGGTAACTGCAGAATTTCCGCTTTTCCCCACTGACTCCAAGTCTGATGTGCTTTCCAGATTCTCCAGCTGCTCAACACTAGTTAAGACTGTGCCAACTTGTCAGTGAAAAACCCTCCTTATTTTTTTTTACCCCCAGAGGTTTGTGTGTACAAAGCTTCAGGCATAAAAATTGCTTCGGTCCTGAAGCTTGGCAGACACACCTCAGGACAGTAGCAAATACCTTTGCCAGGTTCAAAACAATAACACTTTTGGCCAGTTTTTCAGTATCAAGAGTGTAAAAATAATAGTTTGCAGGATGGACGAGTGTATGAGCTTATTTAACTGAAATGGGTTTGATTTAGCATGAGGATTTTGCAAGGGATTCATCCTCAATACAGCCTATTGCAGTGCTTTAAATCCCTCCTCTTTCCTCTTTTGAGGTTAATGCAGCTACTTTCACACAGAGATGAGTGTTTTCTGCATCTTGACACTTTGTTTTCCAAATGCACCCAGGAACCGAGGAGTTAATTCTACCCACAGACCTACTTGCATATGCACATGCATGCAAATACACGCAGGCAATGCATGCATGGATTGTTTTCTCCTTGCCCTTTCTGAAAGCTCTGACCTTGTACCAACTCCTCTGTAGCTACAGGGCTGCTCCTTGGAGAGCTCTGCAGAGCCCTTCTCCACAAACAAAAGCTTTACCTGCTCAGTGCAGGGCGCAAAGGGAGCCACTGTTCATGAATCCTGGCTTCCCAGGCTGACAGCAGACCTCACCTCATGCAGTGAATCCTTCAAATGTCAGCTCCCCCCGGGACTCCTTTCAAAGGACAGCAATAATAGTGATGCCTTTCACTTCTGCCACGCTTCTCGTCACAGGAGAGCAAAGCATTTCATCAGCACTGGGTCCTGACTACAGGCTTGGAATAACTGTGCAAAAGAGGGGTGTGCTGGAATCCTCTACCCTAGAAGCACAAAAAACTTATTGACTCGAGTGAAAACCTCAACAGAACCTCCCACTACAGCTGTGGCCTGTTTGCACCGAGCTGTAGGAGGGGAGATCGGGACATGGCTCCATGCAGCAGGATGTCATCCATGGAGGGAAAGCAGGAAGAAAGGGTAAGGCAGTTAGAGCAATGAAACCCTGCCTTTACTGAACCTAGACTATGTGAATTAACCAGATTCGGCCCTAACTGTTTTCAAATCACAGCAAACTGCTATAAATAACAGTAAACATAAATGCCTACAAGACCCCCTCTGCATTATCAGCATACCTCCTGATACAGAACCTTGCAGCTATCCCTACTTACATGACTGTGTAGAGGTGGACAAAATCTCACACTTCAATATATATGTGAAATACCAAAACGTTTTACGATGCCTAGAAAATAGTTTAACCAATGCAGTAAGTTTATTCTGAGTCATAATGCCCAATGGTTAATGACAAAGGCATGGTTTCTGCCCAAATCCCTAAAAGCACAAAACAAAAGCCTTCTGGTTATAAACACAGCATCATACCATATTTCTGAATTCCACTTCAGATCCCCAGTCCCACTGGAGAGCTTTATATTTATCAAAAATCCAATAGGTGAAACCAAAAAGGCATGGCAAAACCCAGGCTGTCCAAATTAAAGCCTCTGAGATTCTCTGTAAATCCATCGCAGAAAATGAAAATCATTAATTTATCTCCTGGCTTCACATCCTCCTGACAACTTAGTAAGCAACTGCATTATTAGAGGCCATTCCTTTGTTGGTGGCCAGATTCTGGGAATTGGGAGGGAAAGGGTGTGTGGTTACCAGGACACTCCAGGAGCTGCACTTTGCCACAGGTTGCTGTATCCTCTTGGTCAAGTTGCTTAATCTTTTTATGCCCCGTCTCCCTCTCTGTCCTGGATAACAACTGCTGATTTACTTCACAGGACTTTTGTGAAGCTCCATTTGTCAGTGCCTGTGATGTATTATTTATTGTCAAAGACATAAACAATCGCATCCTGAGGATGCTGAGCACATCACTTGCATTTTGATTTCTGCCAAAAGCTCTCTTCCACTCAGGACAAACCCTTTCTCCTTCACTAGTGTAATAATATTTTATTAAATGATAATGAAATTTAAACAAGCCAATATGCGTGTCTGGGGCCACGAAGTCAGCTCCCAATTACTGACTTTCTGGATCAGGGGAGACTCAAGGGAAAGCCACTGGACTTGTGACGCAGTGGTGACAAAAAAATCATTGCTAGTTTTGAGGACTCTTTGCAAGATGCTTACAATTGGTGGTCCTGTCAGTGTGTTCAGCAAGGTGTTACTCATGTCTGAAGGACAGCTTTTAGGGTGAGAAAATGCCCTGCACAGAGGCTTAAAGAGCAGCAGAATAAACATATGTGAAGAAAAACGGAACAGAGCCCAGATAAAGCACATCTATCTGTGTTAGTGCTACACGGGGTAAATGTGTCTGAGAAAAGGCACATAAAAAGAAGTACATTTCCTATAAATCTTGGTGAAAATATTGACTTGGTTTTCATATTTTTTTCTTCTGGGGATTCTGGTCTATCAGGCTCCCTCGTTCCTGTTACAAAATGTGATGACAAACTAGGCAGTGGCTAGATTTAACATCTGACTGACCTTATCTAACTGACCTTGCACCAAAACAGCACAGTGTGCTGCCAAATTTTCCAATTCTCTTCAGTATCTGAAGTCTCAGGAGGTCCATTTCCTAAACAATTCTGCACCTGCTGACCTTATCTCACTGCCCAAAAGCAAAACTTCCAGGCAGGCTGCAGGGGCATTTCAGCACGCTCAGAAATAGGTGAGCTCATGGTGCAAAGCCCCCTCTGAAAACACAGAAGCACTCGGCTTGTGGGTGATGGTGCTGTTGTAAATTATGGAGAACAACGAAGTCTGTGTCACTAAAATACCTTTCGCTTCCGAATTCAACCAAGAACAAGTGTTAATTAAAAGCCTGCCAAACTCTGGAGGACTGAACATGGTATGAATGATACAAAGTGTTGCACTTTTAAAGATGCATGTTATTCAGTTTGGGGAGAACTCGTCTCAACACTTTAAACCAGAGAAAGTTAGAAATGTATCTTGTGACTCTCCAGAAGTTTTATGTTATTTCACTTGTTATGCAAGCCAAAAATGGGTTTAACACAAAATGGCATTGACTTTTCAATCATTAATGGCACAATCAACTAAAATACATAATCTGTTGCAGTGTTTGTAAACATGTGCAATTAAAGTGGAATAAGATTCAATTATAATGGATTATGTGCGCATAATAATGCAGATCATGCAATTCTTATTAGGTGGGCTGTGCCCTGAGCTCGGTTCAGGAGGAAATTATATTGAAATGCTCTATAATGAAGAGGAAATTTTAATGGGAAGACAAGGTTGAAAAAATATTACTCAAAGCAAGAGGAATGAAAACGTCCGGAGGCAGAATACAAATGACAGTAATACAAAGTCCTTTGACTCTGTCTCCAGCTTTATGCAAAGATTAGGAATTCACACTTGACAGCTGCTGGGAATGGGCAGGAACAGTTCGCCCCAGTGGTTGCCACTGTTCTTAGAGCAGGTCTGTGCTTCCTCTCCAGATAAGCTCCCCACAAGTTTTGCGCATTTTAGGAGTTTCACACGGTGCAGGAGACAGAAGAATTCAGCTCTCAGTTCCAAAAGAGTGTCTCCTTCTCCTAGACTCCTGCTTTTAGGTGGGGGCAAATACCACTCCCAAAGATGCTTAATTTAATTAATTTCCACTTTTTTTCCTCTGATAACATCAGCTTATATCCAGGGTAGATATGCAGCTATCCAATCTTTCCCTTTGTTCAGTCATTCATGGAAGGTGGTTTACTTCACAGGAACTGGTTTAATTAACTGTCATTAGGAGTGGGGGAGGGCCAAACTGCATTTTCTGATGCACAGGAAATTACTCCTAAGAGAGCGTAGGTGATACAGAACACGCAAGAACTGATCTCAGCTAAAACATGCAGGCCTTGTCTCACTCTGGAAACAGATAGCTCACGTGCTATTTTACAAAACCAGCTACAAAGGGCTCACGTGCATAACAATGCAAACTGTGCTGCACTGATTAGTACAAGGCTCTGGCTTGACTTAATCAATATTTGAGAGGTGAAAGCAATGCAGTGTATGAAGTAAAACAAAATAGATGGGAAGCCCAAGCTGCTGTGTTGCTTAGCCACACAATCCTTGGCTGGCTGAAGAATAATCTGTAATGGCTTGGACGAGGCATTAAGGATATCTGCCCTTAGTTTGATGCTGTTGGCACAGAGCATAAAGGTGCACTTCTGTAGGGTGATAACAAGTGATTGGAAGTGTCGGAGATTAAATGAAATTTTACATGGGGAAGAAGGTTTCTGTGTATGTCCCACGGTACCACCAAGCATAAAATTTCTCAGATAATCAAGGGAAAAAATGTCCAGAGACCAGAATCCAAATTTTTCCTTCTGAACAAATGCTCACTAGAGGAAATTTTAAATTATGTGAAGGAAATGATACTGTCACCACATCTCACAGTGAACAATAGTCTCATACATATTCATACATTCATTGCTCTCATGTCACCCACAGAGAGGGATGTGTGCCAGTCCCAAGGAGAGCAGGGAGCAGCACAGTCATCTCCTGGCTCTCTGGGGGATCACCCTCCATTGCACATCTTCTGACTTTTTCCTCACTTTAACTCCAAGTGTTGCAACGCATGAGAGTTCCCTTGTCAGGAATTCTTTCTGGATATTTAGTTTGTTTCCCTTTCTCATTTCAGGTTCCTCCTACTTCCTTTTACACCCCACCGTGCTACTGAATTCCTCCCTGTCTTTGGCATTTCAACCTTTCAGCACTAGATTGTAACATCTCTCTGTAGCCATTTTTCTCTAAGTAAGTGTATTACAAATTCAGTTCTTCCAGTACTGATTTAGCTCCTTTAATCTATCTTTATAAATTAATCTCTCCATCCCCGTGATAATTTTTGTTGCTCTTCTCTGAACTCACCATAACTTTACAATATCTCCCTGCTAATGAGTTTCCTGGAATTGAAACACTGTTCCAGGTGTAGAAAAAGCACAACAGCACAACAGTAATCTGGACCTGTCCTGCTTCAAACTGCACTGCCCTTTTGTTGCCCTATCTCATTTCTATCTTGATTCTCACTTGTGCACAAAAGTTTGAAGGGAGTAGATGGAATTCACCTACTGTTCTTAGCAGGAAAATTCTGAAATTTCAATTTTTTATTTAGCAAGTGTTATTGAGTGTGCACATCTGTCCTGAAGACTGCAGTCTAAACATGTCACCCATGTGGAAGCCAAACCCTGCCGTATGTCACTAACTTAGAAAATGTCCAAATTGTACAACCTGCTGGGGTAGAAGTGGATTTTCAAAGCCTTCAGGCTCACAAGATTCACATCCGCAGAAGCAGACACGCAAAATTATGAACCCAAACCTCCTTTCTTCTTACCAATGAAAACTAATGATCTGTTTGTTCCAGTAAACGAGAAAACTGGTCACAGTCTCCTGCTCTGTAACTAACCTTGAATTCATTTTATAGTGTCCTGACCCAGCTGCTTCTCTCTCTGGATCTGTTTGCATCTTTTGTGAAGGATTTAGTTCCTCCTAATTTCATCTCATCTGCATATCTTATTAAAATGTGATTTCCTTCACCATTTCTAGATGAACAGTGAAGATATTAAATATAAATGAAGAGTGAGCTTTGTGGTTCTTCTGCAGTCTCCTCATCTTCAACTCCATGCTTTGCCACTCACTGTCAACCTCTCTTTATAGCCTTCCAGCCTGTTTTCAATTAAGAAGACAGTGTTCATCTTCAAGCTGATTTAAATTAATTTTTCTAGAAAGATTTCATGAGGCACAGTATCAAATGCACTACTCAGATGCAAATATATTACAGCTCCAGCATTCCCTTCATCCGTTAATTTTCTGTTTCTATCAGAAAGGCAATCAAGTTTGTCTGGTGAGATTTATTCTTGCTAGACCGACGCTGCTGGAGGCTCCATGCTGCCGGGCCCAGCTCTCAGGCACCAAACACCGGTGGCCAGAGTTGTCTCTGGGGTAGCCGGGTGTGTCAACACCTCTAAAAACGGGTGTTTGGGGGGCAGTGTTATGCTAATTCTACACTGTGGGCTCAGTTAATTGGCAGTTCTGTCCTTATTGGACCAATGCAAGCCCAGGCGAAAATACGGACTTGTGATTTGTGTCCCAGACTGTTGGGATCCTGTACAACAACCTGGGCTGCAATTCCCCTCCTGGAGGGCTGCAGCCAGGGCTTGTGGTCCCTCCACCTGCTGAAAGCAACAGCTCTTTTGTTGTGGTCAGGTCACCCAAGACACCCCGGAGAAAGTCCTGTGCTGGCACATCTGCCTCAGCACCATCTGCACCGCATCCTGCTCCCCACCCTGCTCCCTGCCAGCCGTCACTCCCAGGGCAAGGTGCCTGGCCGGGATGGGGGCCTCCTGCCCGGAGTGTCGTCACAGACTTAGCAACACGCTGCTGGCAGCAGTGGCCACTGCCATGAGGGACTGCAGCCACCCAGACTCCACTGCAGGGACCTTCTGATGGGCCAAATGGTGCCATTTGCCTTCGTATTCCTCACCTGCACCACATTCCAAAGCAATGATGATTAGTTTGGATAGGGTATAAGGTAGATATTCGGAAAACAGTGTTGGGTATGATTAATTTTCATTTGAAGTGTCTGTATACACTTCTCTTTAGCCAATTCTTAGTCTTCTGGCCACTAATTAGGAGAAATAATCACATGCAGCATGGCGTTTTCACCACTCCCCCAACAGCATACACTCATCTGTATCAGCTGATTTATAAATCTGCTCATTTTCCTGGAAGTATTTTCTCACATGCTACTAAGAAAAGGTATTTTATTGGCTTTTCCTCACTTCTGAATTGCTCACATTTCTTTTATCTGTCTCATTAAAGATAGATTCTAGTCATCATTATTTTCATACCAGCTTAGTTTACTAATTAATGGACATATCTTCTGTCTAGGATTTTTGCTTCTCTTCCCCCGATACTCATATAATAAGAATCTTTCATATTCCCTTTAAACCCTGAGACAGCATTAATTCACTCTGATTTTTTTCCTATCCTTATCATTCCCTGATGAGCTTTAAATGAATCTGTATTCTGTAAATTCTGTAAATGAATCAAATCTGTAGGGTTTGATTCCCCTCCCACCGTTTCCTATTTCAGGACAGGATTTTAACCTCACGTCTTTGAGCAGTCCCTTGTGAAGTGACTGTAACTGTGGCAGGTAACAAACTTTTCGTGCACACTTATTAATCATGCAGATTGTGCATCCTGGCTGCCACGGAGATTGGAGGGGTCATATCTGGAATGGTCTGTTGTGAATTAGGGGTGCAGGGCCTGGGTCAGGACAGGGACCACCGTCACTGGATCCTCCTGAGCTGAGCACCCTCCCATGAGCCAGACCAGCTGAACTTGGGCTCCTGCCCCAAAACACCAGCCATTATAGCCCCCCAGGGCAGGCAGCAGTCCCAGCAAGTTCACCGGGGTCCTTCAAAGGATCCCTGATGCATGCGCTCAGAAAAAGCAGTAAACCTCTTGCTGTCGGTAATTAGTTCCTTAAACAGTTAGTTAATATTTGTATAGCACTTTGAAGATGTTAAGTGCTCTGTAAGTGCACACATTATTTTTTGCATTTAGGGGTCCTTTCAGTCTCTGCTGTCAGCGCCTGGTTCTCAGCATTAATGAGTTATGTGGCATTGCTCAGGGGTAGATGTGTTCAGCAGAAAGGATTAGTTGCTATCTCTCCCCACACTCTATGAAAAAAAAAACAAACCCAGAGTTACTTGCTGTTTGCCAGGAAAGCGAATATCTACCTTCACCACTCCCTTAGGGCAGCAGAAAGCCTCATCCTGGGCCCCTGGTCCAACAGAACAGTGTTGTCCTGTGGGTGGGGAGCAGAGCTAAGCTACTCTGACCCATTCCAAGCTCCTGCTGCAAAGCCTTCCCTCACTCAGTTATGGCTTGGTGGGGTAAGGGCAAAAGGCAAATTCTCTTCTTCAGGCCATGTCAGCCATTACGTTTTTTGCGGTCAACCCTAAAGTGATAATTCTGAATATGAATGATTTTGTTTTTTAAGAGTCACCACAATTCCAGCAGGGACACTGGTGAAATCATTCTCAAAGTCAGGCAATTGACATGTTAAGTAGCCTCTTGATATGATGTATCTAAAGCAAGTGGAAGTGGTGTTTGTGCTGGTACTGTTTATATTGTTCCTACAAACTTACTTAAAGTTCCTGGTTAATTCATTATTCTGGGAGCCTAATGCAAGGCAGCAGGTACTACAGTTCCCCCGCAGAGTCTATTTTCAATATTAATTATCTTGCTGTGCGTTAAGTAGTTTTTGTTTTTGCGTTAAAAGGTTTATGAAAATTAGATTATGAAAATGATAAAAACTAATTTTCTCAAGTGTAGCCACTCTGCAGCAGTCAACTCGAAAGAGAAAAATATGTGCACTTAGTTGTCTTGGAAAAATGGCACCATAACTAAATTATCATATGTGGAGGAAGGGAACAGTGGGAAAGGCTGCTTTATCACAAATGTTGTTGCTGTCCTGCTGGCCACACACTTGTGCTTGTGTTGATGGGTCTGCTGCTCATTTTCATTCCCAATAAAGCAGATTTTTGTCTGAGAAATTAATTTCAGTATATGACAGGAATGGCTATCACTTGCAAACATACCACATCTGCTGTGAAGCTAAGCCCAGTGTGACAGCAGGGTGTATTTTGACTGCTCTTTCAGGAGGAGTGGGCTGATGGAACCTCTCTGTGGCTGGGTCTGGTTTCAGGGCATTAAGCTGGGCTACCCTCTTGCAGGGGCAGCTGTTCCTGGAGGATGATCCTATGGTTAAAGGAATCTCTTTTACCAACACCATTACCGTGCCTCGGTTTCCTTGCTGCAAAATGATGAGAAAGCTCTGAAGGAGAGGGGTAAGTCTCAGCCCTGCCTTGTGTGAGGCATTGTTATTAGTCTGCTAATGCTGACAGGTATCTGGTTTCACTCCTTTGCTCTTTATCCCCAGTGACATCCAGAGGGACTCTGCAGAGCTGCTACAGCTTATTACAATATATTACTAAATTTGAGGCTGTTGGACCTCAGCAGATTTGTTGCTTTAATTTTGGCGGAACAGTGAACTCTGAGGTGAGGACTGGATGGTTAAGACAGATATGTCCATCCATCCCTTTCTCTTTGAGCCAGTGGGCTGGAAGCGTGATCCGGGCGGTGCTGCAGTAGGGGTGGGTGCAGCCCTTCCCTGCAAGGCTGCCACCCTGGAGCACCCACACTGCAGATTTCTGTCCTGTCACCTCTGCTGCTTCCATCACTCTGTCACCTCTGCTGCTTCCACCATCTCTTGGGTGAGAGAGGGCAAACTGGCAAAGCAACAGCAGTGCCACCCCCATCCACAGTGCTCCACGTCCTTCCCCGTGACTCTGGCACAGAATATCCTTTCCCTGTCCCCCCATCACGATAAACACCGTGACTTGTAAGCAGCATAAAATGTTTTGTTATAACAAACTTTCCTGCCTGTCAGGTAGAAGGATCTGCAGAGAATTTGCTAATGCTGAAGCCCTGGGAATTAAAGTCACTCTTATCTTTAGCAGTTGTCACCACCATTGCACGTGTGAGGATGAAACCAAGAGAGCAAAAGGTGCTTTGCGAGATACAGTGCAAGCCAAGAAGCTGAGGACTAGCAGCAGAATTGCTCTGATTATTTTTCATGTTGCATATATCCATTTTATGTGGCCCTGTAGTGGTTTCTGCATTTTGGAACACTTTCCTTCAATGACTAGCATTCTAAATATCGTTTTTTTCTATGAGGTTGTTATTGTTACTGTTTTGAATTGTTTATTTGTTGATATCACGCAGTTTTGCAATGTCCTAGAATTTATTATAGGTATTAGAGATGCCAACGTTTATCCATTTTACACCTTCATTATCTGATCTAGCCCATCATTACTCCAGATACATACAATGGTATTATAATTGTTGTCTTGTTTCATTATAATTCCCATTTGTTTAGTGCTTTATTTCTAAGCAATAATTCATTAGAGAACATGCTGAAGCATAATCAGCCCGCATATTACATATGTTTGAATCCCAGGCATTTGACAGAAAATATCTGTGACTGAGAGGTGGCAGAGTGTCTGTTTTACATCACTGTTAACAGCCTGGGCCAACAAGCACACTTAATGCTAGACCCTAACAGCCCCTGAGAGCCTAAAATGTCTGTGGTGGATACCCCAGTCTCCATGTCCACAGTGAAAGTTCCTCCCCATGTTGAATTTAGTCTCTGTCCTCCGAAAATGAGGAATTTGTCATAAGAATGTCTCACCTAGAGTAATAATGACTGGTGTGTATTTGATCTTTTTCCCTGAACTGAACCTCTGTGTTTGTGAGGCTACACTCGGTTGCAGAGAGGGCTAAAGAGGCGAGAAAAAGGAGGGAGGTGGGGAGGAAGAAATTAAAGCAGGATGCAGCTGCCTCTGACTGAGATGGACACAGATGTCAGTCACCCTGTCACGGTGCCAACTGTTAGATTTTTGTGTTGAGAAGGATTTTAAGGATCAACTAAATAGAAAGTAAAGCTGAGATGAGAATGCAGAGAGGAGAGGAGCGAGAAAGACAGGTGTGACATGTGTGACATGAGGGGACTCTTGGTTAAGGAAGCTGCCTGTCCACACTGGGCAGAGAAAGTGTGCTCCCAGCACAGGACAAAACACTCAATGTCCTGCCTGAGAGAAAGCACTGAAAGAGCTGACCTGAATCCATTTTTAGCAGGGACTGTTCTTCTGACTGGAAGTGTTTCCCAGCTACAGGGAAGCTGCACCCAGCTACGAGCAGGTTCTGCCTTGCTGGATTCCCACCAGGTCATCAGTGTGAGGTGGTGGGATGCCACTGGCACTCGAGGAGGACAGCGTGGGTTTGCTCCACAGCCTGGGCCTGCTCAACAACAGCCCTTCCTGTGACAGCACTGAGTAGCTCAGGGCAATCACTGGCCAAAAGTAACACAGAGTCACAGGAGGTCTTGTAAGAGCATCTGCTGCAATAAAAGCAGATAATTGTATCTGTATTTTAGGGAAGCTTGCAGTCAGTCTGAGTTAGTAACCACAAACATAGCACTTCATCCCTGTTAAAGCTGGAAGGGAGAAGTCCCAGTTTCTCAGCTTGCAAGGTGTCATTAATAAACAACCCTTGGAGAAACCACCAGAAACAGTGTTTTGGAACAAATGAAATGATTAAAAAAGTATATTTCATCCAACAAGCAATTATCACACCCGCTGACATTTGCTAAGATATAATTCAGTGAAAAATAGAACCTGTGTTTCTGCTATAAATTCTGGCTCAATTCCCACAGATACCAATCCTCAATCTTTAGCCAAAATTTGCTGAGGCATTGTCTGACACAGAAAATGGACTCTGAACTCTAATGTAAGAGCTAATTACAGGAGGTACTGCAAGACAGGGCAAGAGATGATGCCTGTAGTGCTGAAGAAGACAGGGTTTGGTACCATTCTTTCCCAGATAAAAAACCCCCAGACATCAGTAACTCTGCCTTAGATGCAGAACATGCCCACAGACACATCCTACTCCAGTAGTGAAAAGCATAAATTGCCTTCTCTCCTCTTCACTCAAACCCCAAACGCCTGCAGCAGTATCGACAAATACCATAAAAATTAGAAATAACATTCCAGTTCCCAATGCAAAGCAGCTGTGCTACGTGTGTGTGCACACAGGGGGAAGTGGGGGGATTTGGCTGATAGGTAAGAAGTCAAAATTGATTTTGTCAATCTATTCATCAGGACCAGCCTTGTGGCCGGGCAGAGATGGCAGCTGGGTCGCTCGGTGCAGCAATGCCCGTCTAGGGACAGCAGGATATTGTGTGGGACATTAATGTCTCTGCGGGCATTAAGACCTTTGGCATCAGGTCCGGATTCCCCAGATGCCTTTCCCTGCTTAGCACCAGGAAGCTGCACGTTGCTGACAGTTTTGCCTGGAGGCTGTGTGTTCACACAAATGGGAAGTTTGCCACAGGCGGTGTGAAACGGCGCAGGAATGAGGGGGCTGGCAAAGGCACGGCAACAGCCTGGCTCTGAATTAGGCTGCGGGGAAAGTGCCGCAAAATGCACTTTTGTGTAGGAGCTGCTCGACGCTGAAGGCTCAGTGTGCCGTGTGCGGGCCGTGGGAGCAGGCAGTGGCTGCGTGCAGCAAAGGGCCAGCTCCCAAACAGTGTCCAGGCGCAGGCACCGAGAGGAAACACAGCTACCCACACCCAGGGCTCAGCTGCCAGCACAGCTCTGTGAGCGACTTGGAGCAAACGTCATCAAATATTACAGAGAAATGAGAAATAGGAGATCTGGGTTCTCCAGCAGGTGCAGGGAAGCTGTCCAGATCTTTGGCAAGGAGGTGGTACAGCCTGTGGTATAGGCTGTAGAGTACCTCTGCTCCCTGCTGTTTATCAAGCATCATTTCTCTTTAGGGACATGGTTTGATGTGGCAGAGCAGTGGGTAGGGCCCATTCTTTGGTAGGTTCATCTCCACGCAGAGCTGCTGTCTGTATCTGCCCAGAACCTCTGACCCACAATTTGACATTCCTGCTGGATTGCCTGGACACTGCAGCAGCTGAGAAGTGTCTGTGTGGTTCCTGCCAGGGACTGTTTTCTATACACTAAAGTGGCAACAACTGAACATCCCAAGGTTAACAAGGCTTTTCCTTCCCTGAGGTATTCCTTCCTATGTCTCCTAGGATTACCTGTGTCTGACTATGCTTCCAGTTGCTCCCATCACTGCACCCTACCAATTCTCTGACACCCAACTAATTCTCATGGCATACCCGAGACGTTCCCATTCTGTGGGCAGCATCACACAACCCTCACATTTCAGCCTTCAACAGCCACCAGAGATCACATACAGACATTAAATGCATTTGTTAAGGGGAGAGTTCCCAGATGGAAAAATTAAAGAGCTGTTCTCCAAAGTTTGTGCCTGATCACACACCATCCCTGCCCTAAGGTGAGATTAATATTTCAAAGGAAATACAGTCTCCTGTGGGCACTTTCAGAGAGGTGCTGCAGACCAGCTGAACCAGGGTAAACTGAAAAGTTGCACAGTCTTCTTGCTCCTTTCTCTCTGCAGTACATATTGGAATAAACCACTTATATAAGGATATGTGTGCCATCAGGGGTGCAATGTGAACTTTGATAGTTCTGATTACTCCAGGTCTCTTATCCACTGTTCCAGTGCTCACAGCATTTTTGTGGGATGGTGTTAAGGGTTCACCTGGCCACAGAGAATTCATGCTATGTCCTGCACAGCTTGAGACACACACAGGAAGACACAGTTAATACAGCATCTCTGTAGTGTTGGTGAGACAAAATTCTCTTCCTCGGTTGTCACAGCTGGCATGGGATCAGCTGGGTATGGAACACCTTAAATTTATGTATCTTGGGGCATCAGAAAAGGAGGAACAACAACTTTTGTTAATGCAAGGTGAAAATCGTTGTATGTTAGTAAAGAGGAAAGCTGAGGCTGCCCTTGGGAAGCAAGGGAATATTTGTCACTCATTTAGGAAACAGCAGGATAAAACTTGCAGATTGGCTAAATGCCTGAGTAAAGTTCCTGGAGGAGTAGGAATTAATGTGCTTTCTGGTACATGTTCTAATTTTCCATCACATTGTGGTAAGCTTATGGTGGTCATGACATGCTTTGTGATAGTGATCAATATCTAATTAGGCAAAATGCTAATTTGCAAATGCCTGAAGCTTTAAGCCTCACCCTCCAGAATCAGCCCCACGTGCATCACTGCTCTGTGACAAATCACTTGTGTCCTTGCTCTTGACCCGGCAGGGCGAACTCCTATCCTGACAATGCCACTAGCTCAGTTTAACCTCTTCTGTTTCCTTTGTGTGAAAAACCAAGCTACAGCTGTTTCTCAGTCAAAATATGATGCAGAAGGTGGTGCTCAGGCTCATCCCCTCTGCCGCAATCCCTGCAGGAGATGTGGATGGATAGCTGTGCCCGGTGTGCTGGTTTGCACAGGAATTAACACGATGCTTTAAAAAAAGGCACATTTGGTGATCCAGAACTGCTGCAGTTTCCTCCTGCAACATGAGGAAGTTGCTGGCATCCCTTTCCCGTTTTTCCTGCCGGGAAATCCATAGCTGGTAGTATAGCAGCACCTAGAGGCGGCGGATGCCAGGGACAGCCCTGCCCGGGGGGTCTGCACGAAAGGGGCACAGAGGGCTGAAGAGAGGAGCTGTCGGTCCCAGGGAGCACCCACAAAACTGCAGGGTTCTGGCAGAGAGTGTCCCAGAGTTTTCCCTGTATCCCAGAGAAGGGAAGAAACCGGAATGGACCCAACCTTCCTGCATCTCAGGACCGTTCCTCCCTTCCATATCAGACCCACCAGCTCTGTGAGACCGGACAGACCCACC
This sequence comes from Atrichornis clamosus, assembly GCA_013400975.1. NCBI lineage: Eukaryota > Metazoa > Chordata > Aves > Passeriformes > Menuridae > Atrichornis > Atrichornis clamosus. The sequence goes on along the minus strand of WBMZ01014225.1, from coordinate 253,002 downwards.
AGAGCCAATTTTTGGAGGATCCTACTGATCCCTCGCCTTCCCAGCAGGAAGGGAAGGGGAAAGGGCAGCCAGTTTGTCCTTAGTGATGCTGCCTTCTCTCCTAGAACCAGAGGCTCTCTGTTGGCAATACCTGCTGGCAATACCTGCACCCCTGGCCTGCCTGTACGCCTCTCTGTCTGCTTGTCTCCCCTGGAATCTCCGCTGCATCTCCAGCTCCTCTGCCTACTCTGTTCTCCCACATCTTGCCACTGCTCCAAGGCAGCCCCAGGTTCTTCAGGGGCAATTACCCTAGAAAAGTCATGTAAACACCTCTGCCCCGTGGAAGACACATCTGCATGGTAGTGATCTCTGCCTTGTCACTGAACAATCCCTTCCACTACAGGGCAGAGCTTTTTGGATGTGTGCCTGTAGATCTTGATATAAAACAGTAAAAATTTCTCTGGAAGTCAGGCATGTCATCTGATCCTGACCTGGTCAAGGAAGGGACAACCTTGCCATCCATGCTGACATGATTAGTCCTTGAAAGTTCCCCTTGCTGCTCACTGGGGTACAGCCGTCTTCTTTGAGATGGCTGCTTCTTCCAGCTGTTTTTCTAGATACCTTTTTCTGAACGATTAAACAATTCTTTATACTTGATATTTTCCTGTCTTCCTCTCAAAACTACTTTTGTGTTCAAATTAAGTCACTTCTCTGACATTAGCAGTTCTATAAGCTAATTTGTCCTCTGCAGTCTTTTGCCAGCGCTACGGATCCAAACTGGCTTTGGTAATTAAGCATTCACGAGAAAATATGGATGCTAGAAATAGTGCAGCAATTCAGTGTAATGCTATATATGGAGGTAACCACACTTCCTTCAATTAGCCTTAATTTCCTTATTAATATAGCCAAGAAGCTCAGCCTGCCTTTGGTGTCTGCCTTGGAGAGACACTCCTTTTCACTTGGGGTTTAGCAGGGGAAGGTCTTAGCAAAGGGGTGGAATTAAGAGAAGATGAGCTCTGATGAGAGCCAGCCCTTCACAAGGGGCACATGACCAGTTTAAGACTGTAGTTAGCTTCTGCCCAAGGAAAAAGGTCTCAAACCTCTGAAGGAGGGGATGAGATGGCTGCATGACACCTGCTGTCCAAACAGAGCTGTGCTGCTTCTCTGCTGGGGGAAATGAGACAGGGAAACGAGAAACTAAATTCTTGTACTGGTAAACTTGCTGAGTACACGGAGACCTGGCCTTGTCCGTCGCTCCTCAGGCCAATGGTGGGCTCATCCTCTTATCCTGAGTGCTGAACCATTCCTGAGTTGCACAGCTCCTGCAGGGAGGGCTGTGGCAAAAGCAGAGCTGATGGAAGGATTCTGCAGAGGACACACGGGCAGTATATCTGTGAACTGATACACATTAGAGCAGACCAGCTTTTTGCGTGTTTTCACAATCCTTCTACTGATCTTGTTTAAACTAAGCGTAATCCTAACACAGACAGAACAACACTAAGCTCAGAAGCTTCCCTTGAGACAGGATCTCAGTTCTGCACCACATCCTACTGGCTCTCCTTGCCAGCCAAGGCTCTCCCTTCGCTGCTGGTGGCCAGTGTCACTAAAGGTGTTATGCTGGCACACCTAGGAAGTACAGCTTGTGTTCATATTTCCTTTACACAGGACCTTTGACAAATGTGTAAGGATGTATCCTGCTTAAAATGGGCAAACAGGCAATAGAGACATACCCAGAGAGAAAGGAGAATGGAAGTAATTTTTACAAGTGAGACAAGTCCCTCACTGCTGCCCTGCCACAAGACACCTCACTTTTTGTGCTTTCCTTGTAACCAAGCTTTCTTTCACCCTGTTTTTCCTTCCATCCTCTCCCATTACTCTCAGGCTGCGGTTACGCTTTCTACAAAAGCTTTCATGCAACACAGGTATTGTCGAAATTTAGTATTTTCACTGTGTCCCACCATCATCAAGCGAGCAAGGCAATTAATCACAGCCCCCCCTGTGCCTGGCAAACCGGAAGGCAGTGCCTTTAGGTGTCAGTGTTTGTATTTTCACTTGCTGGTACCTAATATCTGGTCACCAACCTGAAATAAGCAGGGACCCTTTCTCACTCCTGCAGCCACTGCTGAATCATTAACCAGTGTCCCTGGGTGCTTTAGGCCATGGAGGGCTCTGGGAGAGGGTGAAGGTGGTGTGGCCACAGCACTGAGCTGTGGTTACTGAAGGAGAAGCTGCACTTCTCCTCTCTCTCGTGTGGTGAGCAGCAACACCATGCAGCTCTGTAAACTCCTCGTTTCTTAACCAAAGCCTGATATTCCAGCTGGAAGTGGTGTGAAGAGCCAAGCAGGACTAGCGTAGTAAATAAAGCATGCCAGTGAACAAATTTATTGTTAATACTTATAAATAAGACTCTGTGCAGGTGGAACACTTTGGAAAGACCAGGAATGTGCAGGTATGCCTGAGACTGTTGCTTTCCCTCCTTGACCAGAACCATGGAGAGCCCTCTTGATCTTGAGAGCAGCATAATGTAGAGAAGGACTTATCTCTGTTTCTGACTTTCAAAGGGATAAAACCAGTAGAATTTTGATTCCCACTCCCTGATTAGCTTCTAAGATTAAAAAAGGGTGAGCTCTGTGACTTGGTTGTCTCTTTCTGGGAGAAGAAAGATGGCTCAATCCCACTTCTTGTCCAGCTAGGTTTCCAAGGCACATTTTGTGTTAGCCAAAGTTTTCCTTTCCAGCATCTGGCTGGTATCCTCAAATGAGCATTTTTGCTACTGCAGCTTTTCTTAACCTACTGGGAAAAGAGAAAAACCTTTCTGTAATCTAAGTCTAAAATACTTGTCTAGAGGGAGGATGAAGAGGGATAAAGGAAGATACTCTCAGCAGAGGAAGTTGCATAATTACAAAAAAAGCACGTCCTCTGCAGGTCCAGGCGCTGCTCTGCAGAGAGGTTAGTCAGAGAGTAACTTCACCAATGCTAATAAATCAATATGAGTGTGCCTGTTATCAAACCTATGGAAATTGATAAGGGCAAGTAGCCCGCTGGCACGTGTCAGTCCAGCATCTGGTCCACCATCGGTCCACCATCTCCACAGCATCTGGTCTGCACCCGTTGGTCAGGCACTGGCCATCAGGCCAGAGCACACGCGTGCCACAGGGTGTGAGCTGCTGCAAATCAGGGGTCCTGCAGAGCCCCTCTCACCAGATGCTTCATGGAGTCCATTAACTGCCTAAAGAGCAGATGAACTGTTGAGTGTTTCCTCAGGAAACACCAAAAGGAGCGGAGCAAGAGCATTTGGAGTGGAGTTTCGCAGGCAGCCGGAGCAGCTGGTGGGCAGCAGGTGGGCTGGGCAGTGGGAGGCAGCCGGACGGGCTCAGCCTGCACACACCACTTGGCATTAATCACATCTGCTGGGCTTCTGCAGCCTCCTTCAAAACTTCCGCGGGAGATCAGTCACGGCATGTCTCTAACTCTTTGAACTGTGGTAGAGATGCTTGTCTGGAAACTTCGCTAACAGGGAAATCCACAAAGGCGTCAGCTGGTTTTGCAGACTGCAAGCAGCCTTGTCTGGTTTTTCAGCAGGTATTAGGTCTGATGGTGTGCTCCTTATTTCCGGTGGAAGGGACACAACTGCTGTCTTGCTCAATGTCATGAATGACTATTGAAGTCAATATCGGCTGTGAGAGACATTTCCCTCATTGAATTAATTCTGGTGTGCAAAATTTCATTAAATACAAGAAACAGACATTGACTGAGTGCTGCAAAGCCTCTCCTAAGTGCAGTTATGCCTTCTGTCCTTTATTTATAAACTGAATCCATATTAGAAGTGTATGAGTGGCAATTCACTTAAAAAGTGACAGAAACTGCTCTCTCTGTAAACTGACAAATAGGAATTATTTAGCTTCCATAGAGGGAAAAGTTGTATTTCCTATCCTAAAGGTGGATGTTTGAAGCCTGAACCTTGCCTAGGGTCTCTCCTGTTATCTCAGAGCCAGGAACAGAGGTCAGATCTTCTGTACTCCAGCCCAACCCTGTAACTATAGGACTATTCTCTAATCTCTTATTCCTGCAAGCCATTACTCTATAGGCATGATAAATAGACTGGTAGAAGTGTTTAGCATTGAATATTTCTGAAGTATAATTATTCCAGCCTCCCTTGGCAGCAGAAACATCACTCTTATGTCAAAGATGAGGAAACAGGGGCACAGTGCTTTGTCCAAGCTTGTAGGACTGTTCAGCCCTGGGCTGTGGCCCCAGGTCAGTCCTGTGAACTGTGTTGCCAGTCAGTGCCAGCTACTGCCAGTGAATTAAATAATAGCTCAGTGGAAGAGGAAAATTAAGCAGTACTGACAAGGAAGACAAGAGGTGGTTTTCAATGAGATTTGAAAATTGAGACAGGGAGTTGATTAGGTTGGTATTGCTGTGCAATCTAGAGATGTTAAACAACAGCTCTCCACAGCTGGGATGGTGGGAATATCAACCAGGTGGAATTACTCCTCCTGAAATGCAGTAACCTCCAAGTACTGCAGTGTTGCTTGGAGGGTTTTATTCTGTTATGGGAGGAACGAAACAAGTCTTTCCTTTCTGATCCCCAAAGTCTTAGGGAAACCCAGTGCAATAACATGGTACTTAAGTTTTCCTTGACTGTTTTTCAAAGCAGAAAATGTCAGAGAAGCAATGAAGACACAGAGGAAAAGAGAAAGTTGATAGGTAGTAACTATTAACAGCATAATTAACATATCTATAGTGTGAGGTCACATTTACACTGTGACGGGAAAAATTGCAGGAAAGAGAATGTCTGAGTGTGCTGAGCCCGTCAGCGTGTCCCCCCTGTCCCTGGCACAAGCTCTGCCTTGGCTGTAGTTCAGGTGGGCTGGATGGAGGAGAAACCAGAAGGCAAAGCCACTGGCCTGTGCTTCCTCTTCAGGGCTGAACGACCACGGGGCAGATCTCTGCACTCAGGATCCCCGCTTCCAGACAACTGTAGGGAATGTCCCGTGACAACAGGGGAGAGTGACATTGGCAGTAGGCTGAGAACTGCAGTGAGCTGACAAGTGGTGGAGGCACAGTGAGAGAGAGACCAGGGTGTGCCAACACCCGCACACTACATGTGCAAGACATAAGACAGACAGGGAGGATGATGGGTGCTGAAACTTTTGAAATGCCAGTTTTCCAAGAATGTCTGTCTTTGCTATGATGCTCCCTCTCCAATTACATTATTAGTGCTTTGCTATGTGAAATCAAGCTCCAGCTGACTGAACACTGCATCAAACAAGGCAAACCCAAATTGTGTGTCAGCCTGGTGAAGAGAGGAGGAAAAGAAAAATAAAATCCCCATTTCTGAAAACTGTCCTTGAAAAAAAATTTAAACCCTACACAAACAAATATTCCAAAGAAGTTGCCTCTATAACTCATCCTTTACAACTGTGTTACCAAACACAGCTGCTCTCCACTCACGCCTCTGCCAGGTCTGCCTGATTTAGTGGGGCACCTGGAGTCCAGGAGGGTCCCCTCATGGTGAATCGTCTGCAGTTCATATTGGGAAATATCATCTGCAGCTCTGTTCCCCTTTACAGACCACACTGGTGCTCTGCAATGGCCCAGTGGGGTGAGAGAACTGAGTAGGGCTGCACTGGCAGTGGAGGTTTGCCTGCTCCTTTCCAAACTGAAAAAGCATGTTTTGTTGGAATGGAAGAGTTTAGGGACTATTTACAAACATCCCAGCTTCCAAGGGTTTGGAAGACTTTGCAACAAGTTCCTTTGGTTGCAGAATGGTCTCTGTCAAAGCATCCAGCCTCTCTCGTGCCCTGCTCTGCCTTTAGTGCTGTTGTAATCCTGTTTCCCCTGTGATGAGTAACCTGCAGAGAGCAGACAGGTTCCTTGCTCTGACTGCTGGCAGGGATGCTCCTGCTGTCCAGAAGCATGGCCTCTGGGAGCCCTGGCAATGGCTCTGCTTGGGGGACCTTGGGTGGCCGTGGTGGACATAGCATGTGGAGTTGGAGACAGTCAGGGTACCAAAGGCTTCATGGAAAACAAGCAGGACTTCTGAATGGCTGGACACAGTGGTGAATTTATGTGGATCTTCTGCTGCCTCAAAAAGGAGAACAGGGGCAGAGGAGAGGGCATGAGGAGGAAAGGATCAGCATTGATTAAACTGACAGTTCTGCTAACGTCACTGTGGACACAGCCACTTTCCTTTCCTTTGCCAGCAGCAACTTCAATAATAAGATGCAGAGGGAGAAGGAGGGAGTGTCAGTGCTGGGCTGCTCACAGTGCTGCTGGCAGTATTTAGATGAGAAACTGGTGGCGTGATGGATGGCCATGATGCAAAGATACATAGTGATCAGTGCTCTGGAAACGCAGGCAGATTAAGTAGGACTGTGCCTGACTAGTCTGAAGGTGACTCTACTGAGAGCCAGTTGTTAGATGCTAATCTCCCTTTGTTCCCCACAAATAAGATTTGCACAGAACTCACAGCAGTTCTTGCAAATACGTTGGCAGATGTTGCTTTCTCACTTTGGCCTAGATCTGCATGTTGGGCTGCTCTCTGGGCTTTGGGATTCACAGGCAGAGGAGAACTTGCTTGGTCCTGACAAGCCAAGCTGCACACCAAACCTTGGCAGGGCAGAGTGGTCTAGCTGTCCCATCTCCTGCCCCTGGTCCTGACCCAGTGCCCCCACTGAGTAGCCACCGGACAGACTGGCTGAATGGCACTCTTGCCACACCACGGTCTGCAGACAAATTCAAATCTTAAACTCTGTACTGTTCTATAGGAGTCTTTTTCCTAATTTTACCTTCCTTCTGTCAGCCAAGGAGGATTGATACAGCTCTGCCTAAGCAGCTCGACCTTCATGACCTAGTGTAAGGTAAGGCAGTGTGTTCCTGGCTGGGCTGGAATGTGCTGGCAAGCTGGGTGAGGTGGGATAGTCTTTGTCATCTTCATAGGCACCAGTTAGGGCTGGATTGAACAGGGATAAACTGCAGGTAAAGAACATGAATCATGCTGACTGTGCTCTGTACCTGTATCAAGCCCGATGAATGAAATCAAATCTTTTACACCCACACTTTTAGCCCTAAACCCCTCCTTTAGGGGGTCTAGGCTGGCTGGTGTACTGTGTGCATTGTCATTAGCACATGGGTTTGCACACTGAGTTTAACTGTAGTTAAGGACACTGTCCACCAAATCTTGTATCTCACACAGCAGCTCTTGTCTGAAATTAGACTGCTGGACTAGGATTTAGGGCTCATCCATTAACCTTCATGGACAGATTCAGATTAAGTGAAGGGTGTTTCTGCTTTTAAAAGGTTTATGTGTACTGGACAAAGCTGTGATGGGCAGCTCTGAGAAAACCCATCTATATAAATACTCATTATTTGGATCCACATCTCCCAGGTCATTATGAAGAGGTGGTCTTTGACATCTTTCAAAACACCACGTCAGGCTATTTCTAAGTAGGTTTCCGCTCGAAAGTGAGTATAAAGCTTTAGTTTTAATTTTGTAGGAGTTAAATGGAATATTATTAACATCTCCAACACCAAACTTCACATATAGAACATTGTGGACATCTATCTTGTGTTTCCACTTAGCCAGGGGCACTGTCTTTGCTGTCTGTTCCATCCAAGGACAAAAGTAATTTGTGAGGATGGCAAAATTTCTTCCATTCTTGCAAATTAGCATTAGAGCATCTCTATAGAAATAATCCATGCTATCTGTATTATGGCAATGAAATTTCTATAAGTGAAAGCTGGTTTCTAAACTAATATTTAAAGAAGATGAGAGAGAGATGTCTACATCAGGGGCATTACTAAACAGATTTCAGTATTTATTTTTCTGACAGAGATTCTGTTTCTCCTGAAAGGCTAATGCACATCTATCTTGCAAGGAGTTTCCTTAGAGGGTTTAAATGAAGAGTGAAGCTTTAAGAACAAAGTGAAAATGGAAGAAGAAATATACTGCCATGGGAAGATCAAAAATGAGGCACTAGGGGTTTCAGAGAGTTATCATTAATCCCCTCCTGCCCAGAGGGCATTCCTGTGTGACCATCAAAATGACACACATGCAGCTGTCTGGCAGTTTGCCACGTCTCTGGGTTTGATGGACTTTGCTCTGGGGATGGCTAAACCTCCAGCTGCTCAGAATGGCAGCTTGTTTTCCTCAACAAATTTGCTCCAGTGTTTATCTGACCTATCTGAATCCACAAAAGTCGATTATACATTGTTTCAAGTGTGTTTTCAACACCTTTTCCTTACCAAAACCTGGAAACACAATCAGCCATCAAAAATCTGGAAGCCTGTCCTGCCTGAGCAGAGCTTTGCCTTTAGATTAGGATCAATGGCTGTATTGGGCTGTACTGCCAAAGATTGCTTTGTACTCACGGCTTAGCAAAACGTTTAATAAGCATCACCTTACTAATACAGGGGGGAAAAACACAGGTGTGTGTCTGTCTGGTGTGCTGATAGTCCTATCAGCACTGTGAGGGTCACATTTCCCCCCAGGACAGCACAAAGAAGTCCCTGGCTAGTTCCGTGGGGCAGTACTGCCCAAGAAGTGGCATGGCAAAAGCATCTACTTCAAACAGGTAAAAGGAGGCAAAGGGTGAGTCAGAAACATACCCCAAGAGGCAAAGTGAGCTCTTCAAAGTGAGAAGGAGCTCAGGGATGGAGCTGAGGCTCACAGCTGAGCCATCAGTGCGTGAAACAGTTTGGTACTGTTCACCTCATCAGCTTGGGCATTCTCCAAATCAAGAGATTTAGAGCGCTGAAAAACTGTTTAATAATAACTGACAAAATGTAAGCATTGATTTTGAAAATGCTGCACAGGTACAATAAAAGAGTAGGTATGTGATGGATGACAGAGAACTGTGGGAAACACTTGTTTGGCTTTGTTTGGGATTGAGTAAAAAATGAGAGAGAGAGAGAGAGAAGGATCTCCTAACAGCACCATGAATATGAACAGTGCAAGACACACTCAGACCATATGGCATATTTCAGAGCCTCCTTTTCCACCCTATGCAGCTGCACAGAGATACAGGCGTGGTTACTGAGACAATATCTGATGCCTTCAGATAAAATATTTATCTGCTTTTATGAAAAAAGTGGGCTGGAAGTACAGCTCACGATTGCAAACTGGGAAAGAGGACAATATTACCAAAGCTGCTGCCAATCCCCTTACAAGGACATGATTTGACTCCTGCACATACTCAAGAGGAACCCGTGACTCAACACGTGGATCTGAACTGAATTGCATTCACAGGTTTTTATTCATTATGACTCCTAAGCTCCAAAAATAAGAGCCTTTCAAGAAAAAAAATTAAAAAGACACCAGGGAGTGATGTTAAAAAACTACCAACAAGCCAACACTTTTGAAATAATGGGAACAACTGTACATATTTCTCAGCAGTGAAAGAACTAAAATGCAGGTGTATTCTGACTCAGATAAATCTGAAGTTTCCCCTGTGTACAACTGAGACTGTAAATTGGAAAAAGGCTGATGTGGGGAGATGAAAGTTTCCTTGCCAGATGAGGACTTGGCTCTTCTTGCTCAAATACACACAGGTTTTCTAGACTATTTGCTTTGTGATAGACAGCTCTAAACCCACGAATTTCAATCTCTTAACAAAACTCCTGGACACAGTAAATGCACTGCACCAGAGAGGATTCAGGAAAACTCTCCTGGGAGTCAGCAGGACCTACTGCTGCAAATGATTCCACCCAGTGTGGGTGAGAGTGGAATGGATGGTGTATCCTCTCCCTTTGCCCCTTTTCCCAGTGTTACCAGTGGCACACAGACAAGAGCTGCATCATTTCCAAGCAGCCTCAGCACCTGAAAACAGTGAGGTCGCTATCCTGCAGGCAGGCAAGGCCAGGACAGTGTCAGAAATTCAGGGTTAAGTGCATTAACCTGGCTCATGTTTGAGCATGCTGATACCAGCCTCTCACAAGAGATCGAAGTTCTCGGAGCTCAACTGGAAGATAAGGTCAGGAACTGACATTTTTTCTAGTAGTTTTTGGAACTTCTGCCTTCAGCATCATACAGATGAAGTCCACTCCCTCGCTTAAAAGTCAATATTGTGATAGGAATGCTAATGCAGTGAGGAATGTGTGTCACACAAACAGCATCACAGACTAGTGCAGACAACTGGGTATTTTCTAAAAAAGCCATGAAATTGATAGTGTTTGCATGCACAACCTTTCTTTTGTTGGGAAAGATTTCAGCTTTTTAGTTGTTTGAAAACACAGACAACAACTGGCCATGCACGGAGCCTGTTAGCTCTCCTCCAGAGCTCAGGAATGCTCATGAAGTGCAAGCAAAACAGTCCAAACTGGCCTAGTCTAAGACATTCTGCATCATTTGTCTTATTTGTTGACTAATACAGGGCCAGTTGTCTCGCTGGTGAGACAGAAGCAGTAAATTAGAGAAAAGAGAGACGGGGAGGCCCCTCAAAGGCCCCATGGCAGGTTCAGCTTTACCTGCCCCACTTCTCTCTGGTTTGTCTAACCTGTTTTCCAAAATCATCAGTGGTGGAGATTCCCAAACCAGCCACCACTGCACCAGCTCTAAAGTAAAAGACGTGCTTCATGAAAAATACAACTGTTCAGCCAGCAGCCTCTCTCTGTGATGTCAATGTGACGTACAACACACCCACAGTGTGGTTTCCTAATGCTTCCAGGAGTCACGCTGATGCTCTGGGGACATGCAAATCTCAGGACTGGAAAATGGGAGACATTTGCCTGTAAGGTTGTTACTGGTAATGTGCATAGATGAATTTTGGCTAGATGGGATTTTTGGCCTACTGTACTTATGTGGTTGCCTTTAAGACCTTAATTATAACCAATGGGATTNGGGATTTTTGGCCTACTGTACTTAATTGTAACCAATGGGATCAGGCACATACTGAGCAGCTCTTGTAGTGATTTCATTGAGGTTACTCCCCTCTTTCTTTGCCTTCCCAATGCATAAGGTAAAATTGGACTAACTGTCTGTTTGGTTCATCTTCTTCTTCTCCTCCTTTTGCTTTCATCCTTGAGCATATTTTTATGGAGTGTGTAAAAGTGCCCCACAGAAGGGACCACCCCAAGCTCAGCGCCACAGTCACTTGGAGAAGGTTGCTGCATGTTCCACGGAGAGCCTCTTCCACACTTCAGGTCCAGTGGCTTCTCCCCGGGACCTACTGGGAATGGCAGCAAATGGCTTCCTGCAGCCCAGCATCCCACCGGTGCTGTCAGACTGGCACCATCACAGAACTCCTACCAGGCAGTGCCATGGTAAAAGAAGCATATAGGGATACTGCCAACACACTGTGGATTTAAATATTTGCTTTTAATATCTAATGTCCACATCTTAATCCCAGTCAAATTAGCTGAACTCCTAAACACTCTTGTAGGGACTGCAAGTGGGTGGAAAGGAAGAGTGTTTGTGAATGGATGCGAGGCAACAGCAGGAAGATTTCACAGAAGAGGCAATCCAGAGCGAATCCCAGACTCTGCTGCGTGACAGCGCCTCTGAACGCCCTCTTATTTACTGATGAAGAGCAGTTGACTGAATTGTACTATTTATATGCTTTAAGCATTTCTCCAAAATTGCATACATCACAGGAATATGTGGGACAAACTGGCAATGGAAAGGAGTGAATGTAAACTAGTTAACAGGCCTGACTGTCATTTTATTCAGCCTGTGTATGTAAAGCTTTTTTGAAGTAGTTTGAAGGAAAATGAGAATGTAGACTCCTGAGCTTTCCTTGTCTTAGACAATTTGAGAATCTGCACAAATCTTGCATTCCCTTCCTCAGTTTATGGAATATAAACCAGAGAATGTTAAAATTTTAAAAAATAATTCTGCTTTAGCTAACAGCAGAAAAATCCATTATTCCAGTGATGGAGAGTAACAGAATAAAACTTACTTATTCCTATCAGGTACTGCAGGTTTTACCATCAATTCCTGATGCCAGCATTCCAGTGCCAGCAGCTGTCTACATTAGTTGGATTTTCTTCATAGCCTCATATTCCAGTATTTTCCTAGATTGAAGCTTCCTAATTTGAAAGATATGCCTTGATGTTGACCATACAAAACAACCTCTTCTCTGGCAGATCAAAGCACCCTGTTCCCAGCTGAGCAGACACACATGTACCACTTGTTTTCTAACCCAGGACCTGTAGATTTTCACTTTTTGGCATCACTTCAGAAGCTTTAAGATTAGGAAAGGACATAAATCAAAAGATTTGAGGCTCTGAGGGGTTGCACTGCACTCTGGGTGTTTGTTGTTTGTTTGAGTTTTGCTGGGTTTTTTGTTTGTTTGTTTTTCTTTTTTGAACCTTATGCAAAGAACTTGAATGTGGTGGAATTAGAGACAATGTCAAATGGCTGGTGTATCCCTTGTTATCGTTTCCTCCCTACGACCTATCCTCCTGTTTGGTAATTGCTCTTGTTTGCGTAGATTTAGTTGAGTGTAGCTTCTGCCTGGGTATTTTAAACTCCTCTCAGAATAAGGCTTCAAAGAGAGAGTTAAGGAAGAAGAAATCAGGAGAAATTCCCGGGGGTAGAGAAATTGAGCTCACACTCAGAACTTTCACAGATGTCTTTAATATCAAGTATCCAAAAGAGAAACATATCTATCAGAGGGTTACCTTTGCACTTCTCAACAAATCACCGGAAGGATATGCAAGAAACCCTGGACATTTCCCCCATTTTTTTGAACTTCACAGTATAACCAGAAATAAATAGTTTACAGTTGGCTTCAACATAACTTCATGCTTTCCAGAAATACGATGGGAGAAAAAACTTTTAGGTAAAAGCAGAAATTTCATTAAGAAACAACATGTGAAACACTTTCTTTGTTAAGCATAATTAGCAGTTCAAAGACACTTGCCTTTCAAAGTGTCTGCTTTGATTCCTGTCAGATGCAGAGGCAGTGATATATGACAAGACATTCATCAACTAACTCTCAACATAAAAAGGTGTGATGATTTTTCTCTAATTGAGGGGATGGGAAAGCAAGCTTTTTTCTTTTTTTTTTTCTTAATTAGTTTGAGAAATAATTTAAATGGCTGTCAGATCTCCAACAGCAGGTAGTAGAACACAGGATGGAAGATTTTCAAATTCCGTTTTTGCCTACTCCCAATGTTTTTCTTTTACAAATATTTTACTTTCTGATATTTCAGATATCACTTATTGGAATAGTTTTCCTCTGCTTTTAAGACATCTCCTGTTCAAATTTGCCTGCTGAATTCAATGTACCATTCTGACACATTTCTTTGAGACTGGTTGGCTCTTAAGTGTATTCCAGTTGAGTGGTTTCAAAGTCGTTTTATTTTATTTTTGATCTTCTGGTGACTATCAAGTACAATGCTGGCCTTTTTTTTCTAGTTGGCTGCTCTAATGTTTCTTTCTCTTTACTCTCCACTGACTCCTCAGCACATTTTTATTTTACAGGTGGATATTATTTTGTGTACTCTTCTTCACATGCTATTTTTCTTCGTCTCTGGATTTAACAGTTAGCATAATTCTGCTTGCATTTTTTTTTCAGAGTGGAATAAATATTAGAATAGTCTAAAATGACTAATAAAATAGCCAGCTAGAATGACTCAGTAGGAGAGGGACCAGTGAGTATGAATTGCTCACAGCAGAAATCCAGGGTCTGTGCTCTAGCTGAGAGCTCAGGAGAGAGGGGGTGACTGGTCCTACAGCACCTTGAGTGCCTTGATGTGGCTTTGATGACTGCAGCTGGTTATTTCCATGTGTACAAAACCTGCCCCTTCGGATTTTACACAGAGTGTAAATTTCAAGCTGTGCAAAAAGAGAAACTGAAAAGCCACTAGAAATATTTGCTGGTGTAAGAGAGATTAAAATCAGGCTGTGAAAATAAATTTTTTTTCTTTCTTTGTCTGTGCCAGTGGTTCAGAGTTTTAAACATGATCCAGGCCTGTCTTCTGGGTTTGCTTCTGGCACAGGACTTTCTCTCTCTTCCCTTGTTACCAGTCTGGTAGCTTGGAAGTGTGACTGCCTGTGTTTCTGTCTCAGTGAAGTGTACGAAAAGCAAACTTCCGCTGCAAGAAGGGTTCTGGAGGCCTTGAGTGGAAGAGGAAGGTTGTACTTTGGGAAAGCAAATGTTCAAAGGAGCCAGAGCTGCTGCTTTGCGTGGAGTGACTCAGCTCTCTGGGCACGGGTTTGCCAACAAAAAGGCAGCTAAAGTCAGTGTTTCCATGAAACCAGCGAACAGACAGCCACACTGTGAGGTCTGGTACTGACATGTGAAATCTTCCATCAGCTTTAGTGAACTTTCCACTATGGAAAGGGATGAGTAAAGCCAGAGCACTGCATGAACACCCAGTCAGGGGAGGTCCCTGCTCCAAGGAACTTTGGGCCTATGTGAGAGTGGAGGTCAAGCAGGAGGGAGAAGCCAGAGGTAATGACCAACATTAGACAATTTGTATAGCCCCAGTTCAAGGCTGTTCCTCTGTAATACCCTTGCTGAGTTAGCATCCCCTCAGGAGTTACATATCCTTCATGCACCAAAACACAACTCTGCTTTCTGGAACTTCACAATATGAGGAAGTGTGGTGTCTGATCTCTCTGAACACAAGAGGAAACTAATCCAAAAAGATTTGTCGATTCCAGAAAATATTTTGGGAAAATGTTCACTCTATTTCGTATATGAACTAACCTTGTGGTCCCTGACCTGCAAATGTTTACTATCAGTATTTTCCTAGAACATTTTAAAATAGATGTAAGATTGAACTATCAGCAAACAGTATATAACAATGTTTTCTTTTCTGGCAGCTGAGTCTGGAAACCTGCTCCAAACCCCATGAAAATGCAGCTGGAGACCAAAAACATGCCATAGGTGTGCATGCAAAGCTAACGTCACTTAAAAGTTTGGTTTTAGAAACACTCATTGAACAGTACAGAAAAAACCTCCATCTTAGTAAATTTCAAGATTCTTAAAAGATAACTTAGAAAGAAGGAATGTCAAGAATATTTAGTCTTTCATTGCCTATTCTTGACCCACATGTGGAGATTTGTTTGTACAACACAAGATCATTTTCATCCACCCAGCTGCCAGGTATGACACCCTATGAGTACAAGATCTACATGTCATCAAATCCTGTACTGTGTAATTTTCCTTTAAAGACACCATTTTAAATTTATCTTGAAGTCCATCTCAGCTCTGAGTATCACTTTTATGCCAGTACCACCAAATTGTATCAGCATTATAGGATTATGAAGTGGGATCACTTACCCTGTCAAGTCTGGTTTCACACTGATACTTCCAGCAGGGCAGGTGCTATATTTTATTAGTTACAGAGATTCACTGTGCATCCAGAACGTGCCCTCTGCACCCTGCTTTTATGACAGGATTCAATACAGCTGAGCAAATACAACCTCTGTATTATATATGAGGTACAGGGAGATGATGGGAGCAGGGTAAATGCTCCCCTTAGGTGCAGTGTGTATAGTGAATCAGAAACACAGAGACAAGGGAAAACAAGGAGGGAAAATGTGTTTTAGGTCTGCCGTGAAGGCCCAGGAAACCCTGCTCAAAGGACTTCTGTCCCAACCAACTCTGTAATCCCTACCCAAGGCCTGGATGCAATTACAACTCCGGTATATTTCCATGCCAGACTTTAGTTAAACTCCCAACATTACAGCCGAATAGAGGGGAAAAAACCCCCAAAATTCCAACGTGCTAATTGCTAGTAACTTCTGAACAGCAAACCGACAGCAATTCCCCAGCCCAAACAGCTCCACTTGTTTCTACTCACCTCCATTTGTCACTGGGATATTTAAGGCAAAGGCTCATTTTTGTCCTGCAGATTCGGTGCTGCTGCTCAGTGTTTTTTTGCCAGGTCGTAAAAAGGCTCCTGACCAAAAGGAAGAGGAAAGCAACACGTAAAGCAAACACAAAAGCCCAAGAGGAAAGCTACACCCTACAGACCGGCGCTAATAGCGACAGGCGAGACTCGGGAAGAGAGAACACTCCCAGTTAGTAACTTTTTCCGTGGATACATCTGTTACAAAACAATTTTGCTGCAAACTTCTCTTCCTTCTTGCAAGCAATGCTTTGCTGTAGCAGAGACCTCAGATAAACTACATGATGAATATGGGGTTTGTCAGGGTTCTTTTGGTTTCTGTTTTTTACCAAGTAAGCAAATTAGTGAAATATAAACTAGAAGCTCAGCTGACTGCTTTAAAAATACAGTGCTAAGCATTAATTATCACAAGGTGCATTTGTCCATACTTCAGATTTTTTTTTTTTTTAATTCAAAAGTCTTCAACAGAAGCAGAGTCATATTTGAAATAACCTCCTATGGAACTTTCTGGCCAGAAAGCCTCAGTGCAGCAGAGGTGAATGTTTAGATGATTAATAACTTAATTTTTTAAGAGCTTGATGGGCAGACAAGGAAAATATGCCAAACCGTCCTTGCCTCAGAGGGGTTTTTAGTGCCAAAATAGAACTGCAATGGGAAGGAGAACTCATGATTTCACCTCTAAAGACTTTCAGGGTAGAGAGACGTGTGGAGGGGCAAAGGCATTTACTGCAGCAGCAGAAGCTGCTGGGCCCAGCTGTGTTTTCACACTCTTGCCTCAGTGGATTTAAGCTTCTCCGAGTGCCAGGGCTGTTCCTTGGTGTAGGTCATAGGGTAGCTACGTGTGTGAGCCCACAGAGGCAGCCTGGAAACTCGTACTGACAGTTAATGCGTGGCTTGGAGGAAATAAGAGACAGTCTCGTTTGAATTAAAAATTTTTAACAGTTACATCTTGCCAAATGTTAGTCAGAAAGGAAAACTGGTGGATATATCATGTTTGAAAATTCCCAGGGTGTAGAAAATTCATTTGTCTTCCAAAAGTCAGTATCAGGTTCTTCCCTTGCCACAGAATAAACCTGGAACTACTTCAGGGAGGTTGAGAGAAATTAAGATCATTCCATTCACCAGGGTAAATGAAATCTGCCTTGAGCCCAGGGCCAGAAAATGCTGTATCCAGTAGCAGAGGTGTGAAAGAACTGCTGCAGGCAGTTGTCCTGTTAAATGTAATATTAACCCCCACCCCTGTGCCCCTATAACCCTGTGACTTCTTGCTTTGCTGTTTTCCATCGCCACATGCTGGTGGACTTTTCAAAAGTTGTGAGTTGCGTAAGGAGACACCCAGATCATGTATTAAGGTGATGATAAGTCAGCTCGTGGGAGAAAGGAGTCGTCTGGTTCCCATCTGGGATAGTAAAAGAGACCTGACGCTGCCTGGTTCCCAAATCCCCTTAGACCCAGTGGAGGAGGTGTGCCTGTGTCCTCGGTGCTCCTTGAAATCTGCAGTCAGCGTCTCCTCCAAGCCTTGCTTTCTGAAGGAGTTTTCCCATGTGAGCTTCTCTCAGCCAGGAGCAAATCTGAAAGCCTTTCCATCCCGGCTGCCAAGCAATGGTCATCCAGTAAGGGATGGCCTTGGAATACAAGCCCAGGAGGCACGGAAGTGTCCCCAGCCCCGGCTTACCCGTTGTCTTCAAGCTGAGAACTCCTCCCTGAGCAGGAGTAACCTGCATCTCTCCCGTCCAATGCAGTGGTTGTGCAAACCCTAGAGCAGGATTTGGCCAAGGTTTGGAGACTGAGACTTAAAACACCATACAAAATGTGAGAACTGATTTCAGAGGGATGGGGCAATTGAGTTGCACCACTGAAGTCCTTGTGGATGAAACCAGGCCTTCAAGAAACTCTATTTTTTTAGAGTCTTTTTGGATTATTCCTTTTAGAGTGCTCCTTTTGGTCTGGCACAAGATGGAGCGACATGACAGCACACTTTCCCCCCCTTTATTGTTTTCTCTCAGAAAAAGCATCCGGCCTTGCTGCCTTTGCAGCTGGTTAAAAGCTTGACATGTCAACTCTGAATAATTGAGCCAGGTTAATGGTAGAACATAATTTACATGCCTCCCAGCATATAAATTTGTTGGTACAGCTGTTTGGAGTAATTGCCAGCAATGGGTTTGTACTTTCTCGCTGTTCACAGGGCTGGTCACCTTACGAAGGAAAATCAGTGCAGCAATTCCAGCACAATTATATTTAAGCTGCTGGTTTTCAAAGGGCTTTTGAAGCAAAATATTTTCTTCCTCATTATTAATGCAGCACTGCCAGAAGCACAGGTAGGATTCCTAGGATTTCCAAACCCAAACCCAGCTATACATGCAACAAGGACAGGGTTTACAGTCAATCCAGAGGCTGGTCACTACCCAAAATAGTGAAATTGTCCTGCTGTCCCCTCTCTCTATCATTCTGTATATTAATTTTATTAATATTTCAACAGAATATATATTCAGATTTTGTAATTAATTGCAACTAACTGCATAATTACATCTCACTCTGTACAGTGCATCAGTGCACTCTGTACCTGTTGCACCAGTGCTTGCCCTCACTGGTTCAGGGGGTTCCATGGGCACTGAAGTCACTCTGTTCTCTGCCCGTTTCACTCCCAGGCCAGGTCTCTAAAAGGGCAGAGAACAACAGACTTTGACCTTTCAGTGACATCTGATTTTTGGGGTGACTTTTGACCTTTAAGTGATCTTTGACCCTCTGGGAGGTTGTTGAGC
The DNA here is from genome assembly GCA_013400975.1 of Atrichornis clamosus. Taxonomy (NCBI): domain Eukaryota; kingdom Metazoa; phylum Chordata; class Aves; order Passeriformes; family Menuridae; genus Atrichornis; species Atrichornis clamosus. The sequence continues at coordinate 234,454 of WBMZ01014225.1, read as the reverse complement.
CTTTGAATGGACTTTGACCTTCCAGGATTACCCTTGGCCTTTTGGCATGACCTTTGATCTTTTGGGATGACCTTTTACATGTGGTTGATATTCTACTTTTGGAATTTTTGGGTGACCTTTGAGCAAACAGTCATTTCACTGTTTGAGCAGCCTTTGACCTTTCTGTGACCTCTGACCTTTCAGAACACTTTACGTTTCAGGGTGACCTTTGAATGTTCGATGACCTTTGACATTGTGAGATATCTTTGTGTTACCTTTGACCCATCCTTGACATTTTACCTTTATGTGACCTGGGATGTGTTAGTGACTATGTTTCTAGTGACCTTTGACCTTTCAGTGTGACCCTCAGTCTTTGCAGTTACCTTTGACCTTTCTGATAACTTTCTGAATATTTGGTATGACCACCAACCTTTTTGGACCCTTGACCATTTACTTTTCTTCCCCAATCTTCTTTTATTCATTGTTTAAAAGAGAGAGACAGAACACCCTCCACTCCACTTTTGTTTTCAAGAAAATCCCCTGCACACAATGGTTTTGTGATGCTTGACTCTGTGTTTTCACAGGATAATGCATATTTCATGATAAAAGTTGGGTGCCTCAGCACTTACAGAAAGTCCCTCTTACATTTTATTCATGGTTAAAAGTACTGGATATTCTTGATAGAAACAGCTGAATGTTTCTGAGTCCTGCTAATTTGACCTCATAGTAATTCATAGCAGATGCATCACAAATTAATTATGTGTTCTGGGAAAAAAGATTCCCTCTCATCCCTTCTGCTGGTTGCTGCCATTTAATTTCATTGGTGCATCTCTTGTTGATGTTGTGTGAGACACAGTAAACCCCGACAGTCTCTTTTCTATCCATTGTTCATAAACATCTGTTGGTGTCAGTTTTAATTTACTTTCCCCTTCCACTAAATTTTATTTGATCTGTATCCTCATAAATGACTTCTGCATGTTCGTAAGTGATCTTGCACTTCTTCTTCTCCATTCCTGTTTTATGATTTGTCAACGGGGGATTCCAGCTGAGACAGCAGGACTAAAAACATGAATGTGGGAAGTGGAAAGGGCCGATGTAATGCCCTCATTCCAGGTAGGAATGCTGCACGGGATAGGGGAGGTGGCATTACCTGGCAGTATAATGCAAGCCCACATCTCAGTGCCTCTGGTGTCAAGTCCTCCTGGCAATAGATCCAAAGGCATGTTGAGAATTTGGGAGGGAAGAGGCATGAAAACGTTGAACACCTGGGAAGAATTTACCTGGAGGGATAACTTTCAGGGCAACCCTATCTCTTTAGCTCTATGAATTTAAGGAATGTTTGGTTAGTCTTAAGCACCCCACAGAAAGAATACAAATGTAACAACAAGGAAATCTTCACTCTGCTAAAATGAATGAAAATAGATAGTGAGGGTAGTCAAATGCAGATTTGCAAGAAGCTGCGAAATCCTAACAGGAGAATTTGCTGTCAGAAGAATTCTCTGGAGGCTTTGTTGGCCATCCATCCCTGGGAGTTTAAATGTGACCTACCTAAAAATCCTGTAATGAATGGGCTTGAGGACATGATATGTCATCAAAAACATCGATTAAGACAAAAACCACCAGTCCTGACTCTGGTGGATGGGCCACATTTACTTAGCATGGAAAAGGAACATAAATAAATATATAAATTACATATTAACATTATATTTAATAAATAACATGGTTCTACTGCATTTCCTGAGCATTTCTGGCAACAAAAGGAACCAGAAGGAGAACTTTTAAAATAAATTTTTTCACGTAAGACCAGCAAAAGTAGCCAAGCAAACACTTCCAGGGATTAGGTGCATAAAAGGAATGATGTGTCTCATGGAAATAATATTTAGAACAGCTGAGATGAAAAAAGTGACCCTGGCCTGGAGGCTATTCTAAGATATTGGATGATTCCTCATGCAGCCAAATTTCCTGGGAGGTTGTGAGCAATGTTTAGTGGGCATAAGATGCAGTCTCATTTCATCTGGATAAAAAGCATACCTAAACTAACACACTGTGTGATTTCAGCTGCACTGGGTATGAAAGGGGGAAGGCATATTCCCAAACCCACCAGCACTTCACTAAAATTCCCTATGGTGATATAAATTCACCCTGGGATTTTACACCCAAACGTGGATAACTGAAATAGGATGCTTACTGATTCCCACCCAACCCTACCTATCTGTCTATCTACCTATCTAGTCATCATATCTAGCTGAGCCTGGGGCAAAATGTCTCAGCTTTTCCCTTGGGCAATGCCTGGGACCGTGGGGGATGCACTGCATCTCAGCACAACCTGCCCAGGACTGCTCACTCCTTGGGCAATCCTGGGAACTTCTTCTGTGCTTTCATCTGTCTGTGATATTTTAATTGTATTTGGTAAGAGGGAAAGAAAACACTGGCAGTGTAAGAGTGGGAGGGAAGCAATATTGGATAGTGCCTGTAATCCCAAACTACAGCGGTGCCAGCCCCAAGTGTGAGCTCCGGTAGTGAGTTTGTGTGTGCTGCTGAGGGGAAAGGTAAACCCAGTCTAATCCTGACGCCTTAGACTCACCTCTTTTATGCAACACCACCTTGGAGAAGGCCTACCCAGGTAACTTTTATGCCTTGCTTTGCAAACTTTTCATCAGTGTTGCTGTACAAGGTCTCTCCTTGTAATTTCCACCCTACAAGGTCTGCATTTTAACAGGGAGGAAACCGAATCCTGTAACCCAAGCTGTCTGTGATGTGAATGAGTATAAAGCATGGGAAAACATGGGAGGAAACATCAGCTACAATATGAGAGCAAACAAACTTGATATTTACCTTCCCAGAGAATACCAGGACAGAATTTTTTAGATTCTCTTCTTGCTAGTAGCATACAAAAACCTGAGCAGACCTGACCAAATCCCTTTGAAATAACTGTATGTTATTGTCCAATTCCTTTAGGTTTTCTGTGTAGATGCAACTGGGTAGGTGACTGCTGCCAATGTAAGAGTTTGGAAAGGAAACAAAAGACCTATTAATCCCTTGAAAAATCCATTTGTGTTCCACCTTGGGGCTCTGTGCTCAGCATGACCTCCGTGTGTGTCCTTTATTCACATGGAAATGTTCTTGTCCTTAGCTGAGTTGCCAGGAGTTAATTTCTCTGCTGGGCTCTGCTGGTATCCTTTGCCAAAGGCACTTCCATTGCCTTCTCTTGGCACCCTGTCTTGGGAACTAAGATCTGCAGCACACCAAGGGCTAGTCAGATCTTCTGCAAGGGATATTTCTTTGCAGCTTCTTCCTGTTTTTTTTCCCTGTGCTGTCTCCTACTGTCTTATCTTGAAGCTGATTTTTTTTCTAACCTCATCTTGGTTCTGACACTGCCTCTGTGCTTTTCCTCCCTTGCAGTATTGCTATTCTGAGTGTGTAAAGATTTGCAGTTCTGCTTTTGACTTCACTTTCCTGTCCCACTGCACCTTCCATCTCTGGCATGTAGTTTTCAGGTATAATTTCCTGTGAACCTGCTGCCTCTAAGCCTTGTTCCCACTGGTTCTGCCTCTTTGCTCTAGGGAAGTGCTTTCCGTGTAAAACCTCCATCTGTGGACTATAACATCTGTGCAGTGCACGTGTGTGAGAGGAGGGCATGCGGGGCAGCCACAGGGCTGGTGGGAGTGGGGCACATTAACACAGTTGTGCTCCAAGCTTCTGCAGCCTTGGTCACTGGAGAACGGCAGTTTCCATGGCTTATGCTGGATAACTTCCAAATTATCCTTTTGTAGGACCGAAAATGGCACGGAGAGCTTTCTGTGTGGCTCATGCAAATGCTACAAACATTTTAGTACAACGAAAGCATTGCTACCATACGGTATGCCCAAGGCATGGGCACTTATCCAAATATTTATTCTCTCACTGCACTTACTTCTTTGGGGTGACAATTATGAGGGATTTCCTTTAACATCTATAGAGGACACCTGGGCCTGTGATGTTCTTTTTAGAAAGGTAATTTCTACAATAGGTATTTTCTAGTCATTATACACAGCACAGTATCTGTTTCCAGAATCATTGCTTTAGCAGAGAGCCATTTTATTGAAGCATTATTCATTGATAATGGTCATATTCTTGCCATTTATTGCCAAATAAATATAGCAATAAATGAGCAAATATTGCCTCACGTTCACCTGTCTGAGCACCTACAGTCACTGAAGGTTATCAGTGCAGACAGACTGAAAAAACCAGGCATCCGCAGCCTCCCCTGTGCCTTTCTCTCGCTTCAGGTGACAGGTATTCCTGTAGCAGCTTGGGATTCTCTTATGTTGATGTCACTTGTTAATATTTTCCTGGAAAATGCACCAGAAAAAAACTTACTTCACCTACATTTTTTAATATGTATTTATCTATAATGTGTAGGTCTGGTGGCTTTGTGCTTGGATAAAAGCACACAAACCACTACTTAGGCTCAGGGTTTCTCCAGAGGCAGTTCCACATCGTGATCAGTGGAGGCCAGGCTCAGCTGCATGTTTGGTGCTTGTCAGGCATCCAAACCCCTTGGGATCTCTGGCTGTATGAGCCCAGGGTCTCCTGGACGAGGTTCATACCTTTGCTGTGTTACGAGTTACAAAACACGGGCTCCAGGGTGTTTCCCTCTCCTTTAGGTGCTGTAAATACATTTCCTTGAAGTCACAGTGCTGTCTGAAGCAGCTGCAGGAACATTCTGTAAATTGCTGTCCTTGCAGTTAGGAGATGTATAAAATAGAACCTGTTTGTGTGTCAGAGCAGCCTTGAAGATCTCTATAGTCTGTAATAATTTCCAGTTGTTGAACTCACACTGTTCTGTAAAGCACTTGGCCAGAAAGGAAGCACTTCCTTGGTTTGTCTACTGTGAGCGGGCCATTTAGGATGAAATGCTGCATGAACCCTTGTGTGGTGATGCCATAAATTGCAGAACAAGTGTGTTCCCCCAATACCCTGTGACACCTCACACAGATGCACACCTCAGTAGATTGATGTGGTCTTTCTGCTCTTACTGCCACATGAAGTCCTCTTACTGCCAGGCAAGAGAGGTTCCAGGATAGGGAGATGGACCCTGGGAGAATTTAAATTTTTTGAATGTCCTTGATCAGTAGTCAAATGAGCAACCATTATGTTTGCAAAATATTGCTCCTGACTTCAGAGCTTTTCTGGCAGTTTTCTGCCTCGTTTTCTCCACTGGATGCAGGAGGAGCTTGTATATTAATTACTAAGGCAAGAGAATGATACACACCCCACTCAGCTGCCCCAGATCGGCACGAGGAATCACTGACTTGAGCTCTTCTTCCCTGCCCAGGTTTCTGCTGAGGGAAGAGAAGGAAGGAAAAGCAGGAGCCTTAAAACAGCTCCCTCTCAGTGCTGTGTAATCCTGATCCAAGCCTTTGGTGGCAGTGGGGAAGAGTTGGGATCTCTGCTTGGCACCATTAACCTTGACTGTCAGGTGACCCTGAGGGAAGAGGAGGCTCTCTGACTTATTGCTTTGACCCCCTAACATGCCAGGTTAGTGCTAGTTTAATTCCAGTAAATTCAATACAGTGACACCAGGGATCAGTTTGTTCTGAAGTATTTTTGGTGTGTTCATACACAGAAGTGTCAGGTATTATTAGCAACAGAAGTTTATCTTGTGAGATAGCATTAAGAACCTGATAGAAGTGTGATTTTGTTTCATACTGGCAGCGAGTGTAGGAAATGCTGTTTGACTCTCTTCACAGCATGGATTAGCAAAATTAGACTTGTCTCCTTTGCACTAACAAGCCCCAGAACAGAGCGTGAGCAGTTAAATGAAGGAAACTCCTTTCACACACACACACAAAAAGCTGTGGGAAGAAAACCATCTAGGCTTCCAGGAGGACAGATTATTACAGGGTTCGTATCTGCAGGGCATCCACTCTGCAGGATTTTTTGTGCACAATGACATGACTTTATGTTTTTATTTACGTTTTCTGAAGAGTTCACGTGATGTTGCCATGGGGAATGCTGCAGTTGTCTGGGATACCCTTTTATATTTACATCACACACACACAGAACTCTGCCTATACACTGACTGATGCTGTTTCACAATCAGTAACTATGGTGGGCCTGTTAACAGTTTGAGTCAGGTTTTAATACAGTTAGGGTATTGTTGTGTCTTCATTTTACCTTTTGTTTATTTTTAATTTCCTTGAAATTTGCATGAGTAATGCCTTTGGAAGCCAGACAAATGTGGAAGCTGGCAAATTCTGCTCTCTGAGGCTGTACAGAACACTGCTTGCCCTAGGCAAGATTTGCAGAGAAGCTCATTTCCATATAAGCACCCAAATAAATGACCAGATTCTAACTCAGCCTTCAGGGACAGTCTGAGCCTGGGTGCTGGGTGTCCACTAGCCAGGTAGTTGAGCTTTTCTGGTAACAGCCCTGGATTGGCATAATGAACACTTGAAATTTTCCCTGAAACCTTTGGACAATCTGCCCTCAAGGCTAAACCCTGAGCTGATGCAGTGAAAGAGAAAGACTTTATTAATTTTGAGCTGGTGGGCCTTGAAGCTGGCCCAAACTAGTTTCACTTACAAATAAATTTCAGCTTCTAGTAGAAGTTAGGTGAGGACAATAAGCACAAGTTTCAAAGCTGTTTCAAAGCATTTCTCTGTGGAACTTGAGTTCACAGGCTCTCTGTTCACACTGTGAGGAGTAAACTGTAATGTTTCAAAGTATTCCTGGAAATTTCCTCCCATGGCTGTCACCATAAGCACACACCATCCTCTGCGTGGTTTTACAGAGCTTTGTGTGAGGAAACTCTTGGATCCAGAGCTCACACCTCAGGCAGCAGGGCCTCAGGGTGCAGTGAGAAACTTGCCATTTTTACCCCAATAGATTATTTTGAGCTGAGAAGAAGTGGCCCTTCTAAGATGTTTTATGTTTTCCCTCGTCACTTCTTCCTTTCTTCGCCTCCCCCTGCACCCTTTAAACTTTTCAATACACCTGGCTTCCAAATGTCAGGAAGGAGCCTGGCACTACAAAGCTTTAGAACGTCATAAAATCTCCAGAGGACTGTTTGAATGCCACAGAAGCATTGCTCATGTCCAAATGACGTTACTTCAGTTCTCAGTGGCTGTGCATTTTGACCACATTCATGTTCATTATTGATTCACCTCAGATGATCACACCAGACTACTCTTGCTCACATACATGTTTAACAAGTTTCTGTCTTTCAGAGAATTGAGTAATTTGACGTTTGTTCCCAAAAAACATATTAACTGCCTGCCATGTATTATCTGTTATTTCATTAATTCTTTATCACTTGCAATCCTTATTTAGGAAGTTCTAGCTATTCATCCAAGAATGGTATCATGCAACTTGTGCCATCATTTTGTAATTGTATAAAGTAATGAAAAGCTGTCACTATTTCTGGAAGCTGAAGCTATTGCCTGCCCATTCTTGTCCCTCATCCTACACGGTCTCTTCTTCCATCACAAGAAATCACTTGCTCTTTCAGAGAAGGAGGCCAAGCAACTGATCTAGGTTAAAACTAACCCTGCAAAGGGAAATCTGGGCCAGACAGATGCTTGTGTCTGTACAGAAAGGAGCTGGCAGCACAGGGAGTGTGTGCATAAGATTTTGGAAGAGCGTTGGCTTTGTCTCCTGGCGGCCTGTGTGAACTGATTTAAATGGATTGAGAAACAATGTTGTAAAATGACTGTAGCCCATTCCTGAAGAGGAACTGCTGTGTAGCCAAAACAAGAAACTTGTGACTGCCCCAGATGTCAAACGTGTTTTAACTTCTCTGAGATGTGGATGCTTTCCCTTGCAAGGGCAAAGGGATCACTTAGGTGCCCTCGGCAGGTCTGTGGCACCAGTAGTCCTCATCAAAGCATCACATCTTACATATTTCCACATGGCATTGGGAGTGTGGCATCATATAAAGACATTGGCCAGTGATTCTCTGTCCCCAGTAGAAATGTTGGCCTAATTTAATCAACAGAAAAATGAAGTATAATCAAACAATTCTTTTGTCCAGTCCAAGTTGGAACATTCCTGCTCACAAAATGGCTTTGTCCTAGCCTACTCTATGTCCTCAGTGCTGTCACTTGCTTTTTCTTGTACCCTGGTCTAACCACATAGGTTGACAGCCGAGTGTGTGTCACTGCAGAGAGAGGAACACCACTGCTTTTTAGCATGCAGGTCATTCAATAAAGAGATGCAAAGCCAGCACACTTTGAGCCTCTTGCAAACAAATGCAAAGTACAGCATTCAAAGCATCATCACCTATATTTATATTTTCTACCTATATTTATAAAGACTTTCTGGCAGTTTCCCCAGCTTGGCCCACAGGACTTCAGTCATTGCCCTCTGCTCCTCACTCAAGAGCCAAGCACTTACTAAATGAAAGAGTCAATAATGAATTATAACAACAGGGTTAATTGTTTTCATTTCTTGGTCAGCAATAGACTGAAACACATTCAGAGATGTAAAATAAAAAAGATAGGAACAGCATGAGAAGGTGAGAAGGAAAACCAAGAAAGTCCAGCATAGTGCCAATTACTAAACAGCCTTTAAGCTTCCTCTTGGCTGCTGATCAGCCAAGCTGCTCTTGAAACAGATAACTGCATTTCACATGACAGCAAGAATGAAGATTCACCCTTGACCTGTGTATTTGCCCCATGGAATGTGTTTCCTCCATCTCCTAATGAAACTGCTGGAAGACCTGGGCTCCCTCTCTTGACAAGCCTTGTCCTCTCACTCTCCTTTTTGCTTTTCTTATTGTTTCTGGATTGTTGACTTTTGGTTACTTAGTTACTTGGGCCCCTCCCAGTTCTGCCCTGGAGGATGCACACAATGGGCTGGGGCTTCGATTTCTCTCTACTCTGGGATTAAAACACAAAGCAGCACATCTTGACAATGCACATTGTTTTTTGACCTTGAGCAGTTTGCTAGTGAGTTTGATCTTCTGTCTCCTCCTCCTCCTGTAACCTCAAGTCTCTTGAGCACCTCTCATCTCCTCTCCAAGGTCTTTTCCTATTTTGTGTTCCCAGAACTGTTCATCATGCAGGCAAGAGGAAGCATCAGTTTACTAGAAAGGGAATTATCCATTTAAACATCACCAGTCTGACACATTGATTTTTATTTTAGAAGGTAACATGTAAAACACATAAATGAAACACAGACTTTGGTGGTTTCCTTCTAGGTCAGGTTGCGGCTGCTCCATCACTGATATCTGATCATAGCGATGTTCAACAGCCTGTGCAACCCACCTCCCCGCGCTGATCCAGCTGTAAAATCCCTCTGGAGGTGTAATTTGCAGCACACCCTTGTGTGCGTGCGTGTTTAACTCCAAAGTGGTGCAGTGGCACACCTCCAGCCCTCAATAGTTCTCAAGTCTTCTTTGAACCCAAGTGCTGAGAGTGACTCTGTGCTCCACGCCTCCCACAATCAGCCAGTTGTCCACGGCCGTTCATCGACCGGAGTCTGTGCTAAGCCTTGGGAGTGGGAAATCTCAGCACCCAAGCCTAGAGACACCCTGGGACTGCTGGGAGGCTCACACAGTGCTGAGAGCAAGACCAAAAGCGGGTTCAAAGAAGAGCTGTATGTACTGCTTCAGATATGGGTCCTCTTAATACAACAAAGTGCAGTTTAACATCTGTCAGCTGGAGGTGCCTCGTAGCTGCAGAGCTGACAGCCCATTAACTTCCCAGCAAAGACTTCAGGATTAACCCAAAGCACCTGCAGCCCCACTGCAGTGGGTTAGAGAGGGTTTAGCATTGTCTCTCCATGCAGATTCCCCCTGCACGAGGGCAGCGTCATCTTTAGCTGCCCAAAAAGATCTTCAAGGGGATAATGATTTACAGCTCTGAAAGGGTCTTCAGCACCATGTGAGGTGTGCAGAGGGTGTGCTAGTCTGGGGTATTGTCCCTGTGGGATCTGATTCTTCTTGTTGCCCTCTACTTCTGCCCCTGAGGACAGCCGAGCTGCCAGCTGTGCTGCAGAGGGGGTGAGCACCTCTGTGTTCGCTTTTGCTGTGAGTGACTGCAGGTTGTGCCCTGGGGGTGCTGTGTTTGCCTGTCCCACAGAGAACGGTCTCAGCGTGAGCTACAGAGCCCCTTTCTGCCTTCTGCTGGAAGCTGTGTGCTTCCATCCAGGTACGTGGTGTATAACCTGGTCTGGCAAAAATGTAACTCCTTTCTGCAGAAACCTGTTGTACCCTTTATTGTTCTAACTCTGCACCCTGAGCTTTAACACCAAGTTGGTTGTGGCCCCTGCCATTTCATTTGTTGTTTGTGCTTAGCTCCTGACTGCTCCAAACACCTTAATGCTGACCTGTATTTACTGACAATTGAGCTTTTCATGGTTTTGTGGAAAAGTACATGCTGCTTTTGATCCTGAAGTGAATTAATGCAGAAAATCAGCACAAGTTGTGTACCTTTTGAAATTTTAAGCACAAGGCTTTCTTTTCATTTAACGTCTCATTGGAAGTTGCTATTTTTAAAAATCATAGAAAAGCTTTTTGTAGTGCCACACACATCTTGGAAGGGCTTTTTAAGTAACAATGTAATTCTTAGAGAACCTTTTTTTTTTAATAGATAAAACTTTTACCAGTGCCGTTTTTAAATTTACTGTGAGCTGTGCTGCAGTAATGCAGAAGATCAAAGAAAGTGGCTTTCTGCCTTCCAGTCAGCAGAAGTTCCCAGGTCTTGCCTGTGACTCTACCTGTTTATAACAGATTGCTCTGACTTCACCTGAGGGAACGAGAGAACAGAAATAGCTGACTTAAACCGGAAAAAATAGAAAAAACCTTGTTGCTGGATATGAGTAACTACCATAAGCTGTTGAAGGCGATCACTGTGCAAATCCATCACCAAATATCCACCACCAAAATATGTCTAATTGATTGCGAGACAGCTTCAAAACTCCAGAGAACTTTGTACTGAGGGCATAAAATGAAATTTTTAGGCATTTGATGACTGTGTAACTGTGCCAGCTGATTCTGTGGGCAGTTGTTGAAACTGGCAGGGGTTGTCCATTCTGCTCCTGTGGGCTGTCCAGAGCCTGAACGGGAGCAATGTGTCTCTTAATGGATTCTCTCAGCCTTAGTGAAGTATTCTTAGGCATTTTTTTTTTCTTGACTGTACCTAAGAGACAGTCCAGTCAACACGGTGGAAAGCAGCTGTTTTCCACTCTCATTCTGAGTGTATTCTAGTACTTCACCAGCAAGAGTACATAGGGATTTCCTGGAGAAATCCAGGTGAAGATAAGTAAAGCCTACTTTCAAGGTAAGTCTTCTTGGAATATGCTTTTGAAACCTTGGAAAGTTTTCCTGAAAAAAGCGCTGTCATACTTGAAAAGTATTGTAATCCATTTTTTAAGTGCTCAGAAAAAGGAAAAGAAAAAGCAAAGGAAATTGATATCATTAGAGAAGACCGTGAACATATTTTGTATTGTTTTGTATAGAGGAGCTGTTGCTCAGAATGTGTTCAGATCTTAAAATACTATTATTTGAAAAGTGAAAATGAGAGTAAAGAGCTGATGCTGTGTGAACCACTGCCAATTTATATGAGCCTGAAGTTTTCTAGTCCTCAGGATGTGAATGAAAATGTAAAATTGCTGCATGAGGTGTTGTGAGACTGCGTCCTGCTCAGGAAGGGTTTGGCACGGCCAGACCCTTATCCCAAATTATCAGCTGACCCAGATCCCTCTCAGCCTTGAAGGCTCTGTGCTGTCACAGTGCCTCACTCCTGAGACCTTCCCTGAGAGCAGACAGCTTCTGGGAGACCTCATCTTACTTTCTGCTTCTCCCTGAGTTATCCAGCCGATTTATCAGGTGTGCAGCACTTCTTACTCTAGAGGTCAGTATAGTGTTAGGAATGGAAATGATGCATATCCGATCCTTTTTCCCTTATGAGATGTTCCAGGGTGAACTCTGAATCATGCTCCTTCCCATATAAGATAGGGGAGAAATTTCATACTGGGGAGATGTATTTGCAAAAGCACAAGAGCCAATATGGGAAGCTCAGAGGGCGTTTAAGAAAACAATCATTGAGGCTCTTTGTTGAATGGAAGTTATGAATGCACTAGTAGTAATTTTCTGAAGCCATAGACAATAACATAATGTGAGTGGGTGAGGGAAGAAATTACATAGGGTGAAATTTAGGGAGCTGACAGCAGCCTATGCATCACTTAAGGCCTATTTCTGAGGGCTTAATTGCGGCTTAAATAGCCTCGTGCTCATCTGTGTAGTAACAAATTCTGTCTGGAATGAGCACCATGTGCATGGAAAGTGGAATCTGATCAGCTGTAAAACTCCTGTGTCGGGGAAGGGGTGTTCTGCACTGAGAACAGATGTAGGCAATGCAGATTTTTGTTGTAGCACCCACACTGTCAAGGTCTAATGCTGTGCTTTGCCATAGGATGCACTGGTGTTAGTCCAAAGAGATGCCATGAGAATATCAGTCTTTAAACAAATGGGAAAACTGAGCAATGAGCAGACCCCAGGCACTGTGGGGATTTACTCAATTTGTGTGCGAGCTGTGTGTCTGACAAGACCAAAAGCAATCCCACTTACAAGTGCTTCAGAGGCATTTACCTTTATTTTGGGTGGGCTTTCTGCAAACGTTCAGACTTGGTGGTATGAATGCTTACAAAAATAGCTCTTCTTTGGCTTTGTTGTCTGACTTTAAGAGAAATCAGAACTGGATGGTGACGTGTGCCTTTGCTACAAAGTGGTTCAGTAAGTGAAGACAAGGGGCTCTGAGAGACATCAAGCTTCCGAGCCACTTTGCGTAGTGGGTATTGAACACGTAGTTTCTTCAGTCAGTTCTCAGGATGTTTTTTAAAAACTATACTGGGCAGAATTAAAGCTGAACCCATCAAACTCTTTGTTATTTTTATATACTTTTGGATTCCTTGTAATATTTTAAACTTTTTTCTTTGCATTTCCCAGACTTAGGATTCTTAGCCCTGAGACAGTCAATATTCACCTGTAACGTATTTTGTCATATGTTCCTTATAATATTTATTAGGACTTCAAGCTGAAAATGCTTATTTTTGTCAGAACAGGAGAGGTAAATTGAAGTAGTCTCCTGAAAGCCACTTTGAAAGCAGAAATATAGATGAAATTAGGACTACAGTAGTAGCACTTTTCAAAACACAAAGCTTGATGGATTTAACTGTTTTATTTTTAATTAAGAAGCAACCTGCAAATCATTGCTGTTCTCTGGAAAGAGATCTGTTATTCAGATGTCTGCTAAATTGTTTGCATGAATTCTATTCTGGTTCTGGGTTTGTTCACAAATTGTCTACTTTTATTATTCACAATGTGTGATTGGGCATGTGGTATATTTTCTGCTCTCTGGTTTAATGACTGAAACATTTTGACAGGGAGTAGCAAATGGTGAATGACAACTAGAAAACAACATGCAACTTGGGGCATTTGCAAAGATTTTCAAGAATATTAACAGTCAGGAGAACATTGCTGAAGCCTGGGTAGTCTGACCTCTATGAATGATAATGATTCACATCTCAGCCATTTAGTTACAGATGTATTTCAGCCAGTTTGTCATTTGTCCAGATTCATTAAGTCTGCAAGCAAAATCATTGTCTATGAATGATGTGTCTTTCAGTCAATCCAGACTTTGATTTACTTGTAAACAAAGTCTAACTCTGAAACTTGGCCACAGGGGAGCAAGTTTTCTGATTTCCGTATCAGGAAGGTGAACTAAAATAATGTACTTCTGTCCTCTAGGACTGACACAGGGGTGGGTACTGTTTTCTTGTTGAAAGAGATATAAATGTGGTGCTAAAGTCAGTGTGCCTGTACATTAGCATTAGAAACACTGCATTTCTGAGATATAAAACTAAGTTAAGGTCATTTAAAAATACCCCGACACTTTTATTCAAGTGTTAGAAGTAGCTCAATTTATTTGCTAAGCCTCAATCTCTGTTTCTGTGCAAAACCCATCAAGCTTCTTCACTTCTTCAGCTTGGCAATTGAAAAACAACTCCATTCCAGTTCAGAAGGTTTTGAGATGGTGGATGGTGTGATTCTCACACAGAATATGTGCAACCCTTTTTTTTTTTTCCGCAGCCTGGGGTTCTCGAGCTGGATGATTAAGATTTCGTAACACTGCAGGCAAAATTCCTTCCCTTGATCCACGCTGTAGATGTCGTTTGCATTGTCTGCACACGTGGTACTTTCATTTACATCAATGGGAATTCCACATGCTGAATAAGGAAGAAATATTTGCATTCTGGATAAGTGCCTTATTTGGGCACTTATTAATACTCACTCGGGCAAAGCTCCCACTGACTTTGATCTTGTTGGCGAGCTGCCCACTGGGTTTGAATCCCTAGTTTAAAGAGTTATTAAATGGCATTTTAATGGTAGGGGTCAGCCGTGATTGCCATACAATTTTCCTTGCTTTCCCCATCACAAAGTTATCATCCGAAGTAAGTCATTGCAGTTCTTTTTGGAAGATTAATAGTTCTCCACTAGCAACAGATTTTCTGCTAGCCAGAAAGCAGTACACCCACTGATGAGTTTATCATTTGAACTTTGAGTCCAGTCAGGAAGTTGAGACGTAAACTCTTCCAAGGTGGTGATTTGTGGTATATTTCCAGTTTTCAGGGTCAGGTTATTAACCAGAGTAGCAGTGATATAAGCACACGTCGTAGAGGACATGAATCAGAGGAAGCGTCTGACAACGACTTCACAGTGCAGGCAGCTTTCCTGGGAGGCTGTGAAAGTCTGACATGTGCCATGGAGCTCCAGGTGTCAGGCTTGAAAATACCACAAGTATTAACAACCTGCATGTGCAGATATAAAACTTTTCTTGGCAGCGTTTTTGGTACTTGAAAGATCTTATGCTGTGGCCTGTCTATGGAAGGATTTCACTTTCCTCTGTTCCTAGAGTTTCCACAGTTCCTAGAGCTTTTCTTTACTTTTCCCTATCACTTTGAGGGAGAAAAATAGTGACAAGAAACCAAGCCAGCCAACTGTATTGTGTAACTTGTAAATTTTTACATAGGTAGAGTGTTCCTCATTTTGTATTTAGTAACAATGCTCTGTGTTGCTAATAAGATATTAAAAGAGCATAGTTGTCTGCAAATTTCTAATGCTTGTCCTGTCGTCCTGACAATACTGAAATTTAAAATATTCTGGGGGAAAACCTGCGCTCTAAAGTATAAATATTATTTGAGCTATGCCAACACAGGAAATCATTACCCATAGAAAATGCTGATATTCTGCCATGTTTCTGTCCTGAACTGAAATAAATATTGAAAATATTTATGAACAGGGATTTCCGAAGAGCAGTATAGGAATATTTAATTCTTTTGTTTAGAACCAGTGCAATGTTATGGGAACATTTATGAAAAATGTAGTTCAGGTGTCTCTTGCCTCTATCCAAGTGCAGGGATTGGAGGATTTTGCTACATGGTGTATCACATGCCACACTGTCTTTCACAGCTTTCTCAAAGTACTAAACATGGAGACAAAACCAGAAAGTACTTCCTGAGGCAAATTCCAATCCAGGAAAATCTGGTTTTGTTGGGTTTTTTGGTGTGGTTTTTTTTGGGTTGTTTATTTTTTTTCTCAATGCAAATCACTTTGTAAAAAAAACCTCTCAGTCAGATCAAATAATAATAATAATAGTAATAATAGTAATAATAGTAATAATAATAATAACATGGAATTCAACTTCTTTTTTTAATAGTTGTACTCAGAGATATGCTACAGCAAGTTCTCCTTCTACCCGTGTTGTAACAATCTGTTCAAATCCACTGCAATAGTGGCGAAAAAAGTCTGTCTTTTAATTCATTTAAAATAATGCAGAGCCCCCCTTTCTGTAGGGGCTCTTAGTCAGGCTGTTCTCAG
Organism: Atrichornis clamosus; assembly: GCA_013400975.1. Lineage (NCBI taxonomy): Eukaryota > Metazoa > Chordata > Aves > Passeriformes > Menuridae > Atrichornis > Atrichornis clamosus. The sequence goes on along the minus strand of WBMZ01014225.1, from coordinate 218,613 downwards.
TAGACTGAGACTTGAGGGGAATTCATATGCAGTGAAGTCACACAAGTTTTGTGGACTGGGTGAATAACATGTGAGACTGTAATACTTGGGTTGGGCTTGAGAGAAGAATCATTTCTTTTCTGCTCTTGGCTTAAGCCATGCCTGAGATCAGGAGATGAAACCTTTAGCTGAGAAGGACCAGCCTGGCTCCTTCTGCGTGGAAACTCTTCAGCTTTCCACCTTGAAAGTGAAGGTAGTCCTCACTGAGGAGCTATTTTCATATGTTTACATACTCAAATACTAGTTCTCTAAATTAAATATGCAGAAAAAAATCTACATATTGCATGCAGTTAATTCCGTGCGTTATAAAAATGAGAGGTGGAAGTGATGGGAGAAGAAACCCGTTCTCAGGAGTGTCCCTGCACCTCTGAAGGCTTTGCTTTAGCCACTAGGTGATGCAGCAGCTTCTCTTTGTGTCCTGGGAAGTCGTGGAGGGGAGAAGCTTGGAGAATCTGGCATATGAATTAGGAATGAGTAATTGGAGAAGATCTCCACTCCTCTAGAAGCAATACAGACTAGATAATAGCCCTTGGAAAACTAACAAGATGATAGGATTTCCAACTTTACATTTTCTAATTGCTTTAAATGAAACCCCATTAGAAACAGCTGGTCTGATTCTCAACTGATATAAATTGTCATATATTTTTAGATTCAAATAGCACTCTGCTGGTCTACCCCAGATGTAAACTCTGGCCTAGATTATGTGATTGCTATCAGCTTGGAATGGAAACTTCAGCGCTACTTTTACAGGCAAATTTATTTTAATGTATTATCAGGAAAACCCAGCATATTTCCAGGTATTGTGTATCTGAAAAAATAATCACCAAGACTACCAAGAAGACGGTTAAAGTAATGCACACATCCACATCATCACTGCTGAGGGCAGCGAGATGAAACTTGAGTCCCAGCCACGTGCTGGTGACAGGGAATCTAGGGCTGCATGCTCTGAGCCAAGGACATCTTCAGCTCCCTGAATCCAGAGAAAGAAAAAGGCTTGGTGTTTTTCAGTGGCTGCTGAGACCCACACAGAACTGGAAATACGTGGAGTAAGATGACGGAAAATAGCTTTTTAGTAAAAGTGAGATGAATGGTATTTGAACATATTTAGCCCGTGAGATACTGCAAATCTTATTTGAAAGGAAATTAACAAATGATTTGTTGTTCATTCTGGGCCAGAATCTCATCTAATTTAAATTCAAAAGAAATCCTAAATCTAGTTCTTAAAATTTCCTTTTCATTGGCGTTTGGATGAATGTTGAAGAGTCCATTGCTATAGCTCTTTCCAACAGCATTATTTTTATAGTTTTTTGACCTGTGTTGAAAGAATTGTCTTATCCCTGGATCTAAGGCCCGAGGGAATTGGGTCATGGTATCTGAATTCTTCAGCGATGCAAAATCATGGGGTGGGCAAGTTTAATTGTCTCTTGTTTCTACTTTTCCATGGTGTGTTTGTTTTCTGAAGTAGGAGGGAAAAACAACCAAGCAGAGCAGGATTAAAGAGGGAGGGAGAAATATTTTCCAGTAACCATGAGCAAACCGCTGATCTATAGTAGATAAGATTTTTATAGGCAATAGGTCTATTTCTGATCTAACTTAAACTAATTTCAGAGCAGTCAATGCCAATATACATTGTTTTAAAAGAAAGACTTCAAATGAGCTCACTCAGGGAATGAAACAGCACTGGAGTTCTTAAATATTTGAAGCTGTGGGACTTACTTTGAGAAATAAATTGTCTGAAAAAATTGGATTCCAGATTACTTTCCAAATTAATGACAACTTTCCTGCATGTTTGTTGTTTTAGAGAATTAGATAATCAAGCAATACAGAGCTTTCAGTCTTAAAGGGTTAGAAGCCCGAAATCCTGCACTATAGATATCAATATAAATATATTTAGCAATAAAAGATTGTTATGTTAATCTAAATATTGATCAGTTAAAATTATTAGAAAGGCCATATTCAACAACACAGGTTATAATGGGACATTAGTTGATGAAAATTTTCACATCACAGATGATAAATATTCTTTGATAGTAAAATATTAGGTCAAAACTAGGAAAATTCTGAAAATAACTGGACTTGTTGCTTACATTTCTCTCAATGCAGACAGTGTAAACCACTGTTCACATTATTGTTATTTACATATTACTATTTCCTGTCATCTGCTTTGAATTAGCCTTGCCCCAGTTCAGTGTTTGAATCACAGCCATGGCTGGAGACTGTTCTGCCACAATGGTTTCCATTGCACTTAAAACATGAGGTATTATTAACACTGACCTTGGTTTTTTAAATGAGTTGTTCTATCAAAACTCAAGTCTGGGGATTCATTTTATTTGCCCCCATGGAAAACACGAAGGCAGTGTGCAAGAAATCAAGACTGGGCAGAAAAAGACAAAACAAGGGACTGGCTTGAAGGGTCTGTAAATTGAAAGCCCTCAGTGAAGTTGGACTCAGTTGGTTTCAGTACCTTAGAGGTCACGTTCTCGTGCTCTTGTGTCCAAACTTAATGACTAAAATTTACCATATTGAAATATGAAGGCCAAGGTTCTCACACAGTAACATGCTTCCAAGAGGAGTTTCAATCATTAATACTGCAAAACCTGGTGTAAAGTGGGGAGGGTGGCCAAGTGGAGGGAAAACACACTTGCATAGATAAGATTCTATTTCAGGAAAGAAAGTAATCCAAAATTGACATCACCTGGCCATCTGTCCCAGTAAGAATTGTATTACATTCCAGGTTAAATGAATCTAGAGGGACTATATATTTTTCTGGACATATTTAGGGAGGTATTTTTTTCACTTATGTTTATGGTGGTCTATTGATAACCATGTTCCTGAAATCAGCTGAATTGAATGCAAATACCCTTAAAATTCAGTCTCATTTTTCCTCTACCTTATTTTTAAAATGATGAATGCTGACGCTTTTAGTGAAGTTTCATCAGATAGTTGTTGTTATTGCTAAGATGTTTCTTCTTATGCTATAAAAGCTTATATTTATATTCATTCCGTTCAGACACTACAGCTGATAGAATCTGGCTCTCTCTGTGCTGAAGGCAAAGGAGTTCTGCTGATATGTGCCAGGGTTTGTGGGTCTGGAGAGCTGTGGCACTGGTCTTCTGCACGTGCATATCACCATTTTTGTGTAAAAGAAGGCAACAAGGAGAGAAAGGAAAAGCAAACAAGTTACAAGGCACCCTTCCCTTCTTCAGATCTGTGTTTTCTTCGACCATTCTCAGATTATGCTCTCTGTTGTGGACAAGATGACAAGTACAGTTCGTGTCAAAATCTGATAATAAATCTTCATGCTTGTGTTGCTGCTTCTACCTCTTTTTCTGGGTACATTTTCAGAGTAGCTGCCAATGCCACATATCAGTGAGTAGGCCTGAGGAGTGAGGATTTGAGCAAGATGCCTGCTTAGACGCAAACATCGACCCTTTTAAATCACAAACGTTGTATTATTCTTTATTTTAGGACCCAAACTGGAACATGCATCTCTCAGTATTTACTGGCTTTCCATCAGAGAGAGGCTGACTGTAGCTGCTATTTTTAGTCATACCAGGTTTTAATCATTTGGGCTGAAATGAGAAGATACGCTCGAGATCTCAAACAGCAGAGGTCTAGGAGCCATTAATTCCAGTGCTATCACCAGTAAAGGAAGGACTGGATTTGCTTCCTTGCTAGCTGATAACATCTCCTGATAGCCTTGCCTGAAAAATTCGTGTGACAGAATGCAAAGACACCACAGCTTGGCCTGTCTTCCCCATGGAAGGAGGGGCTGCCTGCTTTGGGAACACCAAACCTCTCATTCACACACTTCCTTCATGCTGAGTGAAGGCCATGGGAGACCTTCTGGAGATGCATTCCCAGTGTCCAAATGGAGAAAGTGCCAGGACCTCCTGTGTGCACCTAAGCCCCACAGAGGTTGGTCCCTCCTGCCTCTGCCACAGACGCAGCTCCACTGGTGCAGGGGAGGCCCTTCAGCTGCTGAGCCTTCTGTCACCAGGCACCAAAAGACTCAATTTCTGAGGCCCTGTCATAATTTCATGGGTGTGGAAAGTAATTATCCTGAAAATGCAAGGAACAAAGGGAAATTTTTTTCCCTTTTAATCCCCTTGCATCTCAGTTTTGCATCTGTAAAATGACAACAATATACTGCTGCTCATAAAAGTGAAGATGTGTGTTGTATTCCTCATGAATGATGCAAATGCTGTGTGATGTCCCATATTCTGGTTAGGCATACAAGGAAACAAGCAGTGCTATTGTCAGAGCTCAGCCTCGAGAGAGGTGGGAGGGAAAAGGCTGAGAGGTTTTTCCAAGTGAGGATATCTAAGGAAAGCACTGACTAATTGCTCTTTCTGCAAATGATTTGCACCCTTTTCGCCTAGTAAGTGGGGGAACTTGAAGAAAGATGGTGCATCAGAGAAGGACCGAATTTATATTCCCATGCAGTGCACAATGGAATTAAAGTAGTGATATCTGTGATGTTTCTGGGCTTTTTGAGTATTACTTAAAATGAGATCTGCAAGTACCTTTCCTGCTGACTTCAAGCCCCAGGACTGATGTGAATGAAGTGGTGTGGTGAAATAGGTATTACGGGCTTTGGGGATCCTCTTGACAATGGAGGTGATGGTGACTCTCATAAATTCTCCTTTTGTAGCAGCCTGCCCTGGCTGTGCCCCCACTCATGTCCAAACCTGTGTTCACAGACTGTGTTTGCAACCAGGGCCCCAGTCCCGGGTGGCGACCACCAGCAGCAGAACCTGAACCTCCCTTCCCTGTTGGGATTCATGGCATTGGAGAAGAGAGTTGTGCAGCTGACCTGTGAGCAGCGGGGATGAGGGGATGTGGGACAGCACTTCAGCAGCGTGACCCCTTCAGTGAGTGAGTTTGTAAGGCAGGGAGGGCTCCTCTCCTTTGGCAGACTTGGTCCTGTGCTCTCCCAGGCTCCTGCACCACATAATCCTTTTTTGTAAATGCAGACACATTGCCTGTCTGATGCAGAAATATTTGCTTTCCCTCCCAAGAGTTCTGCTCACACAATGGAAAGTTGGGACAGTGCAGGTATCCTTGAGCCCGCCGAAGTGAGGACGCTCCCATTGTCCCGATCCCAGGGCCACAGAGGAGAGGAGGTGGAATGACTCAATCTTATTAGAAGGTATTAAACCACTCCATCTTTTATCCCTACAAGCACAACCCGAGGACAGCTGTGGGTGGCTGTAATGTTGCTGTCTCATTTTTCTTTGTATTTCTGTTGCTCAATAAACATTAACACGCTGTAGGAGAGTTAGAGATTTTATTTAGCTGGAGCTGTAAAAATGCTTCTTCCCCTCAAATTTCATCTCCGTTTTTCCTTTGTTCCACTGATGACTGGCATCATCTGTTCATCTCCCGGAGAGTTTTGAACTCTGTTATTATGCTTGTCTCTTGCTGCCCTTGTTTTCTGTGCACAGTTTCTGTATTCCCATTGTCTTAGATTAAATTAGCTCAAATCCTATCTGTAGCCTTAGCAAATTTAAGCTTCAGTACAGGGAAGAACATTCCTAATTTTTAAGATGGGAATTGTCTTGCTGGCTTGGGAACTATTGAAGCTTTTTGAAAAGCAGTGGTATTGTTTCTTGTAGGATGTCGGTAGATGTTCTTTCATTTTCTACTTCTGTCCTCATGTTCTCATCTGCTCAAGACACACAGCTCATGTTTTAGCACCTTGGCTTCACAGTTCATAAAAATTGGCCTAGCCTTGCAGTTTTCACTTGAACAAATATTTTTTTACACTTACCTAAATTAGGATCAAGTCCCAAAACATTGGGGTATTCTAACTATAACAGCAACTGCCTTTTTCAATGTAGATTACTTCTTTCCCTACAAACCTCTGGAAATAATTTTGTGTGAAATTAATCTTTGACCCAGAATGTAGGGAGGGAAGACTTATGGAGATCTTCTGTTGAAATATTTTCTTATGCCAAATGCTAAAGAAATAATTTTGATGCAAAACAGAAAGATGAAACTTGTTGTTTCAAACGACCTGATTAAAGTATGCACAATTTTCTTTTTCTATTAAGAAGCTTGTTTTCCCTTCTTTTATTAAACCACTGAGGCAATTCAGTGAATTTGATCTGCATTTGTAAATTATTGCAGTTGAGAAATAAGTCCTTTTTCATGAATAAAATATATGCCTGAAAAATGTTTGCTTGGCTCTGGCAACGTGGCATATGGGCCTGTGTAATTCCTCTCCATGGGATGCGTTTAACCCTGGGTGACAAGCATACTGTCAGTGCTTAATAATCCTCAGTGGAGACTGCATTGGGAATAATGTGGTTCTCGGGATCCCAGCTTATTTTATACTCACCTCCAGCCAGGGAAGATGGATTGCCTCAGGGGCTCGTTCCCAGGTGCAAATATCTCGTGTAGCTGAAAGTTTCTTTTCACACTCTCCAACTGCCAGCCCAAGAAACACACCCACAGGGAGGCCAGTACAGCAGAAATGTTGCTGAACCAGGCTCCTTTTAAAATTCCTTACTGCCGCCTTGCTGCTGATTACCCTCCCATGGAGAGGGGGGAATGGTGTAACATTTGGTGTTACATTGGAGAAATGATGACCACAGGGTTCTGCATCCCTTAAGAACATTTCTGCTGTGCAATGTTGGAAACTGTTTTAACTCTAGGTCCAGCCCTCCTTCAGAGTATGCTAATATATTAATTTTAATGACTCAAGAAATGAAGGATACTTGGATAGCTGAAGTTCTAATACAATATGCAAGACAGAATGAAAAATAAATTAATTTTAAATGGTTTGCAGACATACAAAAGGTTCATTCGCTGCATATAACATGCTCAGTAAAATAATATCCTTTAATGTGCTGAACTCTTCATGCTTTTCATGAAGCTGCATCTAATTGTACTATTCAGAGTTGACTTACTCTGCCACTGCCTTCCTTTGAGAAAAATAGCATTTTAAGACATGACTGGCACTCTAAGTAGTCATTAATTCTTAATTAATTCAGAATGAAAATTAAAATTCTGTACGGTATACATCAACCTGAATACCATACACAATACATACATTCAGAAGAATGGCTCTAAAGAGCATAAATATAAGGTGAACACTACAGGGTGTATATGTGTGTGTGTGTGTGTATATATATATATATATATAAATACACACACCTGGATCTGAATATACAGATATACCTGCCTGTCTTTGCCAGAACCGATGGTGGGATATCTTGATGTCTGCTTCTGAGGAAATTTCAGCTTTATCATTTCTGTATGCCTTTGATTTTCCCATTAGAAGTGATAAATAATGAAATCTGGAAGAGGCTCTTCGGGCATTTTAGGTACAGCGGAATATGAAAAGAAAAAGTGTCTTTGAAGGAAGCCATGACTTCACTAAAAATTGTTTGTTAACATAAGAAGGAGGTAAATTAGTTTAATCCATTTGCAAAATGTAATACAGTGAGAAATTATATGAAAACCAAATGGAAATGGCTGTGACAAACTGCCCAGATGGTGGGGGTAGTTCCAGAAGAGGTGGAGCATGGGATGTTCAGCAAGGGACTAGCCTCTCTGGAAGGTGAGAATAAAAAAAATCATTTTGGGAGTAGACTAATAAGTTTCAAACCCCTGTGAAGAGATGATTGAATACATTCCTTTTGAAGATCTGGAACTGAACCCAAAGCCTATTTGGACATTTCAGCACATGGCAGGTTCCATTCATTTTAAAATCCATCCTTTTGCAGCCTCTGAGCATCAGACTGAGCAGCTGTTTCTTTCTTTTTATCCTTTCTCCTTTTGCCAGGACCTGGCATTATTTATCCCTTGGGCAGCAGTCACTGAAAATAGGTTTCCTGACCCCTTGGAAACTGGAGGAGAGTGGTGTCCTGAAATTTAAAGCTTTTAATGAAGAGCTTAGGACAGGCATCCAGCCTGTTCAAAGGCCTTTCCACCTATTTATTAGACACAGAGCTACACAGAAATCAGGGGTTGTCAGACTGCCAGCCAGAAGACAATACAATCCTTTCTCAGACCCTGACCAATTTTTTTGTTCATCTCTGGAATTGGTTGCTCCTGCCTCTTGCATTCAGTCTCTTAAAAAGGAAAAAAAAAAAAAAGAAAAAGGAAAAAAAAAAAAGAAGAAGACAGCTGAATTTAAAACTATAATATCAGCGCAGCTCTAGCTGGTGCTGGTAATCAGGACACAATGTACTGCTGAGGATGCACACTGTATTATGCAACTCATTCAGCCTGTAATTATCCCTGATTCCCCTCCTGTTGTAGCAGAACAGCTCCAGACTCTTACGTGACCATTCCAGGCTGTGCAGCTCCTGCTGTTTGTCAGCTGCTGAGATAACAAACTGTACTGGTGGGGGTGAGCTGGCCTTCAGGGATACAAAGCCTTTTAAAATTCAAGTTAATTTATTTTTAGGGTTCTCATGAATATGTCAAGTATCTAATGTTCACAGCCCAGGAGCAGGATTTGTACTGCTGGGCTCTTATAATATTCCCTGGTGCTGAGTGCTGGAGTGTTTCAAACCTTCCCTTTCCACTTGGTTCTTCTGTAGAAGTTCGTCTTGGCAGTTCTGCTGTTTGAAATGTTAAATGGTTCCAATACCTTTTCAATTTGGGGTTGTTCAGAGGTCAACAGAGTGATGGATTAAAGGGGGGGAAATGCGTTATATTGACTGAAACTATCTACCAAAAGCAGGGAAAAGCAAGTGCAGGAGTAGGTATGGCCAGAACGACTTGTTTGGTTGGCAGGAGCAGTTCCCAGCAGAGTTGTGCTTCTGCTTCAGCCTTAGAAAGTCTGAGGGCCAAACCCAACTTGGTCTGCCTGGGGGGAAGGAAATGGGTGGGCAAGGAGGAATCTGGCAGGGCTTGCTCCAGCAGCAGTGCCCCTCACCAGTGCTGTGCCAGATGATCATGCCATTAAATCATGATAAACACCAATAAAACGCCACTTTAAAATTCTGAAATGACAGGAGGAAGCAAAAAGCATTGCAACCTACTGAAAGAGGTGTAATTCTCTTTTATAGAAATAACCAAGTGCTGGAATCAGGCTTTGGGTAGAATTTCTGCTCATGGAAGATGTTGAGAAATTATTTACCTGCTTTTGTGTCTGTGCCTTTGGCAGCATTGGGCCTAACTCTGCACAAATGCAACCTTATCCAAAATTTCAAGAATTCAGTGAAACAGAGTTTCATTGATTTCTCACTATTTCTTGACCTGAATATAATTCGCATAGAGCCACTGAATTGTAACTAGTGATACTTGATTGCTGAGAGGAAAAGTGAGTTACTTCCTTCATCACTGAGACCTTGAGTAACCCCAATAAGGTTACTATCAAACTGTAGCCTTGTTAGAATTTCTAAAATAAATGAGATGGGATAAGAAAACCTATACTTGAATGTATTGGTTTGCATATTTGCAGGAAGAAAACGATAAGGGAAGCCTGAATGACTGAATTATTGCTGCACTTCTTTAGAAAATAAATAATTTCATATAGAAACCAAACCTCCCAAGAGTGTGTACCTGTGAACACAGCAAGGACACCCCTACACAAGCTCGTCCTGTGGGTATAATTATGGTATTTGCCTTTTAAATCTCTACGTGCTCTAGCACGATGATGACTGGAATAATAATAATTGAAAAATCTCATGTTACCTAGCAATGATGCAGTTTATACCTTACCAGTGTGTTCTTATGGTATGCCTAATAAAAGATGACAAGACTTGATTTAAATCTTAATCCAGCAGCAACACTATAATCTACTCAGGTGAGCTGGATTTTCCTTCTTGCAGAGATAAATAACAGAAAAACCGGATCACTTGGAGAAACTTTGAAGCAATGTTCTGAAACAGTTACTGTGTACACCAGTTTTCTTTTGCCCTTCCTACCTGGCCCAGCTTCAGAAAGTGCCTCTTCGCTGAGGAATTTTGGGTTATCGTAAGTGGGGATGATTTCTCTTTGAAGAAAGAGGTCACCCTTTTCCATGCACACCTGAGACTAGAAGACCAGCTGTGGCTTCCATGGATACGTTTGACTATGGCCAAGGGTGAGGGGCAGGATATTTTTGCTTTTTCATCCTCATTCCTTGTTATTTAGGTGGTCAACCCTTCTGGGCAAGGACTGCCTCTCCCCCACACACGTGCTAATGCCAAATGAAAACGCAGCAGCAGCCAGAGCTTTGCCAATGACAGCCACTCATTTGTCCAATGCAGGACATGAAACCTGCCTTTCTTTCCTCCCAAAGCCATTGCACGTGTTGGAAAACATGAGTGACTGTGGGAAAACCAGAGAGCCTGTTTACATCTGTGTTTAGTCATCGATGGCGTCACTCCCTCAATTAAAGCCATGGGCAGCAACTTCACACGTCAGCAAGGTGATCTAGTCACGGGAGAGCTCCAGCTCCTCTAATTTGCTCCCCGAGCTAAAGATGTAATTTTAGAGAAGCATATGGAAGGTCAGTTAATTTTCCCAAACCTTAATCTTGAAATATCGGTGTTTATATGACCTTCCAGTTCAGTCACAGTTGGCGTGAATTCAACCTCCAGCTAAATGAATGCTGCCTATTGATTTCTCACAGACTGACACCGGTTCAGGGATATTCAAAAGGCATTCCTTCAGCTTTCTGAGGCTTATCAATTGAAGTATTGTGAGGCTGCCAGGTGTGGGTTACCTGGACAAAATATCACAAATGAAAGTCCTTTGTGTGGAGGTTTCTTAACAAATAATAATTTTCACGTGGTACTGTTCAGATCCCAAGTTAGGGGGTCTGATACCTGTGGCAGTCTGGGTCATCGGTTGCTGTCTTTGTCTCAATTTTCATTTCTGTGTGTCTGTTAGAGCAAAGCTGGTTAAAAACCTTTAGGGTGATACCTAAATGTTGAAAAGGTTCAAAACAGGTTCAGTCTTCCGGTGGTGAAAAAAGAATACCAGTTTTTCCAGTTTAAAAATTATGAATGGGGATTTTATTATTACAGAAAAGATGTTGATTTCTTGGCATGCTCCTTAGAGTATAGGACCTTTGCATTGCATTGTCACACCTTCTGGGAAGTGGCTGCATTTCAATGGCAAAAAGATAAATAAAGCATTTAGGATGCTCAGTCCTTGTGTGTGGTGAGTGGAGCTGGCTGGTTAAAGTGAGAGGTGTCAAGGCCAGGGTGTAGTAACTGAGAACGTGATACAACAGACCTGGAACACATGATCTCTCTTATTTATTTTTTAGCTGTTTAATTCAATGAGGTTTCTAACTGTGATGTTACAGCAGTAGTTACATACTTGGCCTATTTAATCTTCTTGTATTTTTAGTTTAATTCTCCCTTTTTGAACACAACTATAAAAATCTACTTACTCTTTCTCTCAGTTTCAATATGTGGCTTTAACTTTTAATCTGTTCTCCAGTGACTCACTTTTGAATTGGAAGAAGACATTATTGTGTGCATTTATTTCATTCCTTTGGTGAATTTTGAAGCCTCTGTATGAATTACATTTTGTGCTTCTAATAATTACAGATTAATTTCCACTTGTTTTTAATCTACCATGCTATGCCTTGGTCAGCCATTCTTTACATCTATTACTGCAGCCCTTCTTCACCCCTTTCTCCTGAATACAAGGTGGTTTACTCAATTATCCTTCTTCCAGTTCAAGTTTTCTCATCTACATAATGAAAACAAGCTGTCCAGCTGATGGGAAATAGTTACCTTCATGACTTCAGTACAGGGTTTTACCTTTCTCCCTTCAGTACCTGCAAGGCTACAGCTAAGGAAGTCTTAAATCCTCCAAATGTTGCCCTGTATTTTACTGGTAGGAGCTCTGTTTCATGTGTGTATGACACAGCAGCACAGACATGCTGCTCATTGAATACATACAGATAACATCCTGACACTGCCTAGCCCTTAAAATGGCTACAAACCTCATATCCAAGAAATTTTCAGCATCATTTTCCAGGATGTTCAAGTAGGTCTGCTTGACTTTTTTCTTTTCTTTTTTTCTGCCCTCCTTTTTATTTTAGGCTTCTGAGGTCTTTTAATCACTTACTCTGTTTGAGTGGGGTTTTTTTTTCATATCTTATAATAAAATGCATGCCCACCCTTAGAACTACATATCTCAAAGGAAGGCTTAAAATTAAATTATTGAATTTATAAGGCACATCTTGAACAGTATATTTGCCAAATGCTACAAGATTTTTAAGCAAAGCTTAATGATGTTGGTTGGCCAAGTTTGTACACTATGCTGTGGTAGCTCAGCAAAGTTTATTAATATGCTAACTAACTACTGTTTTAATTGTAGTGAGCTGTGGTGTTTTCTGCAGCTTAGAGGCCAGTGAGGGCTGTGAGTCTAGAACCAGTTTAGTGCTTTAATGAAGAACTGGAGATGTTCAGAGACGTCCCTGAACGCCTCTGTGATGGGAGCAGGCTGGTCAGCTTGGAGAGGTGTGAGTTGGCTCCAGAGTACGATTTCACAGTGCAAAAGATCCTGTGAAAATGGTCCATTTTTAGTTTTGTTGAATAGCTCCACTGAGGAGAAAGACTCTTGTCTTATGCTCTTGGAAGAGCCACATAATACAGCCAGGATCTGCTGAGAGCTACGTGTGAGCTCTCTCATCTGGGAAGAAACAGGATTTTAGAAAACATGAAAAATATTAGAACACCTAATTAAGCACCAGACATGTAATGGTAGATCTGCTTGGCCCTGTTATGAGTAGTAGGATCTTGTAAGCTCTGAAAGTTACTCTCTGAATGTTCAGATAGAGAATATTTAAATATGAAATATGTTCTGGCAAAATGAACCAGAGGGTGTGGTCTGTATGGACTTGGGTTGGGACTGTGTTTGGGCACAAAGTGGTGTTTTCCAAAGCACTAAAGCAACTCAGAAAGACTTAGTCTTACTGTAAAGAATGATTTAAGTAAGGGAAGTCTTAAGTATATTGACTTCTATACAAAATATGACTTCTAATTGCAGGAAACCCATGTCTGCAAAGGAATTCAGATGTTTATTTTAATTTCAAGAATACATAACTAACCAGGATACCTACTTCTGTTGATTTCAAGTAATTTTGTTGTAAATTATTCTTGCTATTATCCTTAGATTTTATGCTACCTAGTAAATAATTTTACTGTTTTGGCTTAATTTCTTCCCAGTGTAAGGGCATTTACCTAACACACTTGTTCCCAAGAAAGACCTTGCATTTTGCTCTTCATTTCCAGAAGAGAAAAAAACTAAAACAACCCTTACATTGTCTCTTTGGAGCTCCCTACCTTTTTAATCTGTGCATTTTAAGATTCACAGAGAGTATTAGATATTTAAAAGTCCTCATTATTCTGTGTTTGTCAGCTTTGAACTGTCTTTGCTATTAGCTTCTAAATGATCTAAGTCTTCCTATAACTGACTGGAGTGTTCCTCATTTACTGTTCCCCAGACTTTAACACTATCAATTTATAAGCACTTCTTAATTTGCTTCTTGTTATGATGCCTTTTGTATTCTGGGCCAGCTTTCTCCATCTCTTCTGCCCCTTGTAGCATTGCAGGTATTTACTATTGACCTTGAATTAGTGCTTTATTTAAACAAACAAACAAACCTTATCTTTTCCTTAAAAAAACCAGTGCAGTCATCATTACATCATTGCACAATGAAGTCCGTGACTCTTTCAGACATTAATCTTTCTGCCATCCTCTGCCTTCAAGCTCCTCCAAGTTCCTGCGGGCTTCTTCTGGCCTTGTCAGCAATACAACTGTGAGTGCAGGAATGCTGTTGAAGATCACTTGTTTCCCAAAACTTACCCTAAAATCCCTTTCACCAAGCTGCCAAGCCCCTGCCATCACTCCTGCCCTCGGCTCATCTCCTGTTGTAAATTGTGCTGTTGTCAGGGCACTGTGGGCAGGGAGAAAGCAGAGGTATGGAAGGAGAATTAGCTTGCTTTGTGTTACCTCTCTCTGACATCCTGCATCTCTGCTTGTCTTCACAAGAGTTAATCTGGGGAAGAAAACTCTCTTTTGATTGACAAATTTATACTACACCAAGATGAGCAATATTTTCTTTCATCCCTGGCTGGATTCTGCTGCTGATAGATAAGATCTTGCCAGCGCTAGAAAGGTGAAGGCAAGGCGCAGGAAGCAGCTTCAGTGAAGCATCGGTGGGTTTTAGCCCCCGTAAAAATGCACAACTGATGAACACTCCAGATCACAGCTCCTGAGCCTGATACAGGGGCATCTGGGTTAGAGAGAGAGGGTATCTGGGTGAAAGAGAGAAAAGGACATTGTGAGGTAGGGCCACTGCTCACCTGTGCCTGATGGGAAGAGAAATTTTTCCGGAGGAAGGGTATGAAACTATTGGGTTGAAATTAGCCTTTTGTTGCAAGTGGTCTCTTCTAATTCAAAATCTTAAATCTCAGCAGACTGTGAAGATAATGGTGAATGTTTACTTTGGCATCAAACTGGGGACATCTGAGGTCTGGCACTGCTGTGGTGTTACTGTTAATTGATGACTTTAGGAATGAGAGAGGTGACAGGAGTTAAACTAAGGGAGAGCTCTTGGTGTAAATCAGGGGCTGAAAGAACCAAGGGATTGTGATATGGGAGCGGGTAGGAGCTGCTGTGGATAAAGTCAAAAGGCAAAGCTGACAGCTCTTCAACTGCTTAATTGATAGGATGATTGTATCTATTGTATCAGTGATTGTATCTATTACAGCAGAAAGTGTTTCCATGGTTTTCCTTCTTTCAGTTAGCACAACTTTTTCTAACATTTTTCTAATAATCTCCCAACAATGAGGGAAATTGAGTGATAATTAGGTGTAATGCTAACTTAGATACTATTTTGTACCAGTTTAAGGTTCTTACTTCTTGCAAAAATACACCAGCAAGGAAAAAATTCCTAGGAACTTTTTTTTTTTAAAGCAAAGTAAAAAATTAAATATTCCAAGTGTTTATGGTCTTTTTTTGTACTCCTTCCTCCCTTCTCCAGGTAGCCCCAGAACAATTTATCTGTAGGGAAGATCTATACTGCATGAAACTTTGAGTAGTGATGCTGCCTACTATTCTTGAGTAATTCACTGACAACCTTCTGATTAAACTTTCCTCCTTCCTTCCTTTCAGCCCAATTTAAAACAAAATATCTATTGAAACAATTTCTGTGAGAAAAATTGGAAAGTTCGTAGGGTAGCTGAAGTCCCATAGCCTTCTCCGTGAATGTGCCTGGGTGTTTGTTCCATTTATGTATTGTTTATCATGCTCCTGAGGTGTAGCAGGAATAGCATTTGTAAGGTATTCCTATTAGATAGCCTGAGTACTGTGAAGAAGTAATATCCCATATAGGACCAAGCAATTTGCCATGACAAGTTCATAATTATAGTTGTACACAATAAAATGCTGTCAAAATTGGCATTTATTTCACTTAGGGCAAAGTTGCTGGGAGTATCAGCAGGGCTCTGTAGATGGACTCAAGAGAGCCGTGTTTCCAGCTCTGGCAAAGAGCTTTGCTTTGACCTTGGGTCAATCACTTCACCTCTCTGTGCCTTCATTTTTACTCCCATTTCTGTCTGCTTTGATATTTGGCTGAACGCATAACGCATTGGTGCTGGGACTTTCTGCTTGTTCTTACACCCCCGGTGTGATCCTGCTCCCTCCAGCCTTTGCAGCGACCTCTTGGCACAGTGCTAAAGGAAACAGTGAAAAGTCACACCTTCCCTTTCCGTGGGGCTGCAGGAGTGTTAATAAGCTGCGTCCATTGATGTCTCAGCATCCTTAGGTGCAAAGTGCTGGGCCCTCACCACTGTAATCACCTCCAGGCCTGGGTGCCCAAAATAAAAATGCAGGGGCACTGTGGGAAGTAAACCTCATGCCTTTCAAAGAGGAGTCTGTCCTGCCTGGGAGCACAGATCAGCTCCTCAGAGACAGGGCAATTAGAGCAGCTGTCTACCTCCTTGAAAGCATCACACCTACCTTTAAATGTGAAAAATAAGAACGTAAAAATTTTAAAAGGCCTTAGGAGAGGTAGGGCGATAAGCGGTGAAAGCAAACCCACTGGTTGCTCAGTGCTTGCTGGCTGGAGCAGATGTTTGTTCAGCCTGCAGCTGCCCTGTAGCCAATGCTCCATGGTTCCTGCTGCAGAATGTCCATTAAGGGACTTGTCCTCCTGCTCTCCATGCAGCCAGCCGACAGGAGCAAGGCTGCCTGGGAAGAAGCACAAGCCAGCAATGCCAGGAGCAAGAGAAATAAAGATTTCTGCTGATTTTGGTGGTCCTGCTTCCCTCTGTCTGACCCGTGACCCACGAAGGAGCAGGTTTTCCTTTGCTGGCCCATCCGCTGCGAGAGCAGAAGAGGCTCCTTGTGAGCCAGTGCCAGAAGAAGGCATTGCACAACACTTTCCACAGAGAAGGGAAAATACTTGTTTTGGCAAGTAAGCCAAGGATTTCGAAGAGAAAGGACAAGTACATACAACAAACTAATAGCTATATTTCTCCTTACTGATGAGTGCAGGTATGACACAATCCCTGGGCTGAATAGTAATGCACAGGTATCTCCATCAGAAGCAGAGTTAGTCCAGATTTATGTCAGTGTTCCCAGGAGTTTACTAGGTTTTTCAGTCATCTTTAAGAACAATGACTGCAATGTCACTGAGCTCATAAAAAGGGAAGAATGTAAATATTTTTGAAGCCTAACGCAGCGCAGATATCAGTGTGATACTAAATGAGTTTTTTCAGTAGCCTCTCCAAAGATTTATATCCATTTATCAATGCCTTTTCTAAATTAAATGCATAAAATCTTTACATACAACATAACAAAAAGTCATGAACAGTATCAGTATTCAGATGGTATTAGTGACATTCAGCATGACAAACTGCGTAGGAAGCTGGTTGTCAAAGCCCTGTGATAGTGAAAATGGCTCTGCTCAGAGTACCAAGATATTACTGCTCTCTCCTAAAGTCTGAAAGGCTGCTAAAATATCTGTGATATATTTTGTCCTTATATTAGAGGCATCTACATGCCATTAAAGTGCTCAGTGTTTGGTTTCTGTTGCTCCACTGAGGATATGCAGGAGCAGTCCAGCCTTTCCATGTCACCCCACTTCTCCAGGAAACAGAAAAGCCTAAACCCAAGCAACTACGACTGTCTGTTGTTTTATTTGTTCGGGTGTTTTTAACACAGTGCTAAACAAAAAGCAGCATTCAGCATCTTCTAAGAGAAATCTGAAGACACTGATAATAAATTCAGAATCTATCTGATAATTATTACAAACGTCTGATTTCCACATATGGAAGCACACTCTGTCCAAGAGTTCAAACCTGAATCTGCACAGCTTCTGTCCTGAATTAGCTGTAAGAAGAGAAATCCTGACCATTTCAGGATGATGTCTAATGGAAGCAACAGACCTATAAAGATTTATCTTTTGTTTACTTTAGCATGCTTGAAGATTAGAAAGCTCCCAAAAGCACAGGAGCCAATAGATTAGGAAAGGGATTGAGGAGTTTGAGTTCTGTTGGTTTCAATGTGAGATTGATATCTCAGCATCTTTGTACATCAGGACTAAGGTGCTACAAGATGTGCACCTTGCCAAACAAATGCAGCAGATGCCCAGGATGGGCATGTACCTGATCACAGGTGTCCATGTGTACCTGAGGAAGTGAGGGAATGTGGTCAGCACATCTATGGTAGGACCTGTACTTGTCTGGGCCTGACAAATGATACCTGAGGTGAGTTAGAGTTCATCCTGAGCACAGTGTGTTCAGGGGCCTGGTTTCCACATGAACCTGAAGGTTCTCTCTGTGCCAGAATTAGTGCAGGAAAAACTGCAAATGCAGATGTTATTCTGATTTGGGATTCAGGAACATTACTCAAAACTGCAGCGTGAAAGATGCTTCTCCCAAGTCCCTCTGGGTTGTTAGCAGCACCGTGGCTATTCTTTCATATTTATCCAGTGTTGTTGCTCAAGGTCTGTGGAACATGCCCATTGAATCAGAAAGACAGAGACGCAGGAGAAGAACAGGGGGAACAGCACTGTGTTCTCTGCCAACCTGCAGCTATGACCTTCCTGTTTACTACATATATATATTTTTATTTTTTTAACGTTTGTTAAAGGAATGAAGCAGCAAATCACCAACAATAACAGAAAAATCAATACCCGCCTCTGCTTCTTTTGTGAGATCTGGAACATGGCCTCAATCTGTCAGACTGAATTACAGAGACTGTGGGTGTCAGCAAGGGCTCAAACAAATAGACCTGCCACGCTGCTCATTGATGAAAGGCTGAGGTCTGTACCAGTGTCACCACTGCTGCTGCCTCCACAAGGCGTGGAGGGAACATGAACCTTTCAGACCAGAGGCAGTTGCAGAGCTATGAATGTGGCCACTTGCACTTTGCATGTGAGGTTGCACTAATCTCCGGGATAAAAAGGGTAAACAAACAGTTTGACAAATACAAGGCTCTGGGGCATTACCTTGCTAATGGATGTTAAATCAAATGGATGAATTTGAATGGAAGGTGATATATCAACACAGGAATGTCATCCCAAAATAGGCCATTGATCCTCTAGCTGAGAATCCAGTCTTTGACAAAGGTCAATGCATCAGAGAGAGGAACAACCTCTTACAAACTCATCATTTTCCCAGGCAACAGTAAAAGGCTATATCAGTATATAGAGGAAAGCTTCCTCCTGTGACTCCAGATGGTAATTAGTTTATACCCTGGAGCATGAAGATTAACATCCCTTATCACTTTTAATTTTGCCAGTGGATATTAAGCCACTGCAATGAGCTTTGGAATCTTTGAGTAATCTACCATGAGATTTTCATCTTACAAAAAAACGCTAGTGGGGAAGTCCAGCGTGGCCTTTGTATTGTCCTACTACCACTTCTGCAAATAGACCAGGCAGGACAGCTGCTCATGCCAGTGGAGGAAGAGGGTGGTGACCAGCAGTGCTGTCAGGAGTACCAGGTAAATCAAAAGTCAGCACTGGGGAGTTGTAGACATAGAGACAAGCTTACAGGAGGAGCTGAGCATAACTTTACTAATATATTTCCTGTGAGAAAGGATTAGACCACCTTTAATTTTCTCAATTAGAGAGATGCTTGTCACCATGAAATGTAGCACAGTGCAGATTCCCGAGCAGTGAAGGTGTCACTGAAGAGTTTGTGCGGCAAACCACAACGCGCAGAGCAGTGCAGCTCTTGGGCTGCTTCTGGACAGAGTTGCCTGGCTCTCGTGCCCTGGAAGACAGAGGCTCGACACTGACTTCTGTGCCTCTCTTGTCCCAGGCGAGGGCAGGCAGTGCCAGCTCAGTGTCCCCTGTGCCTGTTCCTGATGTGCTCAGCTCAGCAAGGCATTGCTGACTTGCCTGGAACATCATTCCCACTGGGGGACAGACAGAGCTGTCCCTCCTACTCCAGAAGTCTACCCAGACTTCTGAAGGTCCTTGGCTTGTTGACTCTGCATCTCACCCTTCCCTCCCGGGGAATGGCTTTCAAGCATCTTATTCTAAGCCTCTTCCTCTTAAATACGTTGTTAATCCAGCCAGAAAACCAAAAGTTCCCACAAAGGCCTTGTGCAGACCAATGCCTCCTGCTTCACGTTTTCTTTTAACTAAAATGTTTCCTTACTACTTTATTTCAAAATGTGCTTTGAGGATATCAATATTGCTAGATTCCACATAAAAAAAAGGACACAGAAAAATGATCTCGTTCTTCCCAGCTCTGAGTAGGCAGCAGTTAATTTCACAGACTGGTTATAAACTATGTTTAAAGAGGAAAAGTCTTCCCTTTAATCTGTATCAGCCTTTGCAGCCTTTCTAATTTCATGAAATGTCTCCTCATTCTTGTCCTGTACTATGGGCAGAATAGGAAAATCCAAGGGGCTTTCATTGCATTGTTCATTATTTCACATGCCTTTGCCATTCTGTATCTATCTATGCAGCGATGAAATATTGTTAATAGGGGAGCAGAAGCCTTTTGTTGAGGAGAGGAGCTGATCATCATAGACATGTAACTAATAATATATGTGGTTAAGATTGTAGTTTGGACCACGGCTAGCACAGGAGAAAGCAGAGAGGAGCACACTGATTCTCCTGATGAAAAGAGGTAATGCCATTAAGGAAGCAAAATAAAGATGAGCATCCAGGAAGAGGGGGAAAAAGAATTCCTCTTTTTGAGATTGTGTTCACCTCTATACCAAACGTTCCCTTTCTTGCCTTTCTTGTTTTGATTCTCAGTGTAGCAGCAGTGCTGTGAGAAGGGTTAGTCTTGCAGTATCCTCATTTTCAAGACTTGCAAAGTGCAAAAGTCTTGGTGATTTCATAAATTCAACAGATCTAGACAAGCCTTTGAACCTCTGTGTGCCTGAACCAAACCCGAATTTGCAGCCTTCATTCCTGACCTGATTCAGCTATCCATGAAGTCAGCTGGAGCATTTCCATTTAAGTCACCGTGACCACTTAGAAGTGAATAGGCTTGCATGGGTTTGTACTAACTTGCTTTTTGGGTAGCTTCATTAGAATTGTTTCTACTGACTCCAAGGATGAAATGACAAGAAATAGCTATTTTAAATAATATCTGAGGAAAGATAATGCAGCCTGAGGGTGCTTGGATTTTCACAGAAGTCTATGGTTAAAAGTCAAGCACCATATTGAGGAAATTGGAATTCATAGTTTCCACTCCATCTCCAAATCCTGGCCTGACTAGAGTTGATCTGGATGTCAGAGCACACTGCTCCCTGAAACACAACTTTTAGTCAGGTGTTATCCTTATTTTCTGTGGAGATAGTCATCTGTAGCAAATCAGAATCCGATGGTTATTGTTAGAAATAAACCTAACTAGAAGCTGAAACTCCTGTTTGAAACCAGCAGGTAGAAAAAAAAAATCCAACAAATCTAAAACCAGACTGCTGCAAAGTGTTGAGGAAACTCTGCATAACCAGGGACCAGGCAGTGTCCAGTACCTGGGAGACACAGCCTAATTTGCAAAGCGATGAAAGAAAGTGGAATTTTAGAAGGTAGGACCCCCAGACTGGTGGGCACTCAACCTGGCAGGTGGGCATTTAGCAGACAAGGTGCTCGCTGTGTTTCTGCTGTACACTTTCCTGATTTGCCTTGTTACCATAACCCACATCTTTCTGCAGATGCCTTTGTTTCCATGAACCAATATTCTCCCCTGGTACAGCAGAGCTCCCAGCTGTGTTTCTGAGGTTGCTGTAGTGCTGCTCTCAGGCATGGGTTATCTGAGGTGCAACTGCAGGTCTGTTGCAGGCACAGCTAATTCCCTGCTACTCGTTTGCCAAAGTCTTACCAGCCATTATAATATCAGCAGAAAGCCAGGCAAGTACTCAGCCTGTCACCTCCAAGATTCAGTAAGGATGGGTTTTGGAGAAGGATTATGCTGAATTTTCTTTTCATCTGTATGAACTTTTTGGTTTGGTTTTGCACTGTGCCAATCCTGTGCCTGCCCCAGAGGGACTGTGAGCTGCAACAGTCTTGTTGCCAGCTCTTTCCCGAACACCCATGGTAACAGTTTCCAAGGGGCCTTGCGTCTTGTTCGTCCATCTAAATGGCAGCGTATTGCAGCAGCCGCGTTCACTGCAAACTGGAGGGAACTGCAGGAGAGTCGTGTTGCTACAAATTGAAGAGTTAGGAAAATAAGACTTCGCCTTGCCTGGAAAGTAAGCCACAACACATAGCAGACCCTTTTAAACGAAGCATACAAATACACAAACGCCACCGTGGCTGTATGTCTTACAGAATTGTTTTGTGAGTACATTTCTCCTTGGCAAAGGCATTTCATGGGCCACATTCAGCCCGTTTTAGGGGAGTGCACAGTTCTGCAGAGGAATGGCAAGGCACAGTCATCCACTAGGCATGTGTCCATAGCTGTTTCCCACACAGCAATGATGCAGGATCTTGGTAGCTCAAGAATGGCAAACAAAATTTATATTTGCCATGCACAGCACTCTGAATAATTCACAACCCAAACTATTTGTCCTGAGCACCAGGTAAGGTGGTAAGCACATAATCAGAAGTATCCTATACAGTAAAGCCAGCCAAGTGACAGGAAGCATGAAGGATATGTGAGATATACCAGGATTATCTTAGCAAAAGGGAACTAGAGTTGCTGTTCCCATTCACCCACACAGGCTTTTGAAGTCAAGCAGCTTAGTGCTGTGGTCTGTGGCTCCAAGAATAAATCTGTGGCACAGAGCTAGGGAGAGTTGTGGTTTTACTCGTGGTTCTGCTTGATTTTAAAGAGGTCACTTCATCGGTTTCCTTTTTTATCTTCTGTAGTTTAAGTAGGAAACGTCCACAGACAGGACATTGTACTGCTGATCATGGGTGCCATTAAGTGGCTCCTCAGGAGACTGGTGTGGTACCATTTAGGCAAACCCCTCACCTCAGGCTGGACTGATAAGCAAAGGTGGACCCCTGAGTGCCAGAACTGGGTGCTGGGCAGGAGTCACAGTGCCTGGCTGCACAAATCCAGGGGAGAAGCCAAGTGCTGTTCTCCCTGTGGCTGCTCACTGTGCAGAGCTGTAAAACAGCATGAGTTGCTGGTGTTGGGCAACTTTAGGACAGCAGTGTAATTTCATTAACAGAAGTGGATGACCTGCAATACCAACCCGGTGTGAAAATTTGTAGTTCATGGAGCTACAGAACCTTCTAACTCCTTGGTCCCCAGAAAAATAAAGCCATGAGTGCACAAGTAATGACTCTTGTCTGGCAATCGATTGGTGTCTGGCTTTTCATGTGGTTCTGCCCTTCAGCTGCTGTGCCTTTGGTGGTACCATGCCAGCAGTTATGTTCCTGTAGAATAATCACATGCAGCAATGTGTTTTGTTTTGTTTTGTTTGTTGGGGGTTTTTTTTATTAGTTAAGGGTGGGTTTTTGTTTTGTTTTGTGATTTTTTTTGGTTGTTTTGTTTGGGTTTTTTTCTCCACCACCTACCCTTTTAGTTGTTACTTTAAAAGCAACAATGGTTTTGCTCTGGGTGCAGTTTAACAAAATCCTAGTGCCCAGCAACCAACCATTTGTCAGGTGAAGCCCTGGCCACAGCAGAAGTGTAGGGAGAAATCCTCCAAACAATCACAGATGGTTTGTTCTTCTCAGGGTCAGCAGAGGCTGGAGAGAGCTGTGACTGATGGGTTCTGCTGCCCAGCACATGGGAATGGGGTCCAGGCAATTCCCTCCAGCACCAGCTGTGCTCTGCCACTTGCTGTGATGCTTCTCTTAGCAGGTAACTGGAGGGAATATAATCCAAACAAGCAGCAAATGCAGGCACCAAAACCTAAGGAATATATTTTGGCTTTAGTTTGTTTTCTCTGAGAGAAGATCCACTCAGAGAATGGAGTGGTTTGAGGTGGTAAAGACACAACCACTTCCTCAAGATGATTCAGGCTTTCCCACCCATCATGTGAAGGCCATGTTATCTCTCCTCTAATATTCTTTGGAAAAGGCTTCTTTTCATGTTGCTAGTGGCTTTTTGGTTTTTGTTTTTGGGGTTTTTTTACCTTCTTCCTGAGGCTCCGCAGGCACAAGCGTGTTTCACAGCTGGTTTAGCAAGGATGGGTCTAATTTAGAGGACATTGAGGGTTCCCACAAGCTGCAGTGACACTGATCACATGGGCAAAGCAGAGCACTGTGGAGGGTCTCCCCTGACATGGCTGCCCAGCACCCTGAAGCCAAGAGGGAGCTAAAACACTGAGCAGCCCCAGAGCAGCTCCCACTGTGATGGCTCGGACACGGGACGTGCTGGACTCTCTGCTCCCCGGTTGAAAATGTTTTCTTCTGCCTCTGGTACTGAGCTTTCCACCTTTAATTTTCTTCAGAGCCTTTTCACAAGCTTGTAACTTTAACACTGACTATTCACTGGCTCAGTTCCCACTTCTTCTGGTGCCCAGGACACATCGCAATGTGACAGCTGGTGACAACACACCAGCCTGTTGGTTTTGTACTTCACAGAGTCTTGGGAGATTAACTGCACCCTGCATTGGCCAGGCTGGCTTGTCATGGAGGGAAGGGACATGTGAAGCTCCCCTTGGGATGTGCAGCCCACGCTGCACCCAGCAAAATGAGCATCCAGTGTGCTAGCAGAGCCTGGCAGAGTTGGTTTAGCTGTTAGGCTGTGAAATGTAAATGGTGAAAAGATCATTGATGCACATGACCAACCAATAGAAACAAAACACCAAGTACACAAGTGGCTCTGAGAGGAGGCAGTGGCAGGGCTGTGCTGAATGACTCTGAGCAGCCCAGGCTCTGCCCCTGCTTTGGAGAATTCCCAAATCCTCCAAACAGAAACAGCTGGTGGATAGGTACAAGATGTACGCAGTAATGCAGTTTAAATTATTCTTTGCTGTTTTGCAAGAAGGATGTGGTTTCTTGTGCCAGTTCTGGTAGTGCTCAGTTGAAGCCTTGGGGAGATCAAGAGGAACAGAGGACTTGCCACCCAGCTAATCTCTCAATTGTGGTGCTTAGTGCATTTTTGTCTTTAAATTAAGAGAACTGTAGCATGTGTCACATGTGGTTTTCATGTTGAACCAAGTCTTTCAGATGGTTCTGTTTTTCCTCCGGAGTGATGATACCCCAGCTGTGCCAGCAGGACAGCCCCACAGGTTGTCACGTGAGGGGACGAGTGGTGGTTCAAAGCAGATGAGGAACATGTGATATGAAAAGGCCTTTGTAGCACAGAGTCACACTGCAATAACTCTGTGCTCAACAACAGGTTGTGGTTTGAAGAAATATTGCTTCTGTCAGCCTTGCATAATGGAAACAGTAATCAGCATCCATTAGGTCAGAATGCATTGTCAATCCACAGTGAAGCAGAAAGGACTACATCTCGGAAAACCTTTTCATTAAGCAAAGAAAATTGATACCAGTGCTTGGCTAGGCCTCACACTTTGTTCAGGAGGCCAAGTGTGGATAATGGCTGGGTTTGTTTTCCTTTCATTCGTTTCTCTATGAACAGTTATTTTGATTAGGAAACATCCACCTTTCATTCTAGATGAACAATTCTAAAAACTTTCTCCCAACATTTATTATCTCGTGTACACAATCAATGTTTGTGTAAAGAACATTAGAGCATTAGAACATAGTTCAGGAAAAAGTATTTTGGCTTGTGATTGAAGTCACACAGTCTCATTCTAGTTGAAAAACATATTTTATCTACACAGTAACTACAGTATCTTTTTTTTCTATGTGGATTTTGTCAAAATAGCTATAGGCCATGTTCCTGGTTAATGGTGTTTCTCTGAGTAGCTCAGTGTATGTGTGCATTGACAATGTAGTACTGGCTGCATGGGGGCCTGCATGGTCAACTGTCCAGCCAGTGCATGAAAGGACTAAGGGTTGAAGGGCACGTACAAGACATGCACAAAATAATACAGGAAAATAAAGTAACTTTGTGGTGGCATTCTGTGAGAGTAACAGAGTAATTGATGCTAGGTCTGATTGGTTAACCAGAAATTGCTACTGTGCATCAGCCTTGCAAATACGACTATCCCCTGACCAGGATGAGCTGATGATGATAATGAAAAAGAGTAAATGGATGGGTGGGTTTTGCATCCCACTGCCAGATTTAATTCTAGCACTGCTGAATCACTGCTACTCCTGTTGCTAGAGGATTTTCTTTCAATATTTCTCCTGTTTCCATTAAGCTTCTCTTTGTAGAAAGGAGGATCCTTCCAAGACTTCATTCTAGCCCTTCTAATTCCATGTTTTTCCTGCTTGCCCCAAACCCCCTTTGTTTATAGGTATGTAAGTAGGAATAGCTCTTTTCTTCACATTTATACTATCAATAAACCTCCTCAGTTAAAAAAAACCAACTCATTTCTGGAGACAGAGAAAGCCCTTTACTTTTACTGTGTTGCAGGTGGCTTTGGGAAGCCTTGATATTGTGGGTAATGAAACATAAAACAAGAGGTCAATGGCTGGGAATTGCAACGCTGTGTGCTATGTGCAGTATCACTTCCTCCTCTTCCCTGGACGATTGTGGAGAAGGGGGTTTATTGTTGGGCTCTCCCCTGGGGTCTGTGCACTTTTCTCACACGTGGGCTGCCGAGGGCCTGGGCTCAGTTAGGAGGTTACAGACAGGAGGCAGAGCTGGCTGGGACGTGGGGCTGCCTCCTTTGCTCGGGTCAGAGCATCATGACCCCTTGGTGGCATTTACCCAGTTGCAGTGTGGGCTCCACAACTGCCTCTGTTCTCCCACTTCTGCAGGACTCTTGTTTGCCAGGGTTGGAGTGGGGATGAAGTGTGCTGCAGCCCCATGTTGTGGGCGTCCTTTGACTTAGCCTATAGATAACCACAGCCCTGCACTGCTGTGGAAGTTGCTCTTCCCTGGATCAGGCTGAATCCAATTTTATGAATATGAAGAATGAATATGAATATAGGGAATATGCACAGGAAGGATTTGTACTGATATAAAGTATAATGTGATAAACCATCATTTTGAAGTAACTGTTCTCTGTTGCTAGAAAAAGTCATCCCAAACTTCTCAGTACATAAAACCTCTGGGATCCTGATTTTTTTTCTTTTTTCTTACATTGCCTTCCCCACTGTTCGCTACTCTTACTGCTTGCCTGTCTCTAGATATAAATGGCTCTTTTCACTGCAGTAACAGAACATCATGAATAAAATGAGATTGTAAATTCCTGTAGGGGACATCTAGCCCACATCCAAGTGATATATAAATAATGATCCATCTAGCAAGTAGGGGCTAGAGAAACATGAAGCGATTGTGTTTACTTCCATAGCACATACACCTGATACTGGGTGTAACTGGCACAAAACTCTTTAACAAGACCCTTTCCACAGAGCTCTAGAACAAGCCCTCCCCAGACTAAGCTTTCTTCTCTCCCTGCACATTTATCCCTGGCATTCTGGACCACAGGCATACGTTATGCTGTACCTTTATGTTTCCTTTCTACTACCACTCATAAGTTATGCTTAGTCATAAAATTGCAGCTAAGGAAGAAATTAGTGCATCTAGCATTATTAGGAAAGCTTCATGTCATCATCTGTCTGTTCAGCGTTTCTTTGATTCCTCGTTTGTGACCTATCACAAGTCTGGGTTCCTGAGGAAAGATTTTTCTGACAGAGATGATTTTTAGCCTTATCTGATGTATTCATTTAAAGGAAGAAGTCTATCCTTCATGTTATTTCCTTCTTTTCCTCTATACACCATGAATCTGACAGGGATACAGCAGTTTTTAGCTGGGGGGCTCTACAATGGATTTGACCCTGGGCTGAGATGTGGGGAATGAAGTAATCCCATGAATTCTCATGTGAAGATGAGGATTGCAGTAACCTGAAGGTTAACACAGACATGGAAGTGTGCAAAGGAGCTGTGGTAGGGGAATGTCTCTTGTAGGAAGAGAGTGTCATGAGAAAAATAGAAGAAATATAAGACTCTTGTCCCAAAAAAAGTAATCCGAAATAAGTACTGTGGGGGTTGCTTTGGCTTTAATTTGATTTTGGGGTTTTCTTTAAAACTTGCATATTTTAATGACATTGAGTTCCTACTCAAGTTCCCAGAAAAATTACTGCATTAATTTTCTAAATTTTCCTTACCTAAATTATTTTTTAACTAGACCAAAACATCTTTGGTTTAACTTTGATTAAAATGCTACATAGAAGAAATATGTCAAAAAAACCCTCAATAATATCATTAGTATGTTTCAATATTTTAATCACAATTTTTTACATCTGAAAGCAATTGTCTCAAAAGCTTATTTTAATTATTATTTAAGTAAAAACTACAGTAGAAATTTGAAAGTTTAAAAATATTGACGTTTTATTCCTCTGCTGATTGAAGTTATATTTTCTGTTTTGAAATTAAAATGAACTCCCAAATTTATGGACTCTTCAGCAAATGATGGAATTCTACCTTTTCAGGGATTCTCCCATAGGAAATGTATTCTTAGACTGGACAAGATTGCTGACAAAGTTGGGATAAAAGCAATATCCAATTATGGTTGAATACTGGTAAGGCCTAAAAGAGTTTACACTGCACTGTCTACAGTGCATGCAAAAAAAAGGTGCTACCCTGAAGAGAGACCAGATCTCCTCCAGTAAGGTCTGGCCTGAAACATGAGACCTTGCTTTGCTTCCATGGGCTGTTCCCGTTCCCAGTATCTTATTCTTTCACCTCATCTTGAAGCTATCTCTGCTGAAGGAGGTGGCTTGCTCTGTCCAACTCTCCTCACCCAGGAGAGTGCTGGAAAAGGAGAGAGTGGTTGTTGAGTGAAAATTTAATTTTCATTTTTAGGTCCAAGAAAAGCAGCTTTTACGGCTGATGTGCCAGCTCTGAAATTGTGCTGCAGACGAAGCAGCTTTTTCTAAGACTGACTCAAAGAATGAAAAAGAGAGGGATCTAAAAATGTAGAAAATGTGGTATTTGCTGACTACCTCATGCTCGGAGAACGCTACTTTCCTTTGTGTTTTGGCCACGATATCATCAAAACCTGGCATATTTTCCTCTCCCTGCGGGGACTGCCAGTACAGCAAGTCTGTGCCTGGAGGCCTGAACCTCGCCTTAACTATTTAATGTTGTGCGATGATTAGGCCGTGTCTCTAGGCCCATTTACTCCATCAGATTAACACATCGGGCAAGAACACATACTTAGAGAGAAGTATATCCTGACAGAAATAATCAAACACCATTTAAATCAAGGGAGACGATGGTGACATTAATCTACCCTGGTATAACAGCCCATTTAAATGAGTAGGAGGAGGGAGGTGGTGCAAGTGAGGATAGATGGTGTGTTTAAGCAGAGAAATGAAATCTGTAGAATGACTTCAGTGGAGATAGTTTTGATTGAAGTCAAGTAGTAAAATGAACAAGTGAGAGAGATAAATTTCTTTAAGACGGAGACACTTCAGGTTAAAAAAGGTGTGTGAGTACCAGGGATCTGTAATCTGCTCAGACCCACAGAGATCTGTGCTCTTGATACAGAGAAATTAAACTAGAACAAAATGGCTCAGATTTCTTGTGGAAGCCTAAAAATCGCTTTGTACATTTTACAAACCATTCAATGTGAGTTTGAGTTAGTAGATTAAGGCCAACCAGATTATAAATAAGAGGATTTTTTGAGACTAGAGGCCAGTTTAGGCTGCCAGCTGTGAAGGAAGGAAAAAAGGATAAGGCAGGTTCATAGAGAACTATGACAAACGATGCCAGTGATGTTCC
The DNA here is from genome assembly GCA_013400975.1 of Atrichornis clamosus. Lineage (NCBI taxonomy): Eukaryota > Metazoa > Chordata > Aves > Passeriformes > Menuridae > Atrichornis > Atrichornis clamosus. The sequence continues at coordinate 189,427 of WBMZ01014225.1, read as the reverse complement.
TGAAATGATGCCATTTTTTATCTTTTATTTCCCACATCTGACATACAGCTGTGAGTCACTAACTGTACTTTCTCAAGAAGCCTGAGGTGATGTGTGCCCTCCTGCCAGGGCTCTGCAGATCAGAACCCAGGTAAATCAGGCTTTTAAGAGACAAATGCCACATGAAGCACGAGTAGCTCTTCAGAGTAGCATAGAAAGCTATTCATGCTCTGCTTTAACTAAATGCCACTATAAATTACACAAAAAGAGATTAGGATTGAAAGGTACTAGCTGTGCTGTTCTGGAATGACTAATTAGCTGATGAAAATCCAGCCCAAAGTGCTGTTAAGGAAATCAGACCTAGGAGGTAGGTATGAGCATTGTGTAAGTCTCACCAGGAAGAACCCTAAAACTAGGCTGAGCTTGCAACATACAAATACTAAATTTTTCAATCATAGCGAGACATAAATAATCCTGAGATTACATCCTTTCTATTAAAATCTTTCCTTTTCAAACTCAAAAATATATCCTGAAGACACAACTACAAATCACTATTAGACCTCGAAATAATTTGTGGCATGAGCAGAAATCAGTCAAGTAAAATCATTTTAAATAAAGTACCTTAAAAATACAGAAATTTTTTTTGGTTCAAAACTTTTTTTTCCTTTAAAGATTATTTTAGCTACCATCTTCCTTTGACCTCAATGAGGTTGGTACATGAGGTTTATAGAGCTGATGGTAGAGAATTCATGAGAAGCAGGTGAGCCACATGTCTTGTCACATATTTCCAACCCTGTTCAACAGGATTCCTTAAAGCTGGACTTGGATGGGCCTTTCCTTTCTGCATGTCTCTTCTTTTTCTCTTTTCTCTGCTTTAGGACAGGGGCACTGTTAGAAGAAAAACATCTCTCAGTAGGTTTGCTCTCTTTATTAGGAGTTTTTCTCTCTAACGTTTTCACTTATACACACACTACACTTTTTTATAACACAATGACTGTTTTGTCACGCTGAATAAGTTTTCCCACTCTTCATCTTCCAATTGGGAATATGGGCTAAACCTCACAACAAAGGATATGATAAAATACAGGCACTTTCATTAGGAGGACAGAGAGCTTTTAAAGTACACTCCTGAAGTCAGCAAACAAAAACCAGGCAGCAAAGAGCGCTGCCTGTTACAATGTGCTGCAGAGATGAGACTAAACTCAAATGAAATATTATGCTTTTTAGTCACTGGTCCTGCTCCCAGGTGATGAAAGGGATCTGATGACTTTCTCCTGAGTCAGAGCTGTCATTGCCCCTGAGAAAGGGATGCACTGGTTATATAAATGACAATTAATTGAAGTACCCCAGAGCCTGGGAAACTCCAGAGCAGAGACACACAAGCCTTTGTAGGTGGCACACAAAGCTATCAATCAAGAAAGCTGTAACTTTTTCTTTTTTTTTCTAAGCTGCAATTGTTCCTGCTAATATATTTATTTCTGAAATCCTACATCCAGCCCCCGGAGGCTCAAAGATGATGTGAAATATCATTACAAAACCAAACTCTCACATTTGAAATGCACCGAATATAATGAGGAAACCCTCATCAAACTAGAGCAGCCTCTTTTGCTATTTTGCCTGAAACTGTCTCTGTATCCCAGATGAGAGCTCTTCCCCACGCTCATCTTCTAAAGATGTAAGACCTACTTTAGAGAATGACATTTCCGAGTAAGGAGGGCAGAGCTATGAAAAGCCCTCGGGATATTGGACTGGCTTCAGATTCCTCTCTACTGAGTTTGTTCAACTGTGCTCTATCTACAGTCTATACGATTAATTAATGTGTGATATATTAGTAACTCCCAAATAGGAAATCATGTCTTCGCCACAGGCTGCAGCACAAGTGCACAGGGTCTTATCCTGACATTGCTTCTGCTGATAAATCCTGGGAGGAACTCTGCTGAGCCTATCAGGCAAAGTCATCACAAGGAAGATCTGATAGGGCACGGCAGCGAGCAAAGCCACCCATCATCCTCAGCTCTGAGTCAGACACTGCCAGCGTGCACACACACAAATGCTGTTCTTGGTCTCAGCCCTTTTGTTTAATGGAATGAAAAATTATAAGCGTCCAGGGAACAGCACAGCTAAAGGAGGCTCTGGGGAGATGTTCCAGCAGCCTTACGGTACCTGAAGGGGGCTTACAAGAAGACTGGAAGGGGGCTTTTCACAAGGCCATGTAGTGATAGGACAAGGGAGAATGGCTTCAGGGGAAGGATGGTAGATTTAGATTAGATAAGAGAAGAAATTCTTTACTGTGAGGGTGGTGAGGCACTGGAACTGTGTTTGCTGTGGTTGCCCTGTCCTTGGAATTATTCAAGGCCAGGTTGGAAGGGGCTACAAGCAACCTGGTCTAGTGGAAGGTGTCCTGCCCATGGCAGGGGCGTTGGAACTGGATGATCGTTTCGGTCCTTCCTTACCCAAACCATTCTATGATTCTAAAGAGCAGTGAAGCAGGTGCACATAAATTTTAGTGTTTTATTTAAAATCTTGGTAAAATGAAACCCTAATTGCAAATCCACCCACTATTAGTATCCCATAAACATAAAAGATATGTGGGTAGGCAATCCTTCGAGACATATCGGTAAGTGCTATACTTAACCCAATTGCTCCTAACAAAAGAGATTGATTTGTACCAAACCTGAAGGTTGGAATCAAGCACAGTGTGTTTTTCTGGAGAGGATTTCAATAAAAGGTCAAACTACATTAGTATTGTGGCTGTGGTCTGCAGCCCAGTCACCCTGTAATTATGTCTTCCTTAGCGAAATCCCAATATATTTGAATTTATTCAATATTGAAATTCTATCTCTATCAGAGGTGCAAACCCATTTATTTCAGTGGAGTAACAACAACGTTATGTGTGGTTTTATTATATTTCTCTTTGTACCGGCTTATGACCCTCAAAATTTAGAGGAGTTCTTTGTCAGCAAACCCCCCATGCATTTCTATGTCATTTTTCCCGCTCTGTCCACATCTCACCTTGTTAATCAGTGTATTACAATGCTTTTAGCTGGCTGCAGTAACGCTGCTGAGTTCAGTGGCTTGAGTTGATATTTTGCCCAGAGACCACCTGGCTGTGTTTGGGTGTCACTTTCCATTCGTGCACTGCAGTTTGTGTTTATGGATCTGATGTGACTGCGTTTCACTCTGCTTGGGCCATGTGTTCTTCTCTTCTATTTGCTTTTGTCACTGTTTATGATTTTCTGAAATCCGCTGCACAGAATCTCTCTCTCCATCTTTAACACAAAAGGGCTTTTTGCTGAATACATATATTTAAGGTTTGCTTTCCATAAATGTTCCTCAGGATTTGACAACATATGCAGTCGAAAAACAACCATGCCAACAAACCTGTTTTGAGAATAGCTGTAGAAATTTGCATTCTGTCCCAGTTTCTGACACAGACTTCCCTTCTGAGGATGGAAAATTGCTCAGTTCTTATCTGTCTCAATTCTCCAGCTCTAAGGTGGGAATAACAACATTTCCTTTCCCCAGTGCTTTCTCTGTATATTTAGATTAGAAGCACAGAAGGGACATCGGCTGCTTGATTATGTTCTAGGGTAGCTGTTGTCACACAGAATTACTTCCCTTGGTTAGTATTAACATACATAAAAATAATGCTTTCAAATACAAAGGAAAATTAATTTAAAATGTGAACAAATATTGATTTTCATTTTTATCCAAAGTCTAATTAGTAACAAATGAGGGGACTTGTCCTTCACAATGTTTGTATCATTGTGCTGCTTTGCTGTGTCATGTTAATCCTGGTGCTAAATCACTGTGTATGCCATGCATGTTTTCCAAGTGTTTTTCCTAGGCTCCTGATATGATGGAGCCCTCGAGCCTGCAAATGGACCTTTCTGGTTTGTCAGCACATCTTTTCTTTTTTTTTTTTTTCTTTTTTTCCTTAAATGACTATTTGGAAAGAGAGTTTCACTGTAACTTTCAGCTATAGTTGCATATTAGGCCACTAGGTAGTCTGTCATTCCTCGAGAGTATTTCCTTACTGTTTTCATGTTCCTTTTTTGCTTTCATATTTATGCATTCTGAATTGTGAGAACAACTGATGGGGAGGGTATATTACCTCCTTGCAGCAAAAAGAAAGAAAAAGAGTGAAAACTTGGGTATTAAAAAAAAAAATCAACACCCACAGATTTTCTGAAAATTTTAAAAATTTTTTATATTCCAAAAAAGTATTGTTTATCTGAAACTGAATGCTTTCCAATTTAAAAATGCAGTTCAGATGAGTACTAAATTCTCCTCTGGTTTTGAAAGTGGCCAGTGACTAGTGGCCATTTAATCTACTTTATTCCTGTTAACTGTGTGCAGTATATCTAATTTGCTGGGTTTCTAAGATACTTGCTTTGTTTCTAACAAGCTTTGAGGTGTAGGTTAACCGATGTCTTTATAGAGTACCTGACTACAATCTGCTGAGCTAAAATTTGTAGCTCAGCTGTCTCCATTCTCTTCATATCCTAAGTAATTCGCTGTTTTTATGATTTTCCCCCTACCCTGACCCTGGAGGGAAAGAACTTCTTTAGATCACCTTGCACTCTGAGCCTCGTGCCTGGCAAGGGACTTTTCCTGCTAATTACCAGAGCTGTTAATTCTGTTGTCAGGTTTGACGGTGGAGAGATAGTGGCTGCCAATGTCCATTTCCTACCAGTGGAGTGAGGAGGTAAGAGCGGGACTGTAAAAGGATGAAAAGCAATTTCAGAAGCATTTCTGCTTTTCTCAGTGTATTATTGAAAGATTTCATCAATATTCTGTTTCCCAAGGAGGGATCAGCTCCTGTTTGCTGAGTACCTCTGCAGAGATAGTGACCTGTGTGGTGAGGGGCTTGCTGCAGGTTTGACAGGTTATTTACTGAGGTAAATCTTCAGAAACACTGCACAGTAACCTTGAATGGATGGATGGTAAGAACCCAGCAGCTCCTTGCAAGCAGGAGTAACCATGTGGTTATCTTGTGGCAATACTGCTGCTTTATCTCCTGGTAAGATGACAAATAATGTTACCCAGAGTTGCAAGCAATCAATTCAATCCAGGGCTACCCCCATGCTAGACATTAAATTTTAGGTTTGACTGAAATACCTTCGCCCCTGCAGATTCCTCAGCAGAAATCTGAATGCCCATCTCTGTATCCACACTGTGGTTATTTCCTGCTAGGAACCAGCAGCACGAACAAGGTCATTTCTTCTTGCTATGGTCTCTGTTGGCACACTCTAAGCCCTTTGCCTTTTCATGCTTTCCAAACCTGGTATCAACACCTCACTTTACATCTCATGCACACAAAAACGTTAACAGCACAGCTGGATTAAGGAATAAGCGCCACTGCTCATCTGTGCGCCACAAGCATTGATCTGCTAAAGGAAAAGGAAATGTTCTCCTAGCTCAATACACCGGGGGCTTGGAAGAGGTAAAGAGGTTTGTAACTACAGGTTGCCAGGGGACAGGGCTGTAGCTCTTGTCACTGGAGACTTTTAGGAGTACTCAACAGCATCTCTGCTCTTCTTTTATAAAGAAATAGGAAAACGTTCACTTATACACACACACACACACACACACGTAAGTTCCCTATGAGGGATTTCTGCTGGGAAGCTGTGGATTTTTGACCAGCCAAGATCAGACACAGCTTTGGATGTACTTTGCAATGTCCAAGGACATCCACTGGTTTCCTGGTTGCCAGTTCTGCAGGAAGTTAGTTACCCCCTTCTGTTTTAAACATATTATAACCTACAAATGTGGCTCCTGCACTCAGTTCCCAGAACAACACAGGTGTCCATCAAAGTTTTTCTGACTGTGTTTAGATTAATTTTTTTTAACAAATCATTTCTTTCTCTGTCCCTTAAGCACATCAATCTTTGAAGTTAAAAGTCTTCTCAAGCGCCGCTAGTGAGCCTGCTTCAATCATAGTGCTGATCTAGCTATTGATCATCAAAAAGCCTCTGAAAAGCTTAATTTAGCCTTCCTAAAGAATCTGGACTTCTTCAAATACTTTAAAGTTTACTAAGTATTTATTTGTTTTTTACATACAGAAAAAGTAGAGACGATTTGTATTTAACAGAAGCCTGTGGCTTCTTTGTATTAGTCTGGGAGGTTTAAAACATTTCATTAGAGTCTGGTTCCAATTCTCCAGAGCAGATGTTCTCTCCACAAATTACTTTTTACAGGTAGCTTGTTCTCTGAGTTTACTCACCTTAGCTTTCAGCAGGCAGCATGCTGTTAATGGAGCAGAGAGATGCAAGCAAGAATATCTTGAAAAATTAGTCATTGTGGCTGGACACTGGATTCTTCAGCTTTCTGTAAGAAACTGGAGCTTCCTTTCCACATGAGACGAGTATTTATGGGGAAAATATTCCCCTCTTGTTTGATTATTTTTATTTGCATTAGGCTGGATGGCATTATTACAGAAAAACATAGTCTCTGAACTACAAAATAAGAATTTAGCATGAAAATGTTTGTTTTTCCTCAAAATGCTTTAAGAAAGTTTTTTTACTTTATTTTCCCTCATATAATTTTGTATCCTCAGCTAACCCCTGCCCTGAGGGTCTATATGTCCACTGTCAACAATGACAGCTTCTCTGCTTCTCTGTTCTCTTCCTCACTTTCAGTATCTTGACTAATTCTAGGAGATACTTCTCTGAGGAAAGATTCCTGAGGGGAATGTCTCTTGTTCTTCAAAACAAAACCTCCTCTGAGGCTTGAAGGAGCTACTATAACTGAAAATAGTACTATTGTGTGGATGTCCTCAAACCTGCAAGTGTTCTTTGCATTTTTGCAGGAAAAGATGATGAAAAGCTTGATATTTTTCCCCCAGTGATATGCCACTTTGAAGAGGTATTTATCTGAATATTGATTGAAAAGCAGAGCACAAGATCTCAAAATCAAGCTACTCTGAACAGCAAAGCTCCTGTGAACCACTTGGAGCTAAACCCATGGTGTTTTTCTTAATCTTGCCACAGAGGATGAGGAGAGCAGGGGAGCCTGTTACACTGCTCCTGCTGCCTCTGGGCATAACAGTGTTTTGCCTCAGCTGTCAGCTTATCTTTGTGGAACAGAGATACTGCAGATTCTTCTTTTTTCAAATTAAGGTTGTTCATATATTGAAGTCTTCTATCTCCCTGCTGATAACTGGAAAAACAAAGCCTGCCGATGTTGTCTCTCTCAATGCAGACTTTAGGACATTTGACCCACTTGTCGTATTCTTGGCATCACAGCCTGTGTGTTTCAAAGAGGTTGCTTTGGGAATGAGTAATGGCACAAATGGGGGATTTGCGTAGCTACAGTGGACTTGCACAACTGTGTGGTATGAGAGCTTTAGGAGCAGGGAGAGGAGCTCTGGAGTCTATTGCTTGAAATGTAGATCACAGCAGGGCTGGGCCTATTTAAAAATCACCAGAGGTCCTGCTAGTTAACTTCCCTTTCATGTAATAGAAGAAAAGGTTGAATGAGTCATGTGAAGCCAGCCATGAGATTAATATAGACAAAGATGTCATATCCTCATGCATGCAGCTGTGAATGGCGTATCTGCTTTGCCATCTGCAGATTAAATGGACATAGTGTCTCAGTGGCTGCTGCAGGGCTTGGTAGAACTCAGTTATCATCAGGCAGATTTCCTGTTGCCTAATACCCAAACACAATAGTTGTTTAGCGTCAGACTTTGGTTTCTGGAGCAGTTTCAAAACCCGTCAGCCACAGTGTGTAGTTTTATAACAACACCACCGTTAACTAATTGCACTTGCTCGCAGAATTATGAAACCCGGGAGGATAATTTGGTGCATCATGAGTATATCTTTGTGAATTTTTCATAGGGTTATTTTCCTGCAGATCTGTTTGCTCTAATTTCTTTCCTCCTGGTAATTTGGGGGTTTCTTTTCCAACAATTAGAAAAACAACATTCTGTTTAATTACAATATTTACAGAAACAGCTTTTTTTTCCTCCATATTCTGAGCTGTAACAAGTTTTACGTCAATTAACCTCTATATTTGCAAGGACACACCCGTATTGACCCTTAAGTATCATTCATTCCATTTTCAAATTGGACAGTTGAATGTGAGCACTCAATTTATAAAAAGCATTTAAGGAAAGAGTACGTTAAGCATGCACTTAATCTTGAGAGGATGATTCCGTAACTCCCTCAAATCATTCTGGTCATGGCTGATATCACTGAGCAAGTTTATCTCTATCTAGAATCCTCATCAAAACTTATTTGTGAGTTCATTCCAAAAGGCCAAAGCTGGGAGAAAATCTGTGCTCTTCATACTGAAATCTTTGCTGCAGTCACGTAATTCCCATTTACTTCAGTGAGTCACCCGTGTGCACAGAGATGAGAATTCTCCCTTGTTAGGGCTTTAAAGATTTCCATGGGAGTTTGCTTCCTTGAATATTTTATTTTCAGCTTTGTTATGGTAAGATGATTTTTCTGACATTTCACTGATCACAAAGCAGCTGGCCCCATAAAAAATAAAGCACACACACAAAGAAAGAAATGACTGGGTGTCTGGGGGAAAATGTTAGTTCTATGTCTGAGCTGCAACAGATTGTCATCATTAAAACAAAGCTCCAGCAAATGCTGGAATGATGGGCATGAAAGAGTGGGAGCACTTTCTCAGATTGAAAGACAAAAGAAGGGTTGTGCTTTAATTAAGTCATTGTTCATTTTGAGTATATCACCTAGCTCTGATATTTTTTTAAATTCTAAAATAATGGTGTTAAATACAAAGAAGATAACAACTAGAAATACTGTAAGGTGCATTTGATCCAACTGTACAAATCACACCATCCCTTACTGCAGGTCTAGAAGTACTGCTGCACAGATCTGCCAAGATTGGAGCACCATAAAATCCAAAAAAATACAGGTGCTTGTCCATGGTGGGGGCTCTTTCACAGAGAAGAGTTGAAATCCAAATTTAAAAGTGCAACAGAAGCAACAACAGACATAGACATTTTCTACTATGATCTCTCTTCCCTCTCTGTAGTGTATTTATATCAGAAGGTGTTCCCTATTCTGCCTCCCCACAGCAGCCCTTTGCCAGTTCCTTCCAGGGTCTCTGCTTCTGAGAGACCAGACTGATGAGTGATGGAGGGGTCTCTAGTTTTGTGTTTGAAGGAGACAGGGGAAGAGTCTTATTGTACCAGCTCCATCACTGGAGTAAAAGAGGGAGTTCTACCAACTCCCAAAGGCTTTTTTTGTCACAGAAAAAGACACAGGCAAACGAAATGGCCCATGAAGGGCAAAAAAACCCCAGGCAGTAGTGTTACATGAGGAACCAGTTCACTCCCTCCCACTTCACAAAGTTTTTTATTAAATGCTTTTTCTTCTGAGTTTTCCACTTGTTTTCTATTTCTATTTAATTTCTTGATTTGTTTCTGCTTATCTATATTGTATGAGTCGTCATGCTGTTAAAGACTCTTATTAAGGAAAATGAATAATCTCCTTGAAGTTACTTATAATGTCTCTGTTCCCTGCACTCATTGTTGTTTCCTCCCTGGTTATTGGAAATTAAGAGCCAGAAAATGGGTTTGGCATGGAATTTTCGTGGGAATTTTTTTGAGATTTTCCCTTAAAAGCTTTTTAATCAAAAGTTGGATCTAGAACTCAAATGACTTCTATGTTTTCAAAAGGAATAGGTCAGCACGCTGGGTTTATATCAAATGCTCCATTTTCAGAAACAAAGAATTGTAACTTCAAGTTCAATGAAAATGTTCTTAGGCAGACAGTATCCTGGCCACTGGCCCAGGCAGCTGCATTGTTTCTCCTGGGGCTGGGTTTCTGGGCAGTCAGAAGTGATGCAGAATCTGTAATTCAAGACTTCAGAGTAGAACAATGATGGAAATGAACACACTGTCATGCAGGGATGATTTCCTTGGCCCTTTTTCAGCAGCTTTCCTGTACTTGCTTTCATTCCACGCCCCTCCTTCTTATTCACTTTCCTTTCCTTATTCTTCCCCTTTCCCTTGTCTCTCACAACTCACTTCCCTGTCCCCTCCTCGCCTTGTTGCCTTCACTGTTGTCATGTCCTTGTCCTTACAGAGGTGCACTGGCATGTCCTAACACTGGTAAAACTTTGCCAGGGCACATTTCCTGCAGAAAGCCAAGATATGTTTCAAGGCAGGCTCAAAGTGTTGTTTCTTCTCACAGCCAAGAAATCTGGTCCCATACCTCATAACACGCTCCTTTGTTTAGGGTGTGGTTGCTTAGCTGGTGCCTCACAAAGCCAGTATGAATTTTAATTAATAGTGATTCATTAAGAGAGACCTTTCAGGTCTTGGAGTGGTCTCATGGCCTTTCAGAGCTTCCCCCTTTCTCTAAAGTTATCTCTCAAAAGGGGTCTTTGTTTTAATTTAAGTTCTTGTTGGCTATTCTCTGTTTGCCTTATCAGCCAAGGAGAAGAAATGCGAAGATATATGTGTCTGATCAAATATTTAGACTTTTAATACCAGCAGCTCACAAGATACATAAACCATAATTTATTTCTGTTTACAGCACTTCTGCTGGAAGTATCCTGCTAATCTACCTAATGTATGTAAGAAAATGCAGACACGCCAAGATTTTTTTTATTATGACAATCAATCTTCACAACAATATTATGAAGCAATAAGAATGGACTTTTCCAGGGACTAGATGTCCTATTTATTAAAGACAATGCTTCTTGTTATCTGTCAGTGTCCTGGATCACTGGGCGACCTTTTTTGAAGAAACTCAGTTGAGTCACGCAGATTTAGGTGTAAGATTTCATCACTTTTGCAGGTGAGGCTGCATTAGATCCTACACATGTGTATCCTGGAATGAGACATCCCGTGGCTGATGCCCTCATAGGAGCCATAGGGCCAAGCACATCTGGACAAACAGAGTTGCCTGGGGCCAGAGGAGGAGCAACATTCCCCAAACAGTCCTTCCCTCAGGTCTGATGCTCAAGGGAGCAGGTATCAGAGATGAGCCCAGGGACTAAATTTCCACATTTCCAAAGAGGTCAAAAGCAGGGTGACTAAGGTCTTTCAGCTTCATGACAGCCAACCCCCACATCCCAGCTGAGCCCAGGACCTGGAGGCAAAAATGACCTTTCCCACTGCCCTTCTCTCTCTGTCCCCAGTGGCCAGCAAGCCTGGAGTAATTGTTTTGTAACCATATTTAGCTTTCAGTTTGCTTCCACTCCACCCCTGAGCAAGGGATTTATAACTCTAATGCTGATCCCTCTTTTTTTCCCCACCTGCACTCCTTGGTTTAAAAAAAAAAGGCATTTTCTCCTTGGAACAGGAGAAATCTCCTTACCTTTTTCTCTGGAGGTTTCTCCCCACTTTTTATCTCCAGGTGGCTGTGGTTCAGCCCTGTCTCTTCCTGTAATGCTGTCACGTGTGTTGTTGCAGTGGCATTAGCAAGGTGTATTTTTGTGCTCAGACACTGTCAGTAGATGTGGGTCTTTGCAAGACATAACTTTAGAAAATGAGATCTGACTTTTTTTCCCCTTTTATCTTATATGGGATCCAGTTAACTGATGCTCTGGTGAATTCTTGAGGCAAGAACCTCTGAAGGTTCTGCCAAGGCAGAACCTTGGTGAGGAAAACCAAGGGAGCAGGCAGAGCTTAACCCCCAAGGGAGGGAGGCAGGGTCAGAAGTGGGGCCTGTGCCCCAGACTTCTAATTGACAGTTCTTACAGCTTTCACGGCCCTGATACAAATAGATGTGCAGTTAAAAATGGAAATGTAAATAGCCCCCAAGGTGGTGGAGATGGGCAACAGCAACATGCTTGGTTGGCTGGAGTCTGCTAGATTCTTTTTAAGTTAACTGGATGCCTTGTTCTTGGCTTCAGTATATGAGATCAAAAAATAAATCCTATTAATACTTGTATTAGAACTAATCATTCAGATCTGAGTGGGCTGAGAAGCCATAAGCACCCAGGTTTTCCCAGGATTACTCCTGGCACATATCAGAGGTATGAGAATATAAAGTGAGTTCATTTAAATTAATGGTATTAAAACAAATGGAAAATTGATTTTTGGTAATAGAGGGCTTGATTTATCCTAGCTTAACTCCACTGAATTTGATGGATTTGCTCCTACTTCACTTTGGCATAAATCAGGGAGATACCAAGTCCAGGGAGTGTAAACGCTAAGACTAAGTTAAATATTTACTGTCTCATGTCTTATTACATTCAAAATAGTAGAAAATGTGTTTCTTCTGGTTTATTCTACTGTAATGCAGACAGTGGCCAGGAACAGCAGAAGTAGTGATTTGCTGTTATTGCAGCACTTGGCCTTAATAACTAGTATCATGCTAACACAAACATAATTAAAGATTCAAATTGAGCTTATATTTGAGGTATTTCTAAAGTAGCAAGCAGAACTCAGATATTGACCATTCACAGACAGAGCTGGTTTCCAACCTCTGGGCTCAGCAGTGTGCCAGGGTCTGTAATCACTCGTGTACCTGACTGGAGTCCTTCCTCCCCCTTTCCAAAGTGCCTTCTTGCTGCTACACAAGTGAAAAATTAATGGGTCTCCTTTTGTTTGCTTTTGTGATGAGAAGCAAGCACTTCCATTAATGACACTAAGAATAGGATTTACTGTAACTTGGCCTCAAATGGTATTTGTGGTTCCCACACATCCTGCAACAATAATGCTTTCTAAACTTAAGCGGATATTGCCACACTGACTGTTAGAGAAAAGCAGAAGAAAGATGATGAAGCAGCTCCTCCAAGCTATTTTTTTTCCTTCCTGAGGCAAATTTATTGGCCTCATGTTCCACACCTTGGCAAGGAAAAGAGAAAACCCAACATGAAAGCGAGACAGGTTTCGACTGTGTTTTACCAGCGTGTCTGCAGCAGGGTGATTTCCTGCAAATGATTACTGATGTGCACGGACAAGTGGAAAACCAGATTTCTACAGCTGTTTTTTCTCTCTTGCATGGCAGTATTATCTGACAAGGGCACAAATACCATATCCAGCTCTACCTTTCCCATTCCCTGGTGAAACCTTTCCTCCACCTCTCCATCAATTCCTGGAGCAGCTGCATCCTCTAGCAACCTTTTACTGATCCCTTGGCACACAGTCCCCCAGACAATGCTCCTCAGGGGCAGCTCCACCACCCAACTGATGAACTGGTGGTGTTCAGCTCCAGATGGCAATCAGCTGCCTCTTCTCCTTGACCTCTTGCTCGAGGCTGCCTGTAGAGCTGTCTGTCAAGGAAATACTTTTTGTGCAGTCAACTCTTTCAGCAATCAAGGATCTATATGTAGGCAGCCAGCGCATCTTGAGTGGTGCTTGGGCCAGCTAAAGCTTCTCTTACCCGTTACCAGCCTCTGAGTAAGCCAGTCCTGCACAGAAGAGAGAAATGCCAGCCATCCATCATCCCCTTCATGGCTTAGGAGTGTAATTTCATGAGCTGCCTGTGTGGGAGAGAAGTGTGAGAAGATGCTGCGTCAGTGTGTGGGCTGCACAAGGGACAAAGAGGTGACTTAAAATTTATACTGGAAATAGAGAGTGAGTAATAATGTGCCCACAATGGACCTTTCTTCAGAAGAAATATGCAAATGAAAAATTATTTGAATGATGGATTTAAAACTACCAGCTGAAAATTAAGCCAGGAGGCTGAGGTGTGAGCCAGCCCTCTGGCAAGATGGTAGCGAAGAGGCAGAAACCACAAAGTGAAAAAACACTCTGCTGTGTGAGGGTGAGGCTTTGTGACTTGCAGCTCAGACAGAGAAAGTTTCTGAGCACCTGATAGGTTTTGTTTCTTTGTGGTGCTTTCCCATAATTGATGGAACCACAAGGAGATAAAGTGACTTGATGCTCCAGAGCTGAAATCTGAGTCCTGGGGGAATTTTAAGATGAATCCAGACCACAATAATGGATCCACAGGGCTATGGGAAAGCTAATGGAGCTTGTGCCCTGGACCTTGGAGACAGATGGATATGAACCAGACCACTAGATCAGATCCTTCAGATTTTGGAGGCATTTTATATAGGGCTCATATCCAAAATTACTGCATTACATTTTCTCTAGCAAAGAGAAGCTTAACAAGCATGCCTGACACAGGAAATAAGCTGCTAGGAAAACACAGAGTCTGTATTTGAGCTGATGGAATGTTATATCCTGGTGTGATATTTGTCAGTTGTGGTCTCCTGAATTCACCTTTGCAATTCTCCAGCATTCATCAGTCAAGCTGAAACATGTTTTTAGCAATAAAGAGAAGACTTTCTTCAAAAAAAGTCTTTCTTCATGCATATAATCTGGAGTGTTTCTTTATTTTTCCTGTTGCCATTTGTGATGAATAGGATATAATATTTCTTTTTCTGTCCATCCTTCTGTATCTTTCTGCTTGAGATCCTTATAACTGCAAAGTCAGTTTGGTGCAAAACACCTCTTTCCCATCCCCTTCCTTCATTTCCTATGAAAATAGATACTTTGAAAGGCATGAAATATAATGCCAAGTGCTGCCTTCCTAAAGAATGTCTAAAATTCCTGTGAGACAATGTATTGTTTCAAAACAAAGCTATTTCAGGCAATTCTATCCTCATCTGTACAAAGCTATTCATCTGAGAAACTTTTTTTCCAGCACAAATATTCTTGCTCTGGGGTTTAATCTTCTAGAAAGAAAAAAGAAAGTGTTTTGGAAGATCAGTTTCATATTGTTACAATTTAAAATAAAACAAACAAAACCAGATTCTGCAGAAGTTCAATCCATCTGCCATTCTTGCTGTCCGTGTCTAGTCAAAGACAGCACAGTCCCTCTGGAACATCTTATACAAACATCATTTATTTGACAGCCTCTGGGTTTGAGGGTGTTTTTTGTCAAATTTTTACCAAGAATCCTGTGCCATGCAGAGCTTTTAAAGGAAGAGTGTAGTGGGTTTGGTTTTAAACACCTTAGGGTCTTACATGGACCTTGGTGTGGTAGGAACTACCTCCAGAATTGCTGACTGTCTCCATCTCCCCATTTCCCTGCCCACTTTTCCAGGGCATTGGAAGTGTTATGGCTGTTTGGTGTGTCTGGAAGGAGGGACAACCAGAGTTCTAGCCTGCTGCAAGCCATTTTCAACCAGCAAGGATTTCTACCAGCCTGTAGATTTTTATTAACTTTGATTCACAAAATCCCAGAGCTGAGCCCTGTAGAAGCTTTGATATTTCCAATGGAAATACTTTATAGAAGGCAGATAGGTTTTAGCTAAATAGAGAACCTTGGCTGCAATTTTATGTAGTCTCCCTTTGCATGAATGAATTCATTGTGGGCTTGAATGAGGAAAATCTGGCTAACTCACCACAGCAAAAGAGAGAATGAGCTGAAAAGTATGGATGGAGACATGATGCCTTCATTTATTTTGGTCGTTTTTCAGAAAACAGGCCTTCAGACCATTACTGCAGGAAAAGGAGAGGGGATGCTCCTCGGGTCCTACCCACTTGTAGGTGGTGCAGAGGTGATGCCCAACTTTCCAGGGAAGTCTCTCCCATTAGAAGCTCCAACTCATACTCAGGCTGCTCCTACTCACTGTTGTGGTGGTGTTGGAGATGTACTGGGCAGCAAAGGCCACAAAGTTGGTGGCCTGAGCCATGCCGGTCCGTGCTGTGCGTCCGTGCAAAACAAAGCTGGTCTGGGCATCGCTGGCCAGCAGCAGGACAAAGTCCCCAAGCCCATTGAAGGTGTAGGTGACTCCATCCAGGGTGGTGATGTGGGGGTCCCCGAAGGCGCCAGCTGGGGTCCAAAGGAGATGGAGCCATGTTGCCGGGAAGAAGAAAAGCAAATGCTGCTGTCATTTCAGGTAGGAGAGTAGCCCTGAGGCTGTGGGGCTCAGCAGTCCTCACTGGAATGCTGCAAAATGTGGCTAATGCATGGGTTCCATGTACAGCTCAGTGCCCTGGCACAGAGGAGGCAGAGTCTGGGCACTCACCGGGGGTAGGTGGCACATATCCCTCGCAGTCGACCCTGGGCCTCTTCTCAGCAAACCTGGTGCAGAACAGCGGCTTCCTTTCTTAAGAAATATCTGTGAAACAATACCAAAAAGTGGAAAAAGAAAATCAGCAGCTGTTATTGCAGTAAACTTTAACATACAAACACTGCTTTCTGAGAGCTATCATTAGAGCCAAATTAAAATATAGCTGAGATTTTTCTAAATAAAACTGTCAATGAAGATAAAAAGTTTTTATGTTGACAGTAAAGCAAATGATTTTTTCCACTCCGTTGAGGTTCTGTAATGGTTGCACTATATCTGGGTGACTTATGGCACGCTAATGACAGATTAACAGCTGCAGAAGGCACGATTGCTCCCAGCATTGCTCCTGAGCAAGTGAAACTGAAGACCTGTGGGCAGGGCCTGGGGTTTGGGGGTAAAAATGGGTGGAGGATTTATACAAGGCTGTACACAGAGAAAAAAAATATTAAGAAAAGCACTTAGGGATGTGAGAAGTGGTTCCTTGGGTGGAGAAAGTCCCATGCTGGAGGTTATGTCTTGGTACTGCCAGAACCAAGATGCAGCATCAAAGTAACTGAATTTGGGTATTTTCTGTAAGTTAGGGGAGGAGTGCACCAGCAGCAGTGATAATTGCCGGGGATATAAAGTAGGTTAAGTGAGAATTATGATCTGCTGCAGTCTTTTAATGCATTGCCAGCATGTTCAGCCAGCACAAATATCCCCACAACCAGCCTGAAATAGCAATTTCCTTGGGTGTTTCCCTGAAATATTCACAGAGACATAAAAGGTCATCGTAGACGCTTTTTCTCTTCTCATTGCCCAAAACGGAAGGCCTTGTTCCCACTTTGGGGTGTAAAAGGCTCAGAGCTCAGCTATACCCATGCTCTGGCAGGAGGAGTCCTGTCATGGTGGGTAAATGCTGGCCTGTCCCGCTACACTTGGGGTTGCTGCATTCCCTGCTGGGGAGATGTGAAATGAAGAGAAAACTTTGGAAAGTTGCCTTGTGGAAACACCCATTGGAATGAAAATTCACTCTGAAGAGCCCACTAACCTACTATTATTTTATCTATTTGGAATTTGTGTTGTTTGTTGCAAATGGGGCAAGAGAACCGTTTGAATGCCATGGTTTGAAGCAGAGCAAGCACCTCTCTGCTTGGTACCTCCATTGTAACACGATGGCAGTGGTGGTGGCATGTTTATCTGATACTCTTTGGACTAAACAAATGGACAAAGAGGGGCTGGAGTGGTGCAGCAGCAGAAGCCATTCATTGCCTCTCTGTCCTCCATGCCCGCGGCAAGCGGAGAGAAGGAGACTGTAAATCCCTGAGCCATAAATCATGCCCGAGTTTCCAGATGTGCTGGACCTGCTCCCTTCATTGTACAGTGCCCAGTTATAACTTCGACCGAGGCCAGGCACTACTTGCAGCTGTACCAGGTTCCCCACCCCGTAGTTCCTGAGTCCTGAATTTCACCACTTTTAGCAAAACCCATGCACATAACTCTTCAAAACTACCGTAACTTGAAGATCCTTGGATGTCTCCCAAACTGCTGTCTGTGGTAACCTGAATTCACTTGGAGATATCTTCAACATTTAATTAGACTAGTTTTTTCAGCAGTGAGGAGGAAGTTAAAAAAGCAGAATGCTTAGAAAAGAACAGTTTTTCCTTGGATTGTGACATCTGAATAATTTAAAGAGGTTTTTGAGAACTATGCTTTATTTTAATTAGTTTCTGAATCAGTTTCTGCTTTGCCTATTCTTTCTACCCCCTCTTTGTACTGTTTATTTTTGATGACATCTGCAATCCTGAAAAAAAAGAAAAAGGAAGCAAATTAACTTGGTTCAAGCCACATCAGCACATCCCTTAGAAGATCACAGCAGTCAGCTGTAAATA
This sequence comes from Atrichornis clamosus, assembly GCA_013400975.1. NCBI lineage: Eukaryota > Metazoa > Chordata > Aves > Passeriformes > Menuridae > Atrichornis > Atrichornis clamosus. Next base: position 171,620 of record WBMZ01014225.1, on the reverse strand, counting down.
AATGGGCTTATGCTGAAACAAAATAAGGAGTTCAGAGGGCTGAAAATGAGCGTACCTCTTTATTAACTACATCTATCTTTATTATTTTTGTACCACACCAAAGAGTGTTCTTGGAACTTCATAGATATGCACAGAGGATGTGAGGTGAACTGCTTTGGCACTATTTTATTAAGGCCACTCTGCATTAACATTTCCCAAACCAGGAACTAAGTCCATCCTTTGACCAACTCAGTCTAAATAGGCACAGTCCAAGAGAGTGGTGGGGGAAGAACTGAGCTTCAAGGCTGGGATTAATGCTGTGGTAAAGGAGTATCGCAGCAGTTCCAGAAAATCTTGTTTCTTGCAGACCCCTGCCCTGTGATGTTTTGTCTTTTGCCAATAATCCTTCTACCCTGTGATGTCTTCTGTTTTGCCAATAATCCTTGTTCTTGTGTCCTATTTCCACTGAGCAATGCATGAAGGGCAACCCAAGGAGGGTGGAGGGAGTGAGAGTGATGGAGATGATGCTTACAAAGATATGAAGAAGAGACATGAGAAGGAAGAGACCCAGCAACCCAAAGCTGAAGGAAACAGGCCTGATCAAAGAGTTACTCTTGACCACAACTATTTTAGCTGCAGTTACACATCCTTTCAGGCAGCACAAGTTGTCCCATTGGACATGGGCAATGCTGTTTGCACACTGGAGTTGCCCATGTAAAGAGCTCCTCTCTAAGGGTGTGAGGAAAGGAGCTATGACTTCCTTCTCACAAATCTGAGAGCTCCAAAAGTTGATAGAAAGTTATTTGTGTCTCTGACCTGCCGCTGCCAGACTACACTCAACATTGATAATCCCACTTGCCTCCTGGAAAGATAGGATGTCTCTGGAGTAAAAAATCATGAAATACAGTTGTAATTTCAAGATAATTTCAGATGAAAAATGAAAAATTGCCTTAGCCAATATATTTTGGAAAATTAATATAAGCCTCAAATAATATTTCAGTAAGAAATAAAAGCACCAAGCAACCTGTCACATTAAAAAAAGGAAGAATGACTGAAATGTTTCATTTCAATATTTGCCAAACTACAACATTTGAAATTTTTATTTGAAGTGAACATTTGTGCATTTGAAATTCATGCCCTTCCTCCTTTCATCAGAAAGCTCAAAGTGAATAATAAGTTTTTTCGTCCCAAAACACCTTTTATTTTAAAACTTTTCCAAATGCCGGGCAGGCCAGAGGAAAAAAAAAAGTTATTTGTGCAATTGAGATGTTGCTTCTGAAGAAGGTGTGTTGTAATGAGGTCCTGAACACTGAGTGACGAGTTCTGCTCTGAGTTCAATATACAGTTCGTGTAAGGTGGGTGATGGAGGTAATTCTCTTATCGTGTCACTCTGTCCTGCCAGTCCTCTCCTAAGCATTATCACCTAACGTGTGACAGTTATAAAGTGGATTATAGGCCCATCTATCTGATACAGCTTGGCTGAATCCATCAAGCATATATCACTCAGGATCTCAAATTGGACTTGAACCTCGGTCTGTGAAGTTGTGGATCTGTCACGTTTTGCTCACGTTTTTTCCCTGCTTGGTGTGTCCATTGTGGTCCCACACTGCAATTCAGCATGCTCATTTTAGTGGTGTTTTCAGGATGTAATATGAAAATTACCAGGCATTATGTAAAGGTCAGCTCTGTTAGACTCACAGGGTAAGTAGGAGGAATGGAGTTGCTCTTAAGATATTAATCATCTGTCATTAGACCTTATTAATCATCCCAAACAAATCTCGGACTGTAGTTCAATAGAGAGTGTTTGTCCTACAACTGTCTGGGATAGGTGCCATTTTTGCTGTACCTTCTGTTTCTGACGTTTTCATCGTGTTAATTATTGAGATTCTCATTGTGGCCTTTGCTATTGCAAGTGTAAAACACTAACATGCTACTTCTATTAGGAAAAGCTGGAGAGAACAGCTGTGGAGAAAGGTGAGAGCTGGCCTCAGTGAGCAGCAGGGCTGTCTGCATGAGAGCCTTCGTGCACAGTTCACTCTCGAATCTAAACTCAGCGGTTTGACAAGCTTCAAGAGATCCGAAGCATTGTCGGTATGAGACAAATGCATAATGTCAAAAATGTTTGACAAGCTTGGCCTAAAGAAGGCATTAGACAGCATAATGATGGAAGTATTTAACTCCCTGGCACAGCCCAGTCTGCTGCTCCCAACAGAGATGCCGTTTTTGCAAGAACTTCCTTCGAAAGAACGGCTGAAGCCAAAATGGGCTTTGCACAGACAGATTGGATGGGGCAAACCCTTCCAGAGGAGTTTGACTCAAGTCATGTTCCTTGTTTCTGGGCTTCACAAATCCCAAACAACAATGTGGAGGGGGAAGGAGTATATGCAACTGAAATATTAAATTTATTCATGTAATGCTGAGGAACAGACAGGGGCTTCAGCACCTCAAAATGTCCCTTTAAAAGGAGTGTGCAGATCCTGTCATTTCAGAAGGGCTGAGGATTTAAATGGGCTATGTGAAAGTGCACTGGAATACAGTCAGTATTCAGGTGTTATCCTCTTACTATTTTGGAGATTAGAAAAAAAAAAGCCTTGTGTCTTTGCCTTCACACCTCAGATATGAAAGTTTAAGAGTTTCATTTTGTTCTATGTCTTTTGATGGGGTAGAGGGGAAGGGAGGTGCAAGACTTATTGGAAAGGCATGTTTCTTCTACTGCCCCTCTAAATAGGACCAGTGGTTCACGTTCTTCACAGATGGAAATATGCTGCTGAATTTAATGAAGCTGCTGTCACTTGGTCATCCACAGAAAGTGAGACCTGGAACCATGTGTTACAATTTTTGTTGTTGCAGAAATTGCAGGTTTTGCAGAGAACTCATTAACCTGATTTCCAATATTTGGGGCTTTTTTTTCACCTGACTTCTCAGTATGATGAGACTAAAACAATAACCTTTACAGAATCAGTTGCTGACTGCTTTTTTAAAGCCACAGGGCCTGACTCCCCTCTTGAGTAAACAGGCACAGATGTGAGGTAGGTGGAGTTATGCAATTCTGCTCCAGTCCAGAGGCTGCCCTAACTGTCTGGGCGGCTGCCTGCTTCAGCAGAGCAAAGTTTCTGATGAAACATGGGGAAAGGACAGGAGACAGACAGGTTGGCCTCTGACCAGTATTTCAGCTCAGCTTGTGTAATGCAGTGGTCGTCTTGTGCAAGCTGCTCTGGCCATGCCTGCACTGGTTCCTCGTGCCCCTTTGCTAAGCTGCTTTGCAGGATTCCTGCCACACACGAGGGGCTTCCGTGGGACAAAGCCAAGTGGTGCAAAGAAAATGACTCTGCTGCCAACCAGCCTCTGGTCCTTTCCCCCCCTGGCTGTGAAAGGTCACAGGCAAGGAAGAAATGTGTCCCCAGCTCATGGTGACACATCTAACAGGGCTTGTAAGCTTTATTAGGGAAAGCACTTCATAACATAGGTACAGACGGAGAAAAAAGCTTTTGTGGAAGCTTTGCTCCTTGATAAGCTGGATTCTGGAAGTGTAGGCTTTGCAGATCCAGGCCATGGACCGACACCACACACCCACACCAGGACTGGCCTCTGGGAGCAAAAGCTGGAACTCTGCTGAGTCTGTGCACTTCACTTTGGGGGTTTCCTTAGAGGCAGAGGAGTTTGATGCATTATGACCTGGAGATGCCAGAGAACAGGAGCATCTTTGGCTTTGTCTAGAGTCTTCCTTTATATTAAGTGCAAGAAATGGGAGAAATGCATTGGGATGGTACAAATGGGAAGGAGGAGGACAGTGCTGATCCCCAGCAAGTCCTGTCACAGTCTTCAGCTCGGGGATGTGAACTAACACATGTCTTTTCCTTCTGTGTTCACAGAGATCCCAACACACTGGAGTGTGCTTTCCGAAAGCACTGCAGCACAAGCAAGAAGTGGATAATACTGTACATTGTTTCCTGCTTCACCTGCAGAGTTTGGTCTGTTTTTATACACTTACATGTAAGATGAGCCACATAAATAGTTTTTCAGTTCTATTTGTCACACTGCTGGTAGATTGATACATAGGAAAAAGTTCATAACTTGGCTTTTTTCCCCTATATCCAGTATTTGTTTACAGAAATTTAATCTGTCATTCCAGATTAACAGGAAACCATCAAATTATTTTACTATTATCACGGGATCTCAGTTGTTGTGGGGGTAAAAGGTGGATGTGCACTATGGTGATTTTTTATGGCTAACCCTTTAAATAAAGGAGTAGTTGTAGGAGCAGATTTCTTTCACAGGAGTTTCAAGGATATTGTGTTTCAAGTGTCTCAGGCATTGCGTGGAGCCTGGAAGGCAGATCTTTGTGTAGGATGCCCTACAGTGACATGGGTGGCAGGACCAGGAGACCAAACCTGGCATTTTTGGCTGTGAATGAGCAGGTCCTGCCCTTGGAGCTGCCAGGGCCCTCTCACCAGAGAGGGGTGGCAGGAGCCACCTCCAGAGGGTGACAAATGGCCACACTGACCATGGTAACCATAACTTTGTCATGAGGCACTGCCGTAAGTCTGTGTTAAGTTATGTGGCAACTTTGTCACAGGACTGCCTCTTGTCAGTGCTCTCCTGGTGTTCCTTTGCAGCGTCTGGTTGCAGGGAGGCTGTGGAGCAGCATGAAGATGCTCAGTAACAAATGCAATGGATGCTTTCCATGCAGTTGGAATGTGGCATTCCTTGTTCAGGGCTTTTTTTGATGCTAACATTTCACATGTAACATCTAGAAAGTCCTTGCATGGCAGGTGTTTGGAAGGGAGGACAGTCTGGAGAGGCAAAGAAGCTTTTCCTGTACTTTTGTTCACCCCTGGGCCGCAGTAAGGCACTGGGTTTGGGCTAGAAGGACCTTTGGTCTGAGTTGGTAAGAAAATTCTTGTGTTGGGATGCATTGTAATAGAAGAAAATATAACATTTTGCAAGAATCCAATGGTTTTGTTCAGTGGATGGATGCAGGCTTGGAAATCACGTGAGGGCTTTGCAGCAGCATGGCTGGGAACAACACAGCTCTCCAGGTCAGGGAAAGGAGGTGATGTCCACCATGTGGTATGGGAATGCAACAGGAAAACAAATCCACCACTTAGGGCAGCAGTGGGCCTTTTAAATCTAGATTTAAATCAGCATCAATGGACCTTTTAAATAGAACTGCTTTCCCTCCCCTGAAAAATGACAAAACCTGTAAGCAAAACACCCTATTTTATACGTGGAATTAATACTTCAGGCAAAAGCTTCACGTTTCTGGAAATCAGGAGAGGGTTTCTGTCCAGCAGGAGAAGGAATCCTAGTAACTAACAGGACAAAATGATCAGTGAGGCAGGGGGAATGATATAAGTGCAGACAAAGGGACTTGTACTCATGCATCAGCCATCTGAGAATCCACTCCCAGCATGAAGATATTCAAAAGCTTACTTTCAGGATTAATATATTAGATAACCAGAATTGAAGGAGAAACTCTTTTTATATAGGAAAATGAAGGTAGCATTTGGAATCTGATGTCAGGAATTGTTAAACAAAATGCCAGTCAGACACATCTGCTTTGTCAGCAACATCTACACGTTTATTTTTTTTTTTGTGAGGGACTGTAGAGATGCTTATGATAAAATTAGATATTATGGTGCTATTGTTGCATACAGAATGTGAGAGGGGAGAATGTTTGGAAGGAGGAACAGAAATAATAAAAAAATAAATATTAAAACCATCAGGACAGCCAAGCTGAATAAAACCAACTGAGGACCTGACTCATTTTGTGATGTCTGTGGCACACCAGATGCATGCACATGTATTGTGCTTACTGCCCTGTGGGAGTAGCTGAAAGAAAGAAAAAAGACATTTCTAGAACAATACTGGCATAACACATGTATTATTATACTGACCCCCTGATACGTTATGGTTTTAGGGTAATTGTGTGCGTGTTTCATGTTTGAAGGAGAAAGGAGATATACTGCAATGAGTCATTTCTTCTTCCCCTCCTCACTTTTGCACCATGGGCAAGGCTGGTGGTGCTCCAAAAGCTTTTTCTCACTGTACCACAAAGATGGGCATTGACTTTCTAATATATTTTAAGGTCACATGGGACTACTTTGCTTCACTTGTCATAATCCAGTTCAGCAAATGCTCCCTGAGAGAGGGATATCCTGACTGCCCAGGGTGAACCAGCCATCCCACAGCTCCTCAGCTCTCCCTCCACCTCCTTGCTCTGCTCTCCAGCACACGTAGCTCACTGATTCTGATGTCCTTTTCCTTTGTTGTTTTGGGGTTTCTGTCCTCTGTAAAGGACAAAAGAGCAGCCCACTTTAGTCCTGACTATGCAGGAGATAAGCCTGAACTGTTGGAATTTCTCTGTCGGGATGCAGGTGCATGGGATTTTTCCTAACAGCAGTGCCTTCCTGGAGCTGTGCTCTGGAGCTGAAATCTTGGCCACAAGGAAAGTGAAGGGAAGGTTTCCATTAAGTCTAATGGGGATAAAGCCTTAGCTGATGAGGCAAACACATAAATGATGTATTCTATTTCTACTCTACATGATTAATATGGGGAACCAAATGTCTGTATCAAATTCAGTGTCTGTTGTAGTTATGCCAAGTTTCAGGGCTCAGACAGCTGGCAACCAATAAGGAATTTATTTGGAAATACAAACCATTTCTAAATAGCCTTAATTCTTTTACTACCTTTCCCCTTTTTCCTAGCTGTTTCTACCTCTCTTTTTATTTATTCCTATTGTGTTTGCAAAGGATTTTTCACAATTATTTTGAGACATTTTGATTTGTACGGCAGAGGAGATAAAACCCTGTTTGGCTGAGGTGAGGAGCTGCTGGGGATCCTGCTGCACCTCAACCTCACTGCCTGGCTTTTCAAAGAGAAGCTCTGGTGAAATGTTTCTCTGGCCAGAGAGCAAAATGAGTCCCATGGGAACAGCTTCATTTCCTTTGATGTTTGGTGGATTTGGCCGCTCAGCATCCCTTGATTCACCAGCTTGGCAGAGAGCCGGGATGATTCCAAAGCAGGTCAAGGCTGTCATAATTTCACTGTGGAACAAACCCATTCTCGGACGTGTTTCATAACAGCAGCCCAGCGTTTCCCTGCCCTGTGGGAAGCCTGGGCCCCAGTGGCACATGGAAGTGACAGGGGGAAACCCTGGCTCAGCATTTTCTGCTCCCCAGCCCCATCTCAGCTCCCAGCCGTGCTCACGCAGCCACTGCAGCGCTGCAGCCAAGCCCAGCATCTTTGCTGTGACTGTACAAGTGGAAAAAATGCCCACAGGAGAAATACACTGAAATTCTTTGCTGCAGCAGGACAGCTGTGTGATGCAGGGAAGTTAGCAGCTTGTCGGATGGTGATGCTGTTTCTGGGTCAGCCCTGCACGGGAGCACCAGCTTGGATGGCCAGGGAATGGCTGTGCAGTGGTGTCTTCTCTCAGAAGGAAAATATTTCCCAAATCTGCATTGACTTCATGGCCCCACATCTCTGAGCAATACTAGCGATGAAGAGAGAGGTGAAATGGAGAGACACAGGTTCTGCTGAGCTTAGGTGGGAAGCAGGTTTGCCTCCTGTATTCCCCAGAAGTGGTCATTGCCATATGACTTATTTTGGGCTAAAGCAACCTAAATAGGCAACGCTGTCAGGAGTGAGGATTTTAGGGTTCAAGTGTTACATCAACAGAAATGTTCAGTGATCACTAGGGGTGAATATGATGGTGCCTGAGTCTGTGGAGGTTGGTCAGCTGCTCACATTTGGCTCTTGTCTGCAGGACACCCGTGTTGGTGCTGGTTCTGCTGGCAGTGAAGGGACAGTGCTGGTCCCCCAGTTCAGCTCCCATGTCCCTGTGTGATGGATGGGCTGCCTGAGTATAATTCTGTAGTGAGAGGTCTGTTTTCAAACTGCCCTCCCTATCCTACGAGGTTAATTGGCCTGAGTTAGGAGCCTCAGGATATAAAATACAAGCATGCCATACATTGGAACTAATAATAAAAAGGGTTAATTATCTTTGAAACTGAGAGCTGTTAGAGCTGAATGAAGTGAGATAGCAGCTTAGAGTGTGTCTGCCTGCAAGTGTGGGAGGAAGGTGTGGAGGATGTTTATTTACAATTATTCCCTTTCTGGAGAGCTGGTGCAAACCAGTTATCCCTCACCCTATTCAAAAATCAATGTGAATCCTCCTTGGCTTTGGTTTTGTTGCTGTTTCATTTAACCTTTACACTTTACCTTTTGGGTAAGTCAGGAATCAGTGAACCAAAACAGTTTGGATGTGTCTGAGTAAAAGCCAAAACCCTGAGCCTCAGCTGTGATACCAATTGCACTGGAGTGCTGGCTGGTTTTGGTGCTCAGAGGTTTGCAGCACTCCATGCTGAGACACCAGGTTGCTGCACGATCCCAGGGCAGCCCCCACTGATGATTTGCATGAGCAGTTTTTGCTAACTCATTTGTGGTTTTCTTATGTTCTCCTCAGAGTGGAGAAATAAGCTGTGATCTCGCAGATTTTTTTCCCTTTCATCTGAAAGTGCTAGAGGGCCTGAACCAAAGGCCCCTTTCCATGCACCCCACAGGACCTCCACCATAAAGACTGCTCTCACCTTGGCAACCCTCCCCACTGTGTTCCAAGTGCAATACCCCAAAAAAACAAGTTTTCCATTGCAGCTTCTTCTCCTGCCCTTCCCAAGGTGATTTGTCTGGGGATCCACCATGGTCTTTCTGTGGTTTTACCTTTCACAGGTTTCACTGTGATCAATAGGTTACAGAACCCAAACAAAAGAGAAATCCTATATATATATAATGAGGTGCAGGCCTGTGACTGCAGAGCAGCTGTAACTGCCTGCAGCTACCTGTGAGCAGGATTTAAGCCCTCGGTGACGGGCTTGACACAGTCATGCTGGATTTAAAGTTTTTCTGGGTGGAGAGAGTGAAGCAAGCTGTGAGACTCCAGCCTTTCTTCTGAGCCAGGTAATTCCCTTTGAATGAAGTTTTGGTGCCAGATGCTATTTCTGAGAGATGAGATTGCTGGAGAATTCTCCAAGCATCTGTGTTCCTGAGGTGTATGGTGGAATAAAACTAATGTCTCTCCACTGGGGCTCGTGCCAGAAGGGACACTGTGGTGGGATAGAAATGCTGTACCTTGGACCAGGCAGACTGAGTTTTTACTGAAGAAACCATGGTAGAAATATTTGTAGATATTTAACCATTACGCTGCACTATGTTCTTGCTGTGCAACGCACTAAACACCTTGTCTTAAGAGAACAGGCTCAGAGCAAGGATGAGCAGAGAGGAGTGAGGCAGCTGCTGGAAGGGGATGGGAGGGAAATGTAATTCAGCTTGGAGCTGCAGGAAAGAGCTGTGGCCGTGACAGTAAAGGAAACCGAGTACCTTGGGTACATTTGGTGCCCACGGCTGCAAGTGAAAAGGTGTTCTGTTACATTTGTGCCATCTTTGCTAGTCATTTATCCAATTTTCACCTCTTCCTAAGCTGTCAGATTTACAGTACACATTTTCAGGGGTAAGCGCTGTGCTCACAGCTCCTGTGCTGTGAAAATCTGAAAACTTGATGTCAACGTTATTCTGCAAGAAATGGGGGGGAAAAAAGGAAGAGAGAAAAAAGGAAGAGATGTCCACATCATCTCTATCTGTGGAATTAGGAGTTTAAAACTACGACCAACCTGTGTTAGCTCGCTCAGGATGAACCCAAATCTAGGGTGTTACTGGTTTTAATAACATGCTGAGATTATGTAGCAGAGATGCGGGTGCCATCATTTCTTTGCAGAGAACACATTAAAAAAGCGTATTTTGGCTTGCACCACAATGCTGCATAATGACAATGTTATGTTCTGTGCCAGCAGTTCAATGGGATGCTCCTTTCTTTGGATCACATATCTGTTATCGCTCCAGACAATGAGTATCTGATACAAAATAAAAGTGATGGATGCCAAGTGAACCCGTGAGTGGGGAGAAAATACTGTGGTTCATTGACTAGCCAAATTACTTTGGGGGTATTTAAATGCATCTCTAGCTTTTTATTCTGCATGGTCTATTATAGATGAATTCTGTGATGATTCAGCCTTGGAAAAATTAACCTGTTCTGTTCCATGTGGGATGCTGGTGATCACATGAGTGTGATGATGTGGCAACAGACTATAATGCAGTTTCCAGGATAAAAAGGTTCTGATGAGATTTTTTTTAACATTTACCATTCCATTTTAGTAGAGCAGTGTAGCTGTTTATGCTTACAAACTGAGCTAAAACTGAGGAAATACAAGTTCAACTGCATAGCTTTAGGCACCAAACAGTGTGCACTACATTAATGCATTCACTTGGCTTTATCCCCCATTTCACCCCTGGGTTTGCCATTCCACCACGACAGAAACTGAAGCGGGTTGATGAGTTTGCTGCAAAAAAAAGCAAAGCAGCCGCTAACTGAAGCAGGGAAAATCCTTCACCAAGTTGTCTGTAAATAAGTAAATAAAACCCTGGATTGGCATTGCTGGTGCTTGCACCCGTCTTTTATTTTGTTCTGAGGAGATTGCAACAGATCAGTTTGTTTGCAAAGACTTTGGCAAAAGCAGGGAATTAGAGGTCAGTGGCAAAGAAGGTGCATAAAAAGACATTTTGAACTTTTACATGTAAATACACACACTGGAAACTTTTTCTCTGAGAGTGGCCAAAATAAGACACCACCATCTGTGTGTATCTTGTCCAAATTAATGAACAAGAGCTGCATTTCCAGTATCAAATACCAAATTCCTTATGAACAGCTCCAACTGTCACGAAAAGTATTCAGACTGATGGTAAATCTGTTTGGAAAGTCTGATGCTGCTTTTGGACAGCTCGTACCTAAAAGAGGCTTGATGCTGTCCAATCCATCAGCTCACCCTTTAATACAAACTTACAGAAAATAGAAGCCATCTGATTATCAGGAGAAGTCTCCTATCTTGAATTTCTGAACAAAAATTTATTTAAAAATACATTTTAATATTGGCATACACAGACCAGAGCAATGCAGGGGCACTCTTGGGACACTCTGGGGTTTTTCTGAGAGGTGTCTGCAGCTGGATTTTGCTGCAGGCAGCTTACTGTCATGCAGAGACTGTGGCCTGGTGTGCTTGTTGTTGCTTCAAATGAGTTTATGGTCGACCATGAACTCTTTACGATGTTTGGTTAAAACCCATCAACCAGTTAACCTGGAAGTTGCTGTGTGTTCCTCTGTAGCTGTTGAATTAAGGTGATGGCAAAATAAAGTTGAACTTAAAGACATCTGGGAGGCTGAGGAGCTGAAAACCATAAACATAGAGAGTTATTTTTGCAGATATGCATGTATAAGCTGAGAAGTAAAACCTTTAAATTGAATATGTGCTGTCAGTGAGGTGTAGTCAAATAATTATTGAAATCCAAGCAGTGGGAGAATAAATAAGGAAACAGGAATATTGGTTAGAAGGAAGACAACAGCGGGCAATCAGAGCCTTCCCTGCCCACAGCTGTAACCCACCTCCAGCCACAGCCATTAGCCCAAATTGCTGTTTGTTGGACTGTAAAGTGTTACACGTTCCATCTAATTAACACCTTAAATTCCATATTGATGGTGTGGGAGCTCCTGGAGAAAATGAAACAAATTTACAGCTCGTATTAACAAAGGCAGCGTTTGCGAGGGGGTGGAAACCAACAGAATTGCCATGGAAATGTTCAAGTGCTTCGCTGGAGCCAGGAGTAGGGGCGGGTGAGGTCTGCGGGCTCGCTGTGCGGAGCGGGCGGTTCTGCCCAGGTTCTGGGGAGAGCCGGCGTGGCTGGGTGATGCTCTCACTCCTCTCCTGCAGACCTGCCCGTGCCTGGAGCTGTTCGCCCCGTGCTGGGCTGATGTCGCACCAGCCCAAGCTTTCTCCTGCTGAGGGGGACAGCCCTCTCCAAGCCGAAAAGCACCAGGAATGACACCGTATCATTGAGCACTGAAGATTAATCAACAAAGTAATTATCATTCCCAGAGCAGGCTCTTAGGAGCGTTCCTGTCAGGAAGAGCAAAGGCTGAGAAACAGATTTGGTATGCAGAGAACACGAGCTCTTTCCCACGCTGCCTGCCACCAGATGACATTGGAGAAGGTTCTGATGTTCCAGGAGTCGGAGAACGACTTCTGTGTGTAATTGTGGGCCGGTGACCAATGACAAAAGTCTTTCAAAACAGATGAACTTGAATTCAAAAATAGAATGGAGTCGATTTTCTGTGGATCACCATGTGTATCCACTACTGGAGGCCTTTAAAACCATGTGGGGACATTTGACGAGAAGCATGTGCATAGGGTTGGGTCTGCTTTGGGAATAAGGATGGACCAAGTAATTCCTTCTTTCCAGCCCAATTTCTGATTATTACTATTATTCTTGCCAAAGATACCCAGGAAAAACAAAACTCCAAATTATTTTTATATAAACGTTATTCTCGCTTCTTTTATAGGGCAATAGTAATTTCTTAAGTAGTTCAACATGCAGAATGTATTCCATGTGGGCACATCCTGGTTCTAGGAGCAAGGAATCGCAGGGGCTGCTTTGCTCCCTCGCCGAGTGTCCCTTGGTGGGCAGTGCTGTGTGTTGCCCCAGGGTACTGAGGAAACACCTTTCGCATGGATCTTGACATTCCTGCCTCCTTCCAGCAGCTGTGATACGAACCAGCACTATCCTTCTTGGGTCTCTCCTTGGATTCCTGCTCCTGCTTCATAACACTGAACCACTCTTCGTGGTTCTGCAAGGCGCCTGCTCTGCTTGTGTTGCCCGCACTGTGGAATACGGTCTGCCCGCTGGGGTGCCTGGTGTGTGCCTCAGCCTTGGCATCAGATCTGGCTGCTTTTTGGGGGGTAGTTTGGGGTTCTTTTAGGGAAATATTTTCTCCATTCTGTACCCGCCTGTCAGTTTAAAATCGGGGCTGCAGCCGCCCTGGAAGGAGTGAGCGGAGTGTGGTTGGTGCCACAGCAAGAGCATCCTGCAGGTGAAGCCTGCGGTGCTTTGGGGGGAGATGTCCCTTCACCCACGTTGCTGGCACACAGACGGGCATCCGTGGGTCTGGGAGGGGACTCCGCTTCGTGTTTGTCGCATCCTTCGAGTCACTCCCGCCGCTCCTCTCGCATCGCGCGCAGCCCTCGGCAGAGAATCCTGGCGTATCCATGGGAACACGGTTTTGCTTAAGCGCCTGCGGGATACAGCTCATAACGAGCCGGGTGATCGGGGTGAAGGTGTGGGGGAGAGGAAGAGTGCTCCGCTTAGTTTTCCTCTACCCCCACGCTAATCAAATGCAAGAAAAGTGGCACAAATGAAGAGCTAAAGTTTCCCTTCACCTCCACAGTTTTTCCCGGGTGTTCTATCACTGGATATCACTCCTGCATTAAACACAACACCACAGGGTTCATTTTCAAAATCTGATTTTTTTTTTTTTTTAATGCGTAAATCAATGAGATGCTCTGTGCCCTGTGAGCCTGGGGCAGTTCCAGCAACACCTGTGGATCCAGGGTCATGGAGGCTTCAACTTCGCTGGAGTCCAGGGGCAAGGTGTTCAGTGAGGAGGTCAGGTAGCACCTAATGGCCACATTAATGACTCAAAGTGATTTTTTAGGGGCGTTGCTGCTGGTAGAGTGAGATTTGTAATGACGATTTTGATGCCTTCCTTTTTGTATTCTGTATTTTTGCAATGTCGGCCACAGAGCTGGTGTCGGAAGTAGAGGGCACACAGCAGCACTACATTTATTACCACCAATTGGTAAATATTTCTGCAGGTTTCCAAAAGTGAATAGGTGATAGCAGTGTTTGCTGCCCCAACAGATGTGTAACAGAGCTGGCTGTTGTGGGTATGTTCTGTGGCTCTCAGAGCATCAAAGGCACTTTATCTCAGTTCCTGCTGATACTTTCTCTCAGGTTTTCCCATGATAAGAAGTCACCACACTATGGAGCTCAGCTGCACATGGACTTCTCTGAAGTCTGCACTCCCCCTCCGCACAACAGCCCAGGCAACTGCAGGATCCAGACTGCTTCAAGCATTTTCTCCCTAGTTAATGGACATGTTTAAGGACGTGTTCAATTACCAATGAACAAACATGCTTCGGTGGTGCTACCCCAAGGAGAAGCTTCCCTAAACCAGCTCTCGCTGCCCTGACTTTAATGGGAGCTGTGGGAGAAGTGGTTTTTCAGAAATGTTAATGCAAGAAAATTCCCCCCTCTTACGCCTTGCACATCCTTCCTTTTGTGTGAATATTTTTTTGCAAATTTTGTCGTCTGCAAGGCTAAAGGCTGAACCAAATTCAGCTGGGTTGGTAGAGTCGTTCCCACAAACTCCGTGAGCGTTGAGTAATCACCCTGTGCTCTGGGGTGTCGGAGCTGTGCTGAGAGGTCTCAGAGCACTCAGAAGTGAGCAATTTGGGTATCAAGTGGCAGAGCGTTTGGATCAATGTCTTGCTTTCATCCCCTTCATCCCCTCTATCCCCTTCATAACAATTGCTTTTTCCACTACTTTCTTCTTTTTTTTTTTTTTACTTTGTCTGTTCCTTCTTATTGTTTTCCGCAAATAGTCGGAAAAAAATCCTTCTAAAGCAAAGAGTATGCATCAGCTATTGCCTGCCCCCTCAGGAGAAACCATTTGGGAGCACTGTTTTACGTATATATATAAATATATAAATAAATATATATAAATTTTTATAGCTATTAAGCAGTGAACTGAGACAAAATTGAACTTTCATCCATGTTTAGCTGCTCAACATGTGTGATAATTGCAAAAATATACTTCTTGGAGTGAGAAAATGGCAGAGATTTAGGAAGCTGGATCAATTATTTTTCCCATATTGGTTTGGTCTGTTCTGATACCCTGCCAGGCTGCCGTAGGCAGGGGGAGGTAGCTCGGTTTCATATGGGGGTGTGCAAGTTGGACACGAATCTGTGGAAAATCTCTGTGAGACGGACACATCCTCCTTCAGACTTCACATCTCCACCATCACCTCGTGAAATGGAGTGTAAAGATTGATCCATTAAACCCGCTTGCTAATCCTTTCCCTAAAGCTGAAACTGGGCAGAATTCCCAGTCACTAAACTTTGTCACCTAATCTTTGCGAGTCCTCCAGGCAGAATGAAAATTCTCCCCAGCTTTTCACTCACGGGGCCCTGCCCTCTATAAATAACGTTTATGGAGAAAACCTAATCATGCTTACTTTAGGGAACATTGTTTTGCTTTCACAGCTACACCCAGCATGGGACTGGAACCAAAACCTCAGAGCCGCAGACTTTCCATCCTTCGGGATGGTGGAATGTGCATTTGTCTGTTGGTGCTCAGGCTTCCCACCCCTTCCCCAGCCCTGTCTCCACATGGTCTGAAGCTGGGCAGCCCCGGGAAGGGTGGGTTTGAGCACACAGGCTCTCTGCCTTTCCATGTACACTTCTGTGAGACACAGACTGCTGCCCCTGTTCTTCTCTGCATCCAAGCAGAGCTTCCAGAAGGCAGTGAAGGGTTCAGAAGGACCTGGGGTGGAGCTGAGTTGGAGCTTCAGGGTTTGGGGCACTGATCTCAGGGGAGCTGCTGTCATTCAGGTGCTTCAGTTCCCTAAGGAAAACTTGGAAAGGTAATAATGATGATGATGATAAGAATACTTCTTTGTCCACCCAAGGATCACAATTACAGTTTGTTCTTTTACTCAGCTTTTGGTTTTTGACTTTTTGACGGCAGCAGAAAGTGCAGTTTAAGTCACTTTTCCTCCTCCTCCATCAGTGTCAGGCTCTGTTCCCACAAGCCTTTACTAGGAATATTAGCAAACACAGCTGAGCATGAGAGGAGGCTTCCAAGAGGTGACTTTGTTGTTTAACCAGCTCTTTGCTAAGAACAAGTTTCCTTGCAGGATACCAAGCTGGATACCCTCAGTGTATATGTTTGCATCTCTGGGGGCAAGTCGCGCTCCAAGACCCTTCTAAGAAGCGGGAGAGGGGAAGGAAAGAAGAACATCCAATTTCCCATGCCCTGGAGAGCTGCAACCCTCTCCTCCTTACTTTCTTCCTGCCCAGGGGACAGACGAGGGAAGAGACAGGGAATGGTTTGGGTTGCTTTCAAAGCGTCTGTCACTCTCTAAGATTCTGTTTTCCCCCATTTGTGAAGAAGCCTGAGACTGTCTGACATCCCCGCTGCTCACATCATGGTGGCACATGCTGGACTTTGCAAATAAAAAAATCACGGCATGTATCCTCGGGAGGTGTAACTCTCTTGGTTGCCCTGAAGGCAGTGGGAGGAGCTGCGAGCTGCAGAGCTGGCCCCTGTGCCTGCTGCAGAAGAGCACGTGTGCGTGTATTACGTGATCTGAATCTTAATTGAAGATAATTTGCATCACTCAGTGATACTGACTCAGCCTCTGGGCTGGGTTTTCCTCTTGTCTCCAGGCCTGAAGTCGGGAGGTGCCTTGGTTTTGTGTGGACTGGGACAACAGGGAGGTTCTCACCACCGGACACAGCCAGAGAAAGCAGAGTGGTTTGGAATGAGGGCTCTCTCCTGGCAGACCTGAATGTGGGACCTGCTCCCCCCACGGCAGCGTGGGCAGGTGCTTGGGCAGGGCACTGTGCTCCAGGCATGGCATCAGGGGAGGGGAGGGAGCTGAGCCCCCTCTTTGGGTAGCTGCAGGTTGGCTCTCACGTTGGCTGTTGTTCCAAAAAATCAGGCTCTGGCTGCATGGAAACCTCGTTTGTCTTTTACAAGCAGGTGATGTCAGAGTCCCGTCAGAGAGGAGCTTTTATTTTCTCACCTTTCAAGAGAGGCACATGCAGATGGTCAGGCTGCATGCCACGCTGTTCTGGGGAGCAGGGTGGGCTGGAGCTGGAATCTCCCTGGGCATCCCACGAGTCACCCAAAGCCCTGTGTCGGTGATCTGGGGCTGCTGCAGCCCATGCGGTGTGGGCAGGAGGGAGGCAGGCGGGGCCTGGTATCTGTGACAAAGGGACATTCCAAATGGCACTGTGAACGTCCTGTGAGGTGGAGGGCACCTGGGACAGGGTTCATGCCAGCTCTTTTCTAAGCCCATTTCTATCTCACTACACGGAACAGAAGGACACAAACAACATTTGTCAAGATGATGATGCACCTCCTATCTAATATCGTGAAGAGACTCTCTGATTTTTCTCTTTCTGTTTTTTTTTTTTAAAGAAGAGTTTCCCTTATTAAAACAAAACTAGCCTGTTTTTGTGGGCTGGTGATAGTGTTGTTTCAAGGTGGATGCAGAAGATTCAGAAAGTTGGATTGCATCCTTTTTTTTCTGTCATGCTGAGTGATTTCTGCCAAGACTCTTGACCTTATACATCATCATATTTTTGTTTGTAAAATGAAGACAAAAGTGCTGTGTTCAGCTGAAAGGACCTTTTTTATTCAAAGGGTTTTGCAATACACAGAGTAGGGCTGTGGAAGGACAGATAAATGACAAGTGGTAAAGCAAAGTAAAAGACACAAGCCTTTGTAACCATATGCAAAAATTATTTGGAGTCACCAGATGGCAGGATTCTAGACCAAATTTGTTTTTGTTCTGCAAATCAAAACAGAGCATCTTTTACAAATGTCTGTCAAGTGAGACATGGATCTTATTACATGCCAGGAGTGTTAGAGCATCACCTCAAATGATCCAGGTGCAGATAGTCCAGGAGACACGATGAATAACCAGTGAAAACATGCTGCTGGTCACGGTGGTTGTGGGGAGTGCAGCTGGCTTTAGAACCAACCAGCACAGGGCAGTGCAAGCTGTGTGTTCCCGGGATTGCCACCAAGGTGGGGTATTTGTCTGGAAGAGGTGCTGCAATCCAAGCAGGATGTGGTGCTTGGAAGTGCTATAGCTGGAGATGAGGCCCTCAGGGCAGCTAATTGCCATGTTCTCTGCACCTTTTCCTATGTGCAACCTGGAGTGTGTCAGCTGTAGACCTCAACAGTAATTTTTTTAGGTGGCAATAAAACAATATGCATTTTCCAATTAATGGTTCAGGCAGCATTATTTCATTTTTCATTGCCTGGATGAGTTAGCAGAGCTCAGATCATTGTGGCCTTTCCAAAGAGACAGGAAGAAGTGGATAGGCCTTCTGTGGGATGTCTTTGCTAGCAGCTTTCCTTCCCTTTAATAGAAGACATCAAAGGAGATCACAGAGAACTTACAGTAGAGACTAAATGCGCAGCACCAGGATAAATAAGGCGCACAGTCTTTTGGATTTAGAGGATCCCTTCATTTTTGCTCAGTAGAGTCCAGTGTCTCCTTTTCCAGTTTTCATGACAGATCTGACAATCTTCCCTTTTAATGCTGAGCTGTGAGTACTGCCAGACGCTGTGTTCTGTACGAGCATGCAGTTTTGATCAAACCAAACCAATTACCCCACCAGAGTGATAGTTTACCATGCGGAGAGTGTCCATCTTACAAGACCCTGCTGGAGTCTATTTTTTACTTTTTTTAAATGTACATATGTATTTTGAGCCCTACACCATCATTACTCTGCTAGAGAGCAAATGACACGCTGCCGTGGAGGTAAGCTGCCTTCAGCCAAATAAAGGCTTAATTGTGGCACAAGCAATTCAACACATATAATACAAGACAAGTGCATTCAGTCTGGAAGATCGATGATGTTGACAGCTTTTGAAAATTGTAAAATGTAACTGTTATTAGAGCAAGGTGGTAGGTGAGAAACAACATGGCCCAAAGTAGATCTTGTCAGCAAGGCAAAAATATATATATCTTGAGTGACTTGAGGGTTGCTGAGGAGAAAATATAGCTGGTTTGAATCTCCTGATCAGGTGTGAGATGCTTGGGAGCTGGTCACAGCATACCTTTTGAAAATGTAAAGCTGCTGGGCTGTAAAAATTAGAGTGAAATCAGGAGAGAACTCAGCAATATTGCAGTGCTAATTCTGTGGGGCTCTAAGCAGCGCATTGGAGCATTATTTATTTTCTCTTTAATTGCTGAAGAGGTGGTCAGGCTGGTGGAGGTTTATTCCCAGGTACCCCAGGGCAGAAGCTGTGCAGGGAGGGCTTTCAGAGACGACTGGACTCAGCAGAGCCTGTGAGCAGGCTCCCATCATCACGTGTGGCAGGCCTGGGAAGGAGGACTTTCAGCCCAGGAAAGGAAGGAGAAGGACATTGCAGTAAAAATAATCTAGGCTGCTTTGCAAGTCATTTAAAAGCTTGAAAAGAGTTGCTTTTTTTTTTAGAACCCATTGAAAAGTGTTCATCAATGGAATTTTTTTAAAGGTCACATATTTCCTGAAAGGAAATTACTCCTCATTCTGAGACTCTCAAATTCACTGTCACTCCGTCACTCTCCTAATGTGTGGCACTCTTAAATGCACTTGGCTTTAACTTTTCAGCTTTCTGAGCAGCACTGCCCTCTTTCCTCGCATAGCTTTTGTGGTTTTTTCCCAGCCCTCTCCAATTCTTGCACTGCTGTCGGCCTCCTTCACAAGGAGCCGCCTCTCTGACTCTTCTCCCAGGGCTCCCATGTGAGCTCTCTCATGCTTTTATACCTCACATCTGCTGATGAGTCCTTTGAGACATTTTTTTAAATGCCTTTTGTGCTCCTCGTAAGCTCTTTGCTCTGAGCTCCGCTCCGTGGTGCCCCTCTGCCTTCCCTGCTGGAACCCAAAGCATATTCCCTCTTGAGTCTTTCCTATTAGAGCTGCAAAAGATGATGTGTTAAAGTGGTATGCTAGATTTGAACATGCAAGGGCTTGCATAGGACTGATTTTTTTTTCTTAAAAGCCTATCTCACATTATTATTTTTCTTTTGTTACAGGTCTTTTGCTTTGTTGTGGCTTTTCTTAATTAGTTTACTTGCTGCTGTAAACATACAGAAGAAAGGATTCACTCATCTCTGAATTGATTTCCACACATGCCATAGAAAGCATGGTGGAAATTACACTGGAAATGGAACATTATATGGTGTGATAAATAGTAATTTGGAGGTATATTAACCTGCTTCCTTTAGGTAAAGAAATGTCTTATATAATAACTGTCCTCATTCAGGAGCTGACATTTCCTCCCGATGAGGCATTTATCTTATGGCTTGATTATCTTTCTGTGAAAACATTTCAACTCTGACCTTTCCAGATGCTCTAGTGGGCTGTGCTTTCACACTGACTGGCAGCTCGAGGTGGCATGAGGGCAACTGGGAATATGAGGTGTTCTGCCTACCCTAAATCACTGAGGTGGTGACAACTTGTTGAAAAGCTCCTTGATGAAACCTAATTCCCTTCCTTTCGCTGAAAGATAACTTATCTAGCAAAGTGAAATGGGTTGATGTAAAAGATCGTGTGGAAGTGTGGAGCAGGAGGTGTGCTGGAGGGAGGGATGGAGTGCTCCCCTGCACTGCTGGTGGCAGTGCCTGCTGGGGGGTGACAGCTCAGGGGTGACAACCTGCTTTCCGCCCCAGCTCCAGTGTCACCAGAGAGATTTGGGCACGTAACAAAACAGTCCTGAAACAGAGCCAGGTGCGCTATTGTTGTCTGCTCATTCAGGAAGTCAGACCTCCCCTGGACTTCCCCTGGACTTCCCCTGGCTTCCCCTGACCTCTGATGACCTCAGAAACCGGCTTATTTCTCTAGGAAATGTGGAAGGCCATTTTAATATGGTGATTATTTACTGCTTTTTGCAGCCAGAAAAGGGGTAAAGCAGGAGCAGGGATGGCCTCATGGTACCCCAGCCTCTTCCAAGGGCAGGCTTTTTCTCTCACCCTGGTCACTCAGGGCTGAGCTCTGTGCATAGCACAGCTCCCACTGAAGTTGCTGTGGAGTCAATATACCAGCACCCTGCCCTAATTTCTTTTGCAGTCACTGCCTGACTGGACATAACATAAAGGCTGTCCTTGAAATACCTCCTTACAAGGAAACATGTGAAACCTACCCATGCTCTTGGGAGTACTTTAGATCAACCAGTGAATCCTTCTGCAAAAACTGCAAAAATGAGAACATCCACAGAAGGTGGATCTTGGGTTTGGTGCCATCTGACAGAGTCAAAAGCCACCGGTTCATGCCCTGCATCACCAGCATGGCTGCAGGGAGTCTAGGGCAGCATCCCTGGGGACAAAGGCTGCCTGTACAGATGGACTGTGAGTGCCTCTGCGTGCACCCCTCTAACAGGCACCATGAAGCTTCTGTGCCCCACGTTAGCATCTGACCTTCCCAGAGAGATAACTTTGCCCTTGTTAGGTTTCGTAGTTGTTTTGTGTTTTCTTTCTTTCTCCACTACAACCTGTTTTATTATGTTCTCGTGCCCCTGAAGACACCAGGATTTGGTGCAGCATTCCTTCTCCTCTTCCTGCTGGAGTGAGAGCCTGGCTTCTGCAAGAGGGAAGTCAGGATCAGGAGAGACACGTGTCCTTGCAAAGCTTTCTCTGTAAGGAGAAGGGTAGGGCCCTGGTGAACTGTTGTGTCTCATTAAAAAGAGGCCAGACAAAGCCACGGGAATGATGGAGACAACTGGATTTCCTTGGATTGTTGTACGCTTGAGGTTTTGCTGTGAGAAGATTTTCCTGGCGGCTGCTGAGCTGTGCTCCTGTGGCAGTGAGGACACAGCTCCTGCCGTGTGCCTGCCTGTGCCTCCATCCCTCTGGAACAGCATTTGGGAGAGACAGTGCTCAGCAGTGCTTGGGTTTGGAATAGTTTTAGGAATATACGTGTACACTATTTTACATTATCAGTAGCTAGTTCTGGAAGATGAGCCTTGAGCCAGAAGGGTCGCATTGCTTGTTCCTTCCAATTGTCTGTTCCACTGCCCCCAGCTGCCTCAAACAGAGAATTTGGTGTTGCAGAGACAAAGCCACCACTCAGGGAGCACTTCATTGTGCCAAAGCACAGCAATATGTGGCACCCTGTGCGTGGGAGCTAAAAATGTCCATGGGGGTGCCCTAGAGTTGGGCGACTGAACACTTCAGAGATGAGAGCTGGACCTTGAATATGACTCCAGATTTTGTGGAAGGCTGGTGAAGTGACAGAAGGTCAGATGTGATGTGTTTGCAGGAGCCTGTGCTGTTGAAGACACCCACAGCAGTTTTTTATGCCTGTTTCTGTGTGTACGAGGGAACTCATGACCCAGACCAGAGCACTGAGTCCTTTTCAGTAGAAGCAAACCAGCAGCGCTGCTGGTGCCCTTGTGACCTGGCAGCCCATTACAGCACAAGGGTGGCAGAGCTGAACACATCCATCGTGCTGAGACCGGGCCCCACGTCCTCGCTGTGTGCTGTTGAGTCACCCAGATTTTTTTGGGTTCAGCCCTGTTATTTTCACCCAACAAACAGCAGCTTTTAATGAGAAGAAGTCTCTTTCCTCCTCCCACTGCCTGCTGCTTGGTCACTTCCAAGTTACAGTCTGAGGACCGGTGAGTTTTAATCCTATTAAATCATTCTCTAAACTATGCAAAACCAGCTGTCATGTCTAATTTCACACAAGATACCTTGGAGGTCCCACTAGTTACTGTGGTGTGGTCATTTGGGGTGGAGAACACTACCCTTAGTACACCTGTGCTGGGGGTGGCACGGTCTCCATCACACCCCTCGTGCTCAGTAAAGGCATGGGAAACCACAGCACAGAAATGCAACACGATGACGGCCTAAGGCATGTCAAAGCTGGGTATTGAGTGAAAAACTTAGTTATAGCTGGCTGGACAGCCCTGTAAGCAAAGGATTGCTGTTTTAAACGGAGCTGTGTGGGTGGTGCTGAGGGGAAATTGTGCAAGGGGCAGTCTGAGCTTGGGACTCGTTTGCGTGGTGAATGCAGGGGTTCAGGCGTGGAGAGGCTTCCCCACCAGGGACAGTGTTTGCAAACACGACCAGAATTAATATATTGGGCAAATAAACTCCAGACACGCTCAGCTCTGGATTAAAAAGGTCTGCAAGAGAGTTGAAAATGGAAGCAAAGTTCTGAGCTTGGTTTTACTTATGCTAGTAAGAATGAAGAATAAATCCATGGAAGTTGGTGCTTACATGACAGAGGTGTAAATGAGAGGAGCTGGCCCCTGCAGTCTGTCAGAGTGTGACATTACCAAGAGCTGTCCTTTATGTGCTTTTTCCACATGCTGGAAAATCCTGTTTACCAAAGGTAACTTCTTTTTTTTCAATAAAACAACTTTGCCAGTTTTCTTCCTTTTTTTTTTAAATGTTTGTAGCAAAGTATCTCCTTACACCCTGCACCCTCGGCACTCAGTAGTCAGCATGAAAGCTGATGATGAGGCCTGAGAGTCCAAATTCCTTGACAGGCTCAAGAGGCTCCGTGGTGCTCAGTCTGCCACACAGGCTGCCCATCTCCCCATTTCTCCCCCAGACCATCCAGAGCTGCTCCAGGGCTCTCTGGACTAACCTGAGTTCCCAGGCTGCTCGGAAAGGCAGCTGCCAGCAGCTCCTCCTTGCACGTTGTGTTTCAGATTCAGCCACAGATGCCTCAGCACCCACTTCCAGGTATTGCTGGGACACTAAACGTTGCAGGATCCAGCTGTGAGAAGAAGCATCAGGCTGTGGGTGTTCCACCCCACGCGAGCACCTGGGGGTTACCACCCCACACCTTTTGTGAAGCTGAAATGTCCCTGGCCCCACCACCCCGACACATCAAGCACTGTCAGCAAGACTGGCTGGGTTTTGTCAGCATTTTGCCTTCTCTCCTGCGGCACCACTGAGGGGAGTGGGGATTGTAATCACTTTCTCCCCGTTCCTTCCAACTAGTGATCCCTCTTTTGTGCATCCTAAAATTGGCCCCTTGTGACATTTACGTGTCTACATGGCATTAACATTTCCAGACTGGCACGGAGAACTGCTGTAGCTCAACAGCACAACCACCTGCTGTGCTTGTTTTAGCTAAAACAGGGGTACACGTGTTTGTGCTGGGTGGTGCAGAGGGCAGTGGCTGAGATGAGTAATTACTTGGGCATCTTAACCCAATTAAGACCAGTTAATGGATTTAGGAGGTGGATCATTTGTAAATATCACCAAAAGTTGGAACTGTTTAATTGAAAAGAATTTGGAAGTTCCTGAGGTCTGAGTCGACACAGGCTCCCGTAGCTATGAGGTGTCTAGGGAGGAAATTGGACTTCGTATAATCATCCCTTTCCTGGACCTGATGACTGAGCACATTTTGTTAGGGCTCTCCTCATCCTTTGGAGCAGACACGAAGCCAAGGTCCTGACCGTGTGTGGGCAGAGAGGTCCCATGGCATTTGTAGCAGTGGTGCCCTGGCCAAGTTCCAAATTAGGTAATTACATTGTGTTTCCTGAAATTTCCCCTGTAGTTTCCACTGGATATATTTTTCCTTTTCACATCCTGCCTGAACCTATACATTAGCCCTCTAACTAATTAATTAAAGTGCTTTGAAAGTATAAAATGCTATGTAGGTGCTGTGAGTACTAGTATTACTCATGTCCCAGTGTGATGTTGAACAGATGTCATGGGCCAGCCCCAGAGGTGGCTGTATCAGAGAAGGGAGATCCTTTGGAAGAGCTTTGAGGCTCATTGCAAGGACTCTGTATAAACCTGCAACAAAATAATATCCCTGGAAAAAGGCACAGGCACGTACACAGCATTTTTTGAACTTTTAAAAGTTTCATAATAGTATAATCTTCTTCTTTTGATCTCCGTGAATGAAACAGTTTAACTAATATATTCTTGTGATGTTGATTGACTCTCAGTTACCCACACAGAGATTAGCATCTCCTTACACTGAGAACTGTATAAAGTGTAGTAAGGGTTGGAGTTTATAATTAAAGTAAATCAGATGGGCAGAGAAATGAAAATAGAAGAACTAGTCATCCCAAACGAGGAGCTATGGCTGCATGGACCAACATTTTAAACTCCCCTTTGTAATCCAGGCTTCAGGTTAGCCAGTTTGCCAAGTACTCACAGGCAGCTTTTCAAGGTTGGGGCTTCTCAAAGGACAGGAGCAGCATGGTGGTTGGGTTAAATCTCACTAGAAAGCTGCTCCTGGAGAGGCAGTGGGCAGGGGCTGGTGCACAGAACCTTTTGAGTCCTTTGGCAGTACCTCTGGGAAGACCAGCAGTTCTCCATCTAGCTGCACGTGTCACGCCAAGCACCAGCCTCAGGCAGGGCAGCAGTGGCTGTCCCATGTCCACATGCCGCTTCCTTGGCACTAGCTTGGGAGCTTGGCCTGAATTTTCAGAGGTGCTGAACTCTTAGAAGTCAGAGTTTAAACCGCAGGGTCTGTTGAGGTGACCAAATACAGCTTTGTTGGTCTCTGTTCAGGGACCCATGCTTGGAGTTGTTTTTCCACCGGGAACAAATGTCTTTGCTCTGTAAGGGCTTTATGACCTACACTGCTGGGGTGAGAAGGTCACAGCAGACAGACATTCAGTGTTCTCAGTCTTTCTTCTGAATATATGTGGCAAGCAGGGCAACAGAGGGTGATGGGGAGGGAAAGCAGAGCAGGGCTGGTCCTGCCCAGGATGAAACTGGCACGGTTTTGTTGGCACAAAGCTGCCCACACCCCAACTGCAGGACCCCAATTATTTATATTTTTTAATCTCTGGCCAAAGGAGGTGGGCTGCAATTTCATTTTCTCTCAGAACAAAAGGCAAAGGCATTCATGTTTCTTCATCCTTTTTTCTCTTTCCCTGTTTATTTCCTGCATGTCTAATGCTGCCTTGCGAGTGAAGCTCAAGGGCCACACCAGCAGACAACAGAATCCATGTTCTAGAAGCCTCCACATCACCCTGGAACAGCCATGACCATTGTCCTCAGACTGTGGGACAAGTGGGTGTGAAGACACCTGTGCCAGTGACGACCAGTTACTGAGACATCCAGGTCATTGCTGCTTTCCATTTCTTGTGCTGAAATATTCACTCTTTTCACCTCTGTGTCGTAAGGAATTGCCACAGGGAGTTAATTAGCTCCAGAGAAGCGCTGCTCCAGTGAGTCTAAACACAGAGACTTAAATTTGAGTTTGGTTCCCAGCATGTAGCCCAGACCACCTTGGGTCAGTGCTGTGTGTAGGACTCTCTCCAGTCTGCTCACCCGCTCCTGCATATATTTATCCTGCTCATTCAGAGACTGAGTGAATTGCTCCATAGCCTCTGTAATTACTATATTTCATGTTTTAATACAAAAGAACATTCTTACTTCAAGGGGAGCTGTTATTTTAAAGGGATGAAGCTCAAGCCTGAGGAAATTTCTGGGATGCAGTCTGCCATCTGTTTAGCTGATTTGGCTATGGTAGACTTTATGAAACCCATTTTGCTCAGGAGGATGAACTGGATGTGAGTGGTTGACAATGACATTTAGAAGAGACAATCTGGCAAATAAGAAAGCATGAGAGTCTCCTGTGGACTGTTAAATACCGAATAAAATATGAATAGTGCTGTGTTGTTACTAAAATGAGTTATTTTTAATGATCCCACTTAAAACCTGCCAGACCTCTGATGTGACAATCAGCAACAGCACTCAAAAAACATGAATAATAAAGAAAGCAGTTTAAAAGCTGGACTATATATTAACATATATTCTGGCATAGGCCTCAGGTGTCTCTAATGAAGAAAGATAATTGCACAAAGAGCTAACAAGAAAATCATGGATTTCTCCCTCCCACCTAAAAGTTATTGATTTAATTTAGTGTAATGATGCAGAGAAAAACCAAACAAGTTTGATTAAAATTTTCTGTGCTGTTTTTGCCCAGTGGCAGAGAGCTGTACTCACACTGGATGAGAAAAAGGAAATAATTTTCAGATTAATAGCCACTGAAGAAAATGCTCAACGAGATTTAGTAGAGTTACACTTTTTAGTTTAGCAGTCCAGGATAATTGGCACTCGAGAACTGTATAAGTCTGGATGAGATTAGTGTCTCTGACTAACAGATGTTAATTTTTAATAAACCTTGAATTAACAATAAGGAGTAATAGACCACAACAAATATGGGAATACAGTGTTCTAGATGAGAGAGAGAGCTGAAAGGCGAGGAGGTCTTTTTGGCCCCAATCCAGCTTCTAGCTGAGTAGGTTTGTCTCTGAACAGGTTGCTCCAGCAGTTTTCATCCTGGAAGGTCTCTCATCTCCTTGCCAGGCTTAGCCAAAGGCAGAGAGTTAGATATGCTCAGTGATTTGGGCATTTTCAAGGTAGCTGCCAGCCTTTGTGCCATTTGGTGAGACCCAGGGTAACCTCAGGGACCCAGGGCTGGCTGGCTCCTCCCGTGCACAGTGTGGAGTGGAAACCTGGGCAACATGTCCCGCTTGGAGTGAGGCACAGGCTGTACCTGGTACAGGACTGTTCTTCAGATAATGTCTGTGCAGGCATCTGCATCAGGGCTGCAAGCAGAGACCTCTCTCCAGTTAGGATCAGCATCCTGGTTTCCTCACCCTGATTGTGAGCATCTGACATTAAAAAAAAGGAAATTAGACCAAGTTTGGTCTTTTATGTTTGAGTCTCAGTGGAGAAAATACAGAAATTGTGCTGGAAGCAAGGATCAGGACCCAGGAGCGGGCTTCAGTGCATTGCAGAAATTGTAAAATGTGTTGTTCAAGGCCCAGAACATATGTCAGTGCCTTTACTGACACGGCTGCTTTGTGTGGTGGTATTGCTCCTCCTCCACCCCGACTTCACAGCAGAATTCTGTGCTGGCAAACACAGGAGATTGTGGGTTAGCAGATGCCTGAGCCCTGAATCAGGAAAGCAAAGGTTAACACGGCCAGGAAGCAGCTTGGGGATGTGTTAGTGCTTGGGAGCATCCTTAAGGAAGAGGAAATCACCGCCAGGGATAGATAAAGAGCCATGGTGACATGCAGCAGGAGG
This sequence comes from Atrichornis clamosus, assembly GCA_013400975.1. Classification (NCBI taxonomy): domain Eukaryota; kingdom Metazoa; phylum Chordata; class Aves; order Passeriformes; family Menuridae; genus Atrichornis; species Atrichornis clamosus. The sequence goes on along the minus strand of WBMZ01014225.1, from coordinate 143,901 downwards.
ATCAGCACTCTCAAGGAGATGCTCTCTGTGGCTTTGAAGGAATTATCCCTTGCCACTGGAAAATTGTCCTTTTGGTCTCTTTCCTGTTCTCAGTCCTGTGCTGGAGAGGGAAGATGCCTCCATATGGTCCTGGCAGGGAACCCAGGAGCACTGTGGGAAAGGTGTGATTCGGGAGAGGAGCTGGCACTGTGTGCTGGGCTGCTCCAAGCCTCTGTTTCTGGGGCTGAGGACGTGAAGGGAGCCAGAGCTCCACTGCTGCAATGTTTCCTTTGCCCCTCCTTGGCTCTCCCTGTGTCCTGTGTGCCCCTCTCTTCGTGCACTTTTTCAGCCCCTACTGCTCAGGTGGGAGGGCCATGTCTGGAGCTGAAATGACAGAAATGAGCCAAATTGTCCCCACACTCAGTCCAGGTCAGCTCAGAGATGAGCTGTGGTTGTTACAGTTCCTTATGGGAGTGCAGCTTCTCCCACCAGTCGTAGCTGGTGAACTGGTGATTTATGCACTCACTTGTATTTTTGCAGGGCTTTGACCAAGACCTTGTCTCCATCCAGAAGAATTAAGGTGGATGATTTCCAAACCAGACGTTCATGAGTGTAATCCTTATTTATGTGAGAACTTCCACAAGCCTAAGCTTTTTACTGCCATTGCACTTGTAGTGCCTTTATGTCTGTAGATACATAACAGGCAGACCTTCAGAAGAACAGCATCATCACTCAAGTTCAGTAATCCTTTTCCAAGCAGATGTTGAAGGATTTACCAGAACCTCATGATATGTACACCTGGAAACCTCGGAATTTGATTTAAAGGGGTTCACGGAGTAGTAATTAACTCAGAACTGCCAAGCACAAATACAGTTCAAGGAAATAATATTTCAGCTTTTCAGCACAAAATGAATTAATCCTTGGCAATTACTGAGTTAAAAGACTTAACTCATGACTTGAAATACTCCCACACAATCTTGTTTCCAAAGCTTTCATTAACTGAGCTAATAATTACTACTACAATTAGAGATGTGAGGCATTAAAAAGTCCAAGATAATAAAACATATGTAGATATTAAAAAAATTTACCAGTCAGTTTTGCAGTGTGTAAGAAATTCACCTTGTCTCTTGTTTGGAAACGTTCCATATCCACACAATACTAATCTTTTTGGACAGTAAAAGTATCTCATTTGCTGGCACAAAGTACCCCAGGACAGTGCCACACCAACAATTTGCTCTGTCTCTTTGGGGCAGCCTCTGCTCACCATCAGGGCTTTGAGTTTGTGGAAAGGTTATTTTTTCTGGAGGATCTGAGTGGAGGTGGTGTGTCTGATGGTGTCTGACTGGCTCTCGTATCATCATAGATGGGGTTTTTTATTCAATTCCTTGTTTTTGTCCTGTTGAGTACAAAGGCGATTCAGTGTTGGTAATTGAAGGAATGACATCAAACGCTAAACTAGGCCAACACTGGGATCTCAAACAATCGTGTCTTTATGGCAGAGCATCTCCCCCCAGAGGGGCGGGTTCTCAGCGAAAAGGAAAGCTTGGAAAAGGGAAGATGTGGGTGGGAAGGGAGTCACGAGGATGCAAAGGGTGGCTGTCAGTGAACGGTTTGGGCATTTCCCTGGTGGAGAACAAGGGAAGGGGGGAAAAAGGGACTCCTTTTTGAGATATTCGATGTGGTGTTCTCATGTGCAGAGCAGCCCGGCTTCAATCAGGACAAGGGTTAACAAACACAAATGAGCTGTTTAGTCAGATCTTAAACAGATACCTTTTTCTTTTTGGCTTGTTAACATAATTATTTCTTGCCAAGAAAACATGGAAAAATACTGCTTTGCATCAATACAAAGTGATTTCTTTTTTTTTTTTTTCCCTTTTTTAATCCCCAACTTTTGGGTTAGACACTGAGCAGGAAAAGCAGTTATCTGCAGGCCTGTGGTGTGTCTTGGATATTCCCTGGCTGCACAGGGACACTCACCCTCACCCAGCAGGGTTTGCACAGCTGCTCCCTGGGACCCTGGTGCAAGGCCAGTGGGAAGTGGGATGCAGCCTTTGGGAGCGATGAGGACATGCTCTGTCTTCCTGCAGAACCACCCATGCTTGTGGAGTGTTCCTGGGTGGATAACTGAGGGTGTTTGCCATAGTTCTGTACAGTCTCTTTTAGGAAGAGAATGAGAAAGCACTGACTTTGATTTTGTTTAGCAAAAAGCAGGATGGCAGAGGGCCAAAAACAGATACCTGGAGAACATAACGAATGAAATTAGTAGTTTGAGAGTTGTTCTGCAGCTATTTTTCTTTTATTCCTTTGAGTGGTGTATGTACGTGCATGTGCATCAATGTGTGTTTAATCCAGCAGCTGTAGGCAAGGGGAACTGGGAACTTCACAAGGCTGTGGATAAAGGCAAGAGGTTACGAGGAGGAGGCAAATGCATCTTGTAGTTCTCTCTCCCTCCCTGCCCATGGGCTGATGGACACTCTGGGATACAGCTTTCCTATCCAGTGGGGATGGACTTTACACAAAATCTTATCCTTATGGCTTAGCTTACCTTTTCAGCTTGTTGATGATGTGATGGCTCACATCAGAAATTCTCACTGAGCTGGTCCCCCAGCTGCAAAAAGTCCCAGTTAGTGGCAATTCCTTAAAGCTTCAAGGTTTTGGGGAACAAAAAAAGAGAGAAACAGGCTTAAACCAAAATCAGAGCATGTCCAGGCACTGAAATCCTCTGCCCTTGTTGTTCTTGGACACTGCAGCATGCCTTTGTGGTAACAGTCATTAGGCAAAGCATTTGCAATAATTTATTTGATGCATTTTGTCCAATTTTACTTTCCCTAATTATACTAAAAGAGTGTTTGATGTCTCTGTGTTTTGTTTTTTATGTTCAAATCAGATTCAAAGCATTATGCCAGCATATTCCTGCCTGTTGTGGCTATGGAGAAACTATTCTCTCTGAGTATTTACCATTCAACAGTCATTCTTCCAACCCCATGATTGAGAAACCATGTGATCTAATACTAATTTTGATCCTTGGCTGACTCTCTGAAAAGCCTACAGAGAGGAAAAGAGATTTCCAGCTTTTCCTAGCAGCCTAACTCAGTAGGAGTCCTTCCATGAACTTGCTTTTCAAACCTCAACAATTCTGTGATCTGTGGTATCTCCAGAAAACTTTTCAACTAACATTTTTATGAACAGAGATCTCTTATAAATATTTGAGGAAAACCAATAAAAAGGGTCACAAACTGAAGCAGTTTCATGGGCTTTGCTCACATCACTGAACATTGGTATATGTTTTCCAAGCTGTGATGTTGATGGCTTTTCATCTGATTCATCTGATTTCCATATAATAAGAAAAAGGAATTGTTTTTCTCTAACGGTAGGCAATTGGATGAGCCATAAGTCAGAATTAAAATGTGATTATCTGTTATGAAGATCTCAGATTCCTTTCAAACTTTCATTATTTACACTCCTTTTCTTGGTGACATTTCAATTCTCTGGAAATTATGTTCTAAATTGTACCTAACATGCTCACCACCCACATGTAACACATGCAATAAGCTTATAAGATAGAAAGGGTGAATGTTTCCATTTTAAATTTGATTTTTAATGAGATTTTGGAGTGTAGGGCGAGTATTTTGCTAAAATATATGGCAGAGATTGCACAGCAAGAGTCTAACAAGGCTTTCAATGGCAGTCATCTGCAATGTTATTTTCCTGCCATCTGGGTAAAACCCACCCTGTTCTCTCCAAAGCAGTGCGAAGGTTCTTTGCGTAGGAGAAGTGCACAGGGTCAGCCAAGCAGGAATCTCATCTCAAACCAGCCCTGAGGTTGTTGCTGTGGCTGGTGCAGGGGGAAGGAGAAGCTGCTGAATGGGAGAGCCCCAGATTTTCTCCTCGCGCCCAGCATTGTGTGGAAGGTGCTGGGCTTTTCCCACTTGAGTTTAAATAGTTTAGTAATATGAGTATAACCTGTGGGAGCAGTAACAATCTGTGGAGGGGCACATTATGAATGGATTTTGCATTCGCAGCCCTTACAGAGGGGCGTGTGCAGCCTCATCCCTCCTGGTGCCTTCCTCCCTCCGGAACCCCAGCAGCTCCCCACAGCTTTGTCACCAGCACAGCAGGACTCGGCTCCTCACGCACTTCAGCACAGTCTTCTCAACAATGGAACCACATCCTCTTTTTCAGAAGAAAACTTTACAAAACGTATGTTGGGGGGAAAAATAATTGAAAATTTAAATTGGATCAAAGTCTGATCTCTGTTGCTTTGGCATGACCCTGAAGTAACTTTGTGGGACTGAAGCCAAGGACTCCAGTCATTCTGCCTTTCCTTAGCTGTAAAGGAGCAGAGAACCTGACCTATTATCTACAGGGAAATACACCATTGGAGGTGATTTTTATCTTTCTGGATTCTCTTTCTGGAGAATAATTGGCTTCTTTACTTAGAGCAGGTCTGGAAATCAGAGGTCTATAGATGACATACCCGTAATCATAGAAGATTTATATAAGGATATTCCTTTCTTATTTCATTCCAGCAGCATAGCCTAAAACCTATTTCTGTAGGCTTACAAATCTGGCTTCTGAAACTAGCATTTAATTCACTGTTCACTGCTAAGTCCTTATGGAACTGGCAATATTGAAATTACACTATTCCCATACAACAATTGCAGGCTTTCCAGCGGGCTGAGAGACTTCCTGGAAAGACCCATATGGATTTCACTTGTCTACACGTTAGGAAAGTATTCCCATTTTATACACTAGTGTCCAGATTCTCAGCAAGCCTCTGCTGTTTACAGCCACAAAATTTGTCAGCTCGTATGTCTGAATGCTGTGATACCATTACAGCGGATGCACCAGAAATTCCCCAGGCAGCTCTGTAGTTGCATCTCCTGTGTCCAAAAGACAGCTGCAGGATGTGCTCGTTCCTGCACAGTTGTATTCAAAGAACTCCTGCACCCCAAATATCACAGGTGGTGCTGCAAAAGCAGTGGGATCGGTGTTTCTTGTCAAAAACAGTTTGGGAGCTGGAGCTGGTGTAGGGAGGGACAGCCCTAGCCGGACACTCCAGGATCAGTGTCGTGTGGGGATAACATGTAGGGACAAGGCTGGGTGTGAACTTCCTGGGACACTGTGTTACTGTGACTCTCATAGCTGCTCGTGAAGATCAGAGCCCCCTGAGTGGAGAAGGGTGCCAAGGCATCCCAGCCTTGCAGGGAGGGTTGGGAGCAGCAGGGGACTGCTGGGTGCTGGGATGCACAGAGGCAGAGGCAGGACTGAGCCCACATTCCTTATTTTAAATCTTGGCTCTGAGACAATCCTTTCTTACTTCTACATTTTAGAGCACCCTCACGTTAGATTTTCTTCAAGCTTGTCTCTGATCCACTCTCTATAAATAGTCTTTGCTTTTAGCAGCTTAAATGAAAAAAAAAAGGAAGGAGTATGTGCTTTGCTGTGGAGCTTGCAGAGCTCGCCTCTTCAAAACACTCTTGTTAGTGGGAAGGGGAGGAAGTAATGGGTGTTTGACTAAGTTAATGTACTTGGTGAACCATTGGAGAGCTGCCAGTTCTCATTTTTAAATAAATGTCAACATTAATTTTTAAAGTTTAAATGCATATTTTGCATTTTTGCTCTCAGCTCTCTCGGGTTCTCTGGCGCTTTCCAAGGTGCAGGAGCCGGTATGGCCGGGTCTCCCTGGGGACGTCCCCGTGGAGGCAGCTGGGAACGGGTGCTTGGAGCTCCTCCGTTCCCATGGCATTTGCTACGTGGGTGTAATTCCTTCCTTGCAGAGAAAGCCTTACCTGCTGCTTAACTCACTTCAAAAAAAAAAGCAGATTTTGCGTTTTCCCAGTGCTGTTTATTCCCTTCAGGCGATAAGAAACTGAACCCAAGCAGAGTCCATGTTGCAGATATCAGTACAATGGCATCTCCTATAAATAGGGCCACTGTAGCTATGCCAGAGCATTGCTGAGCACAGATTTAATTTAATCAAGGTATCTCTTAGTGTCAAGGCCATCTGTTTAAAATTAGCAGTATGATCTCTCTAGGCCCTCTTTAAAATTATGATGGTCCAGGATCCATATCCCTTGAAGGCTTTTGCTGGGCAAACAGCATCCAAAGTGCTAAGGGGAAGGATGTTTTCCTAAGGCTGCAGTGCTCTTTGGAAAGCTCGTAGGCAGGCAGTGAAAACAAATCAGTAAGGAGGGAGTTGTGCCTCTCACTGGGGACCGCAGGGAGGAATTTGGCAGGAAGGAGGACTATGGAGGGTAGCGCAGAAGCAGCAAGGTGTAAGCAAACTGTTCCTTGGCACCAGAGCAGGCGGAAAGGTGTTTCCAGATGGCAGTCAGAGGGACCAGCTGCAGAGAGGAGAGGGAGCAGCCCTGTGTGTGGAGGATTCCCCTGGCCCCGGCTGAACCTCCAGCACAGCTGTGGCCACAGGAGCGAGGACGGCAGCTGCCTCCACGCCAGCCGCTGCCTTGGCTCTGCAAGCTGCAGGATTCGCAAGGTTTTCCCCCAGGACAAGGTCTCCCTGAGCAAGAACGTTAAGGAGGCTGATGTTCATGCCTCCTCTCCCCTCTTCTTGCTGCATGGCGCAAGCCAAGGTCCCCCAAAAGTGACCCCCAGCTGCCAGGTCTCATAACCTGAGTCCCTTCAGTCACCCCACCAAGGAGCACAGCAATCATACAAGGTTGATTTTATCAGCATGGCACCGTAACATATGAGCCTACCCAGAAGCTAATTTCAGTATAGATTTGCTAAATACTTTTTGGATTAAATGGGTCTGTAACACCACCTGGGAAATTAGCACTCAGTACGTGAGCTTTCCTTTCTGTGAAATGCAAACACTACAGGTTTTTCCCAAAATCGACAGCCGTATCAATCCCCTTGGCCACCACAGTTGTCTCCTTCACCCCAGGGAGAAGAGCACACTGTGACTGCAACCATTTCAACCTGGCCTGCCTCAAGATGCTTCCCAACCCCCACTGCACTCCCTCTGTGCCTGTCCTTTTCAAAATATCAGCAGAATTTAAAGGCAGAGCTTGCAGTAAAAAAGAGCTGTGTCTTAGCAAAAAGAGCACCTTTAATCACAGTTTACAATGGCAGCTTGCACAGTAAATAATAGTTGTCTTAAAATCATCTTGCTCCTGTTCAGCACTCTCTTCTGTGATGGGAACGCTGCCCAAAAGGCAGAGCAAAGGCTGTGCTCCAGCCAGGAGATCCTCACCCACCTGTGCTGCTTCGGATGGGCAGCAGAAACCCACCTGCACCGGACAGTAATGTGAGCACGAGTTGTCGACATCTGGGGTCATAGATTTAGTGGACCAGTGCTATTAAATCAATTTTTATGGGTTTAGGCATTTTTTAACTCATTCTAGTTGAGAATTCCCTTCCCAATAACGAAACACTCTCCCCAGGCACATGGGTCAGAAAGGCAGGAGGTTGTGTCCAGCTTTGCATGTGGTCCAAAGTGCCCTGGAAGCCTTTTGTCCCCACAGCTTTCCTGAAGAAACTGCCTTTAGACTGGCTGTAACTCCACCAAATGTTGCATTTTGGATGAAGCAGCATATCAGGTCCGTGTTGTTTTGGTGTAAACGCTGAACCAGGCTGGGGCAATGATCCATTGCCTCACACACCCCTTGCCCACCTCAGCCCCGTGCAGGCTGTGAGCTGAGCAGAACCAGCTCGGCTTTTCCTGTTCCTTCCCTGCCTTGGCTGAGCTGAGACAACACCTCCTGGAGCACTTGTCTGTTGGCAGCTCTGCCTGTGATGGCTGCTGCCGTTTCTGGGAGGAGAGACAACATTAAATTCAGGATGAATTACCATACTTCTGTGGCTGATGGCACAAGTGACCTGCCCAGGGGAAGACAGGGCCATGATGAGCCCCTCTGACTCTCCGAGTCACCTCAATGAACTGCAAAGGCTGAATAAATTCCTTAGCCTCAGTGGAGTTTACCCCAATGACTCAAGGCTGCTGATGTTTTCCATTTGTCTTTTTGAACTTGCATTTTAATATTAGCCAAAGTCATTATTAATTCCTTTCTTAAGCTAAAATGAAAATTATCATGACTGTCAAGTATGCACTAGCACTCCTTAAAAGCAAGTATTTTATATAGCACCTTCAGATTAATATATATGCAAATAAGGCATTACAGATTAATTAGTATGCAAATTAAGTCATGTGTTATTCATGTATACACATATCTTTCCAAGCCTACTGCCTGGATGGGCTAGCAGGTAGCTTTTGTGCTTGTTTATGAACCCATTTGCATTACGCCATGGTAGAGGGAAGGTGTGCACGTCATTTCACCTTCCTCTGCCCAAAGATACAACACCAAAAGTTTAAGGGATCTTTCATATTTTTCAAACTAATTTTTTATGCCTGTAAATGTTTGTAACTGAGCTGCTGATCTGCAGCTAAATTTGTGTAGTTGGATTTCAAAATATCATCTTTCCCAAATGAAATCATTATCAGGACACCATTTACTGAGTTCAAGTCATCAAAATCTCTGCAAGGTGACAGATCTACCAGGTCATTTTAATAACAGCAGCAAAAGCTGCAGGCAGGTCATCTGTAAGGGCAGGAAGGAAAACCCAATGTTATCAAACCTAAAATTACTTGGGAGCAGCTGTTCCCAAAACAGCAGGTCAGTGAATAACAGTGGGAATGACATGAGCAGCTGTGCTGGAGCTCCTGCATGAGAGCCACTTTCCTCGTGGTTTCCCTGGGATGAGCAGGGGCCAGATCCAGCTGGTGGCTCCTGGGAAAGCCCACCTGTGTGGCAGGAGGTGCAAGGAGTAGAGCTGAGACTTCTGGGAATGACTGCTCTGAGAGGTGCATTTCCACCCCATTTTTCTTTCCCAAACTCCGGGTCACGTTCTCCACTCCACATGGGTTTGCATCCTGCTTATCCCAGAGAAACGTGGAGTTTGGATGCAGATGCTAAAAGGCAGGAGCTCAAGGAGGACATATATAGGGTCTTCTCGTGGTCTGCAGAGCTCTCATGGTGTCCCCTGCATCATTTTCTTCCTCTTTTCCAAAACAGCGTGACTGATCTCTGAGAGCATCTGGAGTAGCAGTCAGCTTTTCCAAAGCCTGTTTCCCCTGCCTTGCATCACTCAGCACACAAGAAAATGTGGGGCCAGTCTGGTGGGAGGCTCCAGTACAGCCAAGTGTAATGATGAGCCGTGTTTTGGACCAGACTTCTGTTTAATTTAAGAACCTTTTCCCTGTGTTTTGAGCCCAACAGTGAAATCCCCGCATCCAGCTGCATTTCACTGACTCATTACTTCATAGATCATCTCAATAATCTGATTCCAGAGCTCCCACACTCTATTCCCACTTCTCCAACCATCAGCCAAGTGAGCTGGGTTAAATTTCTTGCAGCACAGAGGGGACTAGAATAGGCTACGCAAGACCTAATTAGCAGTCTTTTCCTTTTACAACATATTGAAGTTTTCTAGGCATCGAGCCATATTTTTTCATAGCCTTCTCTTTCCCTCCCTCGCTCTTTTTTTTTGGTAGCTTCTAATTTTTTATTAAAGGATAACAGCATTATTGACAGTACAAGATACTTTCTTGCATGCTGCTAAGCAATAAAAAGGAAAATGTCAGATATACAAGATAAGAGAAAAGTGGAGCTAAGGCAATCAGGCACATTGCAGGAACTGTACTTACAGCCATAATAAAAGCTATACCAGTAATTTGCTTTTAGCCAGTTCCTGTCTTGGGGCTTTCCTCCAAAGACATCCAGTATTACCTGCTTAGAACAAGCAATAAAACTTCCCAATTTTCTTCTTTGTTTCTGGAGTGCGGCTCTTTGGCTTGAGTTTCCTGCTGCTTGGGTTGTTCCCCAGAAAAGCGGAAGCATCTCTTTCTGTCTGTGTGTCCCTCAGGCCAAGAGCAATTAAAACTTGCTTGGGCATATGGTGTGTTCAGCTGAAGTGCCACCACTGTGATTTCCCTGAAAACCAGAGGAAAATCCTGTGTGTTGCGTTGTGAGCCTTTTAAAGACCTGTGCTTTGGTCTTGAGGGCTGGTCAGCGACCATCTAGAGCACGGATGTTCCGTGTGGGTCAGGGGTAGCTCTTGAATCAATGACTGGAGTGAGGAGGTGTGGACATTCGACAGCTGGTTCTTTGCCATGGGAGCTTTTCCATTTCCCCGAGTGTGCTGAAGGAGAGTGATTGTGGGAGGTTCAGCTCCATGCCCTTCATCTGCCTCATGTGAGACTTTAATTCTTCTCTTGCAGCCTTAATGAGTGCCCTGGGCAACCAAGTTAGATGTTTTTCCACTGTCCCAATCAACGTTCAGCAGCTCCCACCAAAATGACCCAGGCAGGCTCACCTTGGAGTGTCAGGTGCTGTGCTGGGCCATTTCCAACTCAGCTCTGTAAAACTGGACCTACCTCTTAAGACTTTGATTAAGTTCCCACTGAATTCAGGAGCAAAACTGACATCAAAACCTTCTGGAACTGGTCACATGGTAACAAATGTTGGATTTTAATTTATTATAGTAGTATCAAAGCTAATACTGCCTTTGCAATGAACCCCTGGAATGGTGGCATACAAAATAGGTGGAAAAGAGCAGTGAAAAAATGCTATTAATTCAGAGACAGATATATTTATTTCAAGTAGATTATTCTTAGAAACACTCGTAGCATTATTTACAAGAATATTTTAAAAATTGCAGTGCTACAAAACCGAGATTCATCACTGAGGTAAAACATTTCATTATTATTTCTCAAATCAATTCCCCCAGCAGAATATGAATTACAGGATTTCAGCCAGCCTTTTCAAGAAACCTCTTTTAAAAATTTACATAGCTTATAACAGATTGCCAGAAATATTGCAAGCAGCCATTAATTTACTCCTAGCCAATTAAAGCCTATGCTAACACATGCACTGATATGCACACACTTGTTCCTAATTTTTCTTCTGCAGTTAAGCATGAACAAAAAGACATGCCTTAGAACTAAAAAGAATTTGAAGGCATTTTCATGCTTTATTTTTTCAGGCTCAAGGGCAAATGTGCCTTTGATAAATATCATTTTGGGTTTTTCTTCCGATGAAGAAACGTCTTCACAAATCACTACATTTTTTTTCTGCTGTTGATTGGCAGGCAGATTTGCAAGCAGCAGCATACCCTCCAAAACAATGTCTCCTTGAGCTTTTAAGTTTAAATTGTTAAGGTTTTTAATTGAATTAATTTATTAAAGATACTAGGTTGAAGAAAGATAGAGAATGGAAGGATTTGGGCTTTTTTATATTACTGAATTGACAATATGATTTCCAGGAATGGTGACAATCACCAATGCTCTCATGGGAGCTCTGAGTGCGAACCCCTTTATTTGCTCTTTTTGTTAGTGGGGATGGTGCTACTTTAGTCAAATGTAATCACTTTGTAGTAATCTACATACTCGAGATTAGTGCAATAAACTTTTATCAACTGTGATACCAACTTCCTCGCAAGGGGAAGCAGAGGGACAGGCACTGATCCCTGCTCTCTGATGGCCAGTGGCAGGACCCAAGGGAATGGCCTGAAGCTGTGTCAGGGGGACTTTGGGTTGGATATTAGGAAAAGATTTTTCACCCAGAGGGTGTTTGGGCACTGGAACAGGCTCCCCAGGGCGGTGGTCACAGCCCCAAGCCTGACAGAGCTCGGGAAGCATTTGGACAACGCTCTCAGGCACACAGTGGGATTCTTGAGGTTGTTCTGTGCAGGACCAGGAGTTGAACTGATGATCTTTGTGTGTCCCTTCCAAGTCAGAATACTCTGTGATTCTATGAACTGTGTCTTCAGGCTGGGAATTTTTACATACCTGTGAGAAAGAAGGGATTTCAAGGAGAAACATCTGCTCTCTCAGCTGCACGTCCCACTGAGTGTGTGGGGTGCATGTGGTTGGTTCTGTGAGCATCTCAGGGTGCATCTTGATACGTGTGGAGCTGAGATTCACCTGGCCCGCCTGCAGCCAGCCTGCAGGAGCCTCAGCTTGCCCTGCAGTTCAGGGAAGGAGCACATCTCTGAGTCAGTGCCGCTCACACCAGAGCAGGAGGAGTGCACAAAGGCTGCCATGGCCGTTGAGGTTCCATCCTTCGTACTCACTCTCCTCGCCAAGTAAAAGTCACTATGAAAATTGCTCTGAAAAGCTGTGGTCACCCTTGAGAATTGTCCATCTGAGCTGCTGGCTGTGTTCCACAGGGCAAGAACTGGAGCTAAGCATTTTCCAAATTATAACAAAACCTGAGTAAGACAGATGAGGTTTAAAACGTGATCCATGCTGTGAACTTTCCACTACGTTTCAGCTCAAACTGTAATATTATGATCAGCATAAAAAGGCTTGAAATGCTGGATTTACAGTGGAAATACTGCCTTGTGCACACTACTAAACCTGGAGGTGTTCACACATTCATATTCTGATAGGACTAAAAGGTGTCACAAGCCTCTAGGAAGGCACCATGAATATTTTTCCTTCTGCTGTGACAAGGCTTCCCACCCTTCCACATCTATTAGTATTACAAATTTCAATAGGGAAAAGAAAATCAATTCCACTTGAATATCATTTTTGATGGTTGCTCTAACTCTTCTGATGGGCCCAAACAAAAGACTCCAGTTTAATGTGTGTGTATTTTGAGCTGTGCCCCTTGCTGACCCTCCAGTTTAATTTCCGTCCTTCAGATGAGATGAATGAAGCGTGAAACAGGTCATATCTCAAAACACTGACACATGGGCTACAGACAGAACTCACAGGCAGGAGAGGCAGCCAGTTTGTAGATTAAATCAAAGCAGTTCTGAATAGATGGGAGGTCAGCGAGGGCCAGCTTTGACATTTGATAGGACCTTGTGATCAATCAACTCTTTCTTGGGTCTTACAGGTTTCTTGATGACAACGCTTCCTAAAATAAATAAATAAATAGTCAAACAAACACAAATGGGGCATCTTCAAATCTTCCAGAGGAGCTCTGGATTGTGTAAGCGATAGGGATTAATTATTATCAGAGACGATAATAGCAGGAGTTGTTTAAAGCGGACAGCATGGAAGTTAGTGCTTTTTAATTGCAAGCATTTTCTCTACTTGCAGTGGCAATAATTTTTTTGCATGGTATGTATTATATCACTATGACTTTGGTAATAATCCAAAAGCATGATAGCAAGTCCTGGTTGTTTATGGCACTTGGGAGTAATCAGAAGGAGTCCCTGATTAAAAACCTCCTGATATGCTGAAAGGAAGGATGAGGTGATATCCTGGCCTCTGATGAAATTTATCCCCTGCTGAGTCATCCCTGCCAGGATGATTTATCTGTAGGGAATAGGAACAACCCTGCGAAGCAAATGTTTGGCTTTAGGCATGGATCTTATTTCAAGAAATTAAACAGGTTTTCCCATAGGAGGAAGCTCCCCACTGTCTGTGGACTTTGCCACATAAACATGCTCAGGCATTAAAGTTGTTAGAGGAGTATTTGCAGCATCATTCCACATCAGATCTGACTTTGCCCCTCTGATGTACATGAGAATTTTCCAACAGGTAGAACCCAATGGAAAAGCATCCACTTCAGTGGTTTTTGTGCCAGAGTTAAACTTTTCTGGGAGAATATGCAGCCTAGGAGTGTTTGTCATGACCAAATGGAGCTGTGCTCCCACAAGGTTTCAGGAGGATTGTGTCAACTGTATTTTTCTGTCCTTAAGAAAATAGATTATATGGTTTCTTACTCCCCTTCCTTGCTCTATGCAAGAATTGGAAATACAGGATCTATTTCTGTGGTTGGCTGTGGAACCTTGTTAGAGATCATTGTGAAAATATTGTTTTTCAGGAAAATATTAAATTTATGAAAGACTGCCAGAAGTTTCTTTTTGGAGCATAAAAGAAAAATAGATGCAAAAGCCTTATTTGATGTCAAGGGACGTGCTGTAATGAAATGGAGAAGAGCTGATGAGGAAAGCAGGATTTGGAAGTTGGTTTAGAGAACAGTGAATTTCCCCAATGAGCCACAAACTTCCCTGTGTGGTCTTAGCCTCTCGCTCACAGTTCACAGGCTAGGGCTAACATTTCCTTACCTTGGGGGATAAATTCCTTTCATCTACAACAATATAAAGACAGTAGGTACTGCAGGGATGGAGAAGCATATAAGTAACTTGACAGGCAGAGTAATGGGCCTGTGTTTCATTGTTCTGCTAAGTAAGACTCCCTGGGCATTCCCAGACACACACTTTCAGGAGAAATGAAAACACCAGAACCCCTCCTTGCAGGCGTTCAGCTGAGCTGTGATCCCAGGGGACACCGAGCTGTGATCCCAGGGACAAAGGCTGGGCAGGCAGTGCCCCGTGAGGGCAGGACCAGGCAGGGCTCCTGAGCCAGGGAGTGGCCATCAGAAGATTTTAACATTTCAAAAAAAAACCCTGATAGTGAGAATTAGGAGAAGGGAATTTGCTAATGATAGTTGAAGCAAGGGAGCTAGAGACTCCTGAGTTACTCTCAGACCTTATCATTCAATCTCTTCTTAACTCTGCACGGCTCTGGTACTCCGTGCTTTTGAAAATCATCTCAGGAGACTCTTGGACAGAAGGTCCAAATGTCAAAAGGTGACGACATTTAACTAAAGTAGCACCATTACCACTAACAAAAAGAGCAAGTAAAGGGTTTTGCACTCAGAGCTCCCATGAGAGCATTGGTGATTGTCACCATTCCTGGAAATCATATTGTCAATTCAGTAATATAAAAAAGCCCAAATCCTTCTGTTGGAAGACCATGTACCCATTCTGTGCCAGTCAGTGCTCTCTCACCTCGAAAGGTCTAGAGTTCAACACCAGGATGTTGCATATAGGTTGATAAATTTTTAGGGTTACATGAAAACACTGCCTGTAGCTGGTGAAGAATAAGTTAAAATAATGCTGTAAATTAACAACTTACATATATTTCAGTCATAGAATCATAGAATCTGCTGAGTTGGAAGGGACCCATCAGGATCATTGAGTCCAACTCCTGGCCCTATGAAGGACACCCCAAGAATCACACCATGTGATGTCCTCTCTTCTTTATACCGACTTCTTTTATTGGACTCCCTGGACTTACCTCACCCACACAATGTGCTGTTTGAGTCTTCTCTAGTGCTTACCAATCTCTTTTCTCTGTCATAGTCCATATCCTACCTGTTTTCATCAGTTATTTCAGCATAATGATTTGTAAATGGCCATTTTTTGATCAGGGCACCCTAAATCAACGCTAGCTCTGTACATGGGAAGAAGAGCAGGGTACCAAGGTTATTGAAGTCACCAAAATGCCAAATACGTATTCCCTGTGAAGAATACAGGTTTGCTTTTCATGAAGAACTCGAAGCAAATGCTGCTTATGTAATAAGAAATGCATACAGGGAATGCTGCTTGTGATCAGTGATTTGGAGAATGTTTGCAAGAGCCTTGCAGCAAGAGGCTATTTTAAGCTAGAAGGATTATCCTGGCAGAGGGACAGAGCACCCTTGGCTGGGAGAAGAGCCCCAGAGCAGCCAGCCCTGGATTGAAACTCAACCACTGCTTCAGCTGAGGCTCTGAAACAGCTCGGAAATAATCTGGTTAAACACAATGTGTAGCTGCATTTTGTTGCTCCGTTTCACTTTATAGGAACCCTTCTCTCAGTTTTATAATTGAGAAGTTAACTCTTCGCTCACTGGAATAGCGGGCTGTCTTCCTTTCCAAGCTGGCAATGGTGTGCAGAGGTAAATCCAGCATTTTCCATGGCTTTACTCCCCAGAGGGTTTGCAAGGAAAACAATGAGCAGCACTGCAGGCAGATCCTCAGGGAGCCTCTGTTCAAGGGCAGAGCAGAGGCTGGGGGTGGGGATATGCAAGGAGCTGTGAATTGTTTCCTGCAAAGCTTAAAGAATCAGCGGGCAGAGGTCAAGTGCCAAGACCCGGAGCACAGCTTTCGCTAGGAAGTGGTGTTACTGTCTCCCAGGAAAACCAGGGATGTGCAGAGATGTGCCCCAGCAAGAGGACCTCACTTGTGTCATGATAGCACATTCCTGCAGGAGCACTTCTGGCTGTTTGCAGGTCTTGGTCTTTACACTTGAAAGCCTGAGGCATTTAACATGCTGGGTCCCAACACTGTCCTTTGCTGTCCTCAGGATCCAGGAGATGAGCTCTGGCATTAGAAACGAGCAGGGCAAGCTGCCTGCAGGCTCCTCAAATGCCCTCCTTCCATAAAATCCCAGTCCACCTCATCTTCAGAGACTACTACTAAAGCTGTTTCCATTTTTAGGGATCTGTGTGAAGCAAGTTTTTCTCAGATCATTGCATATTTTGTTTGTATTCCGAGCGTTGGCTTTGATAGCTAAAGGGCAGCAACCAGAAAATGTTTTGAATTCCTTCCAGTGGAGGGAGGAGCAGATGCAGACCTGATGCAATTAAATACTACATTTGATGCATACACGTGCCTGCACCAAGTGCTAGCAATGAGGTAGAAGACTCCCCAAGACCTTTAGGACACCCTTTTCCCACACTGCCTCCCAGTCCCCAGTAAGTCTGTGCCTGGTGTAAGATCCATCGCTTGCCTGCCTCATTGTGAAGAGCTGTAAAATACACAACCCACTCTTTAGATGAAGTCTAATGTTGACAGATGCAGAAAGACACGAGGCAGGAGAAAAAGAAACTGTTTGGTGGAGCTGATCTTTATTGCTATGGTTTAGCAAAATATGTCTGAGGGAAGCAAGAATGGTCCTTTTGAATCATTTCTTGCATTTATTATACAGCCTGTGGGAGAGAGGAATGCTTGAGGCAAACTTGCTGCACAATTTCTTGTTACAGTGCCTGCTCTGTCTGTATGTGCTGGAGAGCTTGCTCATGTAGGAGAGCCCGATGTGATTAGAGCCATTTCTTTCCTCTCTGAGATTTGCCCTTTTGAAAGCATCTTTTCACTTGAGCACCTGGTCTTAGATAAACCAATTTGTCACCACGATGTTTGATCATCCACTATGAGGAAGGACAATTTTGGCACAAGGTGCTTACTCAGATAGCAGAATTAGTATTTATGAATTTGGGTTAACTCTTGAGGTACTGAATTTTTCATTTTCTTTGCACTAAGCAAACATTTAAAATACATATTTGTGGAGCCGTGGATTTCCAACAGTGGAGCCATGTGTTACAATCTCTTTGTGTTTTGTTTTAGGGGGTTTTTTTTGTCTGCACGATCACGAAAATTAAAAGGCAATTGAAATGCTGTAGGAGGAATTAAAAAGTAGGATCGATACATTATTAGTCACACTGTAATTTATTTGGGAAGTTTCTGCCCAATTTTTTTTCTTTTAAAAAGTCTTTCTCTCTCCTAATTCAAAGAATTCCCAGGCTCTACAGAACACTATTTCCCCACTTTTATTCAGGGCCTGAAAAGAAAATGCCACTGCAAGCTGCCATGTTTTTCACGCTTCATTATTGTACATTTTCTTGCACGTAATGAACTATCCCCATGAAAATTTTCAGTGAATTCTCTTGTAATTGCCTAGATATGAAGGAAAATGTGGTTAGAGTAAAATAACATTAATGTTAAAAATAGGAAAATTGCAGTTAATCCATGTGAAGAGAAATAATACGTCTCATCACAGAAAGAAGCAAGGGTGCTGGTGGAAACAGGGAGCTTGGCACACCTTTGGGATCTGGTCTTGGTGGAGGAAGGATGTAACAAAGGCATTATCACAGGGGCAGGTCTGCCTAGTGGCCATGGGGAACCTGCTCAAGGTGCCACCTTCAACCTTCAGGCTTCTGCATAAGGAAGATATGAGTCAGTTGAAGTAAAATCGGAAAAGCTCCCAGTCATTTTGAGGAACTGGATTGGTTAACTCATGAAAAATCATACAGCAGGGCCAGAAAAAGAGTGGGAAGGAGTTAGCACATGGATATCCTAGAAGTGCAGTTAGAAAAAAATAAGGGTAATTTTAAGAAAGATACAGAAAATACAGATGTAAATATAAATGTGAAGACAAATGCACAGTCCACAGGGAGGTGATCCTTGTGCTGCAGGATTTTGCAATTTGGACTGGAGAAAACTCCAGGGGCTGTCACTAAGAAGCAAATCATTTGCCTAACAGTGAGCAGGACTGAGTGATCTAATAAAGCTTTTCCGTTCCCCGTGTCTGGGGCTGGGAAATTAATGCTGGATGTGGTGCCAAGCTATGTATGTTAAATGTGTCTCTGTCAGCGTTGGGTAGAAGTTAATTCCGTATGTTGATGCTAGCACAGTCCGTACCACACTGTACCAAAGGAAAGGCAGGCACTTAACCTGGGAGCAGGGAATGTTTATTTCATGCTTGCCTTGGGGTAAGAACTAATGGTGAATCTCGTAGAAACAGCATGCTAGATACCATCTTGTCTTTTATTTAAGTGTACTGATTTATCTCCTACGGGAGGTGCTGGAGTCCCTATCAGCTCTTGAGTCATTTAAAACTCGAATGAACAAAGCGCTCATGAATAGACTCTGGGGAGCAATCGTGAACTGCTTGGGGATGGACAAGATTAAATACCAGGTTTTTATCCAACTGTCGTGCTGTGGATATAGAGTATTAATCGCTCTGGTGAGAGCAGGGCACTGAAGTGAGAGGCTGGTGGCCCCTGGCTGGGGTCTCACCCAGTCTCTCTGTGCAGCGGTGAGGAAAGTCCCACCATGGTCCCTATTACAGAGCATTTAAAATCAAAATCATAAAAGGTATTCCTCAGGTATGTAAAGTAAACACGCTTGGGGTACAGAGCTGTGTGTGCACTTGTTGTGACCTGACACCCACATTCCTGGGCGCTTCTCCCGCCCTCGCTCCCTCCCAGCACAAGGCAGCGTTGGGAGAAGAGCTGCAGAGAAAATGCCTGTTTGTCACATGTCTACAGGGCGTGAAGCTTTCCAGCCATAAATACACATGGCTGTCAGCGTGACAAGATAATTACTTTATTGGTGGGTTTTCAAGAAAAATGTGGGCCAAAACTTCCTTGTTCTACTCATCAGAGAAACTTCATTGAATTTAAAATCACCATTCTTCCAAGTGAAACAGATTTGGCCCTAAATCATAATTCATCAGTTGTTGGCACCCTGCAATTTAAATCTTTTCTGTAACAAGGAAATAAATCTTTTTAAAAGTATATTAAAATCAGTATTGATTATTCCAAGCAGGAGTGCAGCATTCAGAGCTATAAATCTTTTTTTTAGGATCCCAAGTTAAAATATTTCAGCAAAACTGCTGTATATTAAAAAAAAAATCACTATGGTTTAATCATGTGGTAAATTGCTAGGATTTTTGTGTGTGGAATTTATAGGGCACCATTTCTTTTAGATTAAAAAGGAACATTCCTGATTTAGCTCTGATTACTCATCTACAGATGGGGTTAATGTCATGTGTCTCTTTGGGGATGTATCTTCTTAAGTAATTATGTCCTTATTGTGTGCTCTATGGATCCGTTGTCAAGACGTCTTTAAATATATCCTGGATGGCACATGGAGGTACCAGTAAATTATGTGTTGAATTAACAGGTAATTCAATCCACCTTGGTGTTAATCTTATTGCAAAATAACAAGCTACATAAAAGCCATTTAAGTACAATTTAAAAAAGAAAAAGACCTCTATGAGATATAATCTCTTTAAGTCGAAACAGATTTTCTTCAATTACTTTTAGTCTCCTCCGTAAAAACAGTGAGGCCAGATCCACTGTATCTCCAGAGACGCTGTGTCCATGCAGCTGGACACAGGGATTGGACTGAGGTGCCACCAAGGCAGACTTGTTGACTGAGGTGCCACCAAAGCGCCATCACCATGTGGGATGGAGAAGGGCTTGGGACAGCAGTTGTTCCTCTGCTCCCTGACCACCTCCCTGGCTTGTCTGATGTCCCTGGAGCAATGCCCTGTCCGGGGCTGACACAGCCAGCACCCTGTTCCTGACATTTCACCTTTGCTGTGGCCTTGCTGACCGGCTCAGGGGAGATGTGGAGCAATAGGTGTGAAAATCTCCTCAGCACTTCACTTGAGGAAGGCTCGCTCCGGGTGGAGTTGGGATGAGCCGTGCAGTCTCCTCAGGTGGCAGCTTCCCTGCTGGGGCTGTTTCCTTATGGGAGTGAGGGTACCAATAAACTCCGGTGTTTTCAGCCCCTGGAACATCTCACACTTTGCTGAGGGACAGAGCTCACGTGCTTCCCTGCTGCTCCTTGGGCATTGGTGGTTGAGGGGCCAAAGCAAGTCACTTTGCAAGAGTCTGCACCAGCACTGAGCCAATTATAACCCACAGAAAGAAGTTTCTTTGTGCTTTATCCTTTGCAATTTTCAGGCTCATTAGCTATGCAAAATTATTTGCTCATCCACTACCAAATGGCTTTTCACTGCGTGAATAATTGCTTGGTTTCCTGAGAAGTGTGGACAGTTTTGGTTAATTTTCAGGCTGCCTGGTTTGTTTCTGCTCAGACTGCTGCCAGCAAAAGGGTTCTCAGCTGCTACCGGTCTCCTGTGTTGCTGCCATGTATTCCTAAAATTAGTAGATGAATTATAGATTTCACATCTTCAAGTCAAATGCAGGATTCAAAAATGTGTTTTTTCCCCATGA
Source organism: Atrichornis clamosus (assembly GCA_013400975.1). Classification (NCBI taxonomy): domain Eukaryota; kingdom Metazoa; phylum Chordata; class Aves; order Passeriformes; family Menuridae; genus Atrichornis; species Atrichornis clamosus. The sequence goes on along the minus strand of WBMZ01014225.1, from coordinate 123,376 downwards.
GTGAAGAGCTTCCTGTTTGTGAGTGCACACACTGTGCGGGTCTCATGGCAGGTTAATTTGAATGGTCAAAAATTAGAATTAATTCCTGGAAAAAGAGCTGTATTCTTGGAAATGCTCTGTGCTATGCACTCCTCCCTTGGAACAAAATTCGGATCATCCTGTCACAAGCTAGCAGCCAGCAGATGGGAAATTCAGAGCCTAGCAATCCCTTTCATTCATTCCACTCCTTTTCTATACACAGACAGTGTTAATCCTGTTTGAGGGTTTTTTTCAGAGGGATGTGGAATCCCTTTCTGAGAAATGGCTACAAAAATACCTCGGTGTGAGTCTATGGCTGGACTGCACATGCAAAGGTATCTCAATTTGAAAGCACGAGCCTCAATCTGCTAAAAATGCATCTATGGACAAGTCTTGCTACACTCAATTTGTTCAGAAGGAGAATTAGTGATTACTGGTATCTCTTTATACCTAATTTGATTCACCAGGGAAGATGGACAACTATGTTAGCTTACGCACAGGTTTGGAGGTCCAAATGAGGCCACCACATTCTGTGGGACATAAAATGTGATTAATATGAGCAGAAATGGACAAGAAAAGAGTTTTCTGGGCAGGCAGGACTGCAGAAGTCCTCCAAGAACTGTATCCAAATCATGTTTCTTTTCATATCAGCAGCTCACTAGGAGGTAAGCACCAAAGAAGCATTACTAGTCCCTAAATCTGTTCTTCCTGGCCCATGCACTGCCATGAACTAAAGCCTGTCTTTGTATTCCATTATACGCTGTATTCCCTAAGGAATATGGTATAGAAATTGCAGCCAAGGAAGGCAAAAGCAGTACGAACTCTATAATAACTTTGCTCCTTCTAGATTCTGGCTTATGGAGAGGCCAAAGTGACACACGATATGTGTCAGCACGGCTTTTGCAGCTGCCCCAGCAGCTCACAGGAGGCTTCCCAGGGCTGCTGTTCCCCTGCACACGCAGGCTCTGTGGCTTTCCCCTGTCCTTGCAGCACCCTGCAGCTCACAGCTCAGTGGGACAGCTCGGACCGCCGGGGCTGGCTCTGCTCCCCGGCCACAGGGCTGTTGTCACCGTGTCCTTCACGTGTCCTGCAGGGCCCACCTATGGCACCGGGGCAGCCAGACAGAGCACAGAGCACAAGAATGAGCTTTACTGTCTCTGTCCAGAAGAAAATCTGTGTTGTGAATAGAGCTCTGCACAATAGATAAGGCTTCTCAGATGAAAAACTGCTTCCCCTTCCCGGCGGAGTCTAAAATTTCTTCTGATGGTGATGACGCCTTGAACAATGACAACCTTCATTCATCTCTTCTGGCCAGGAGAGAGCTGAGAGTTCACGTTTTAAGCTCTTTCACAGCGCTGAAGGCACATAAAAGCCTCTCATCACTGTTCAAACACAGTCCTCCATTAGGAGTTATTTAAGCAGGAACTGCTTCCCCTGCTCCAAACCTCTTTGTATGAAATCCTTCCAGCACTGCGTGTGGCATCGGCCGGCGGCTGGTCTGGCGTTTGCTGTGCTGGACATACCAGTAATGGTTAGTTAATTAACCCAATCCATCAGTCAGTCCCTTTCCAGGGCTGTAGTGATGATTTTAAAACCTAAATGTCATATCTCCTTTCTACCTTTGTGTCGTTGCCATATGTTAAAAAAATGAATCAATGACACTAGAGGCCCCTTTTGATTAGTACAGTTTTTCTTCACATCCTTCATTTGCTGGCCATTCTCATCAGCCAAGTTGCCTTTATTTGGCAGACACTGTCCAAGACTCAGGACTTGTCCTTCTGGCAAAATGCAGTTTGATCCCACATTTGTTTTCAGCTTTTGCCCCAGTATCTTTGTTGTTTTCCCAGAAAGCTAAAATAAAACAAAACAAAAGTCATAAATTAGTAGATTAGGGTTTAGTTGCCAACAGTACATTTTTTGCTCCTTAAAAACTCTTTTGGTCATGAAAATAACAACCTTTTCCTGCAAAGACGGTATTTCTTTTTGACTGGAGCGAACACAAGAATGGTCTTGCAATTAAGGTGATTTTGAGCAAAGTTTACTTCACGCCTGGCTTGTCCCAGACTTCTCGTGTGGCCTTGGATGTATTTTCTAACTCCTGACCATTCTTCTGTCTAATAGTCAGTCTGTGCAAAGTTATTGTCAAATTAAAGATCAAAAGAGATAAGTGGCTTTGTTTCTCTGACTCCATCTGCGGAGGTTGGGTACTCTCAGCACCTCTGAAAATGAAGCCCTCTTACAGAAATCTGCAGTGAAGGGAGGCATCCAAAAATGCTGGCACATGGAATAAATAGTTGCTTTTGAAGATCTTGGCCAACACCCATGAACACTTGTAAAGTACTTTAACATCCAAATGTTGAAGAATGGAGAATGATTTAAATGTTTTGAAGTTATTCCCAGGACTAGAAGTTTGCAGGACTGTGTCACAAAAAGGAAAAAATATAATATAGCAGATGTAATGAGGTAATTCTCAGGAGTTCAGGGAAAAGAGGATATTTTCCTAAAATGCCATTGATTTGCTTTAGTTTGGTCTGGTTCTCTTCTTTCAAGACTGACATAAATCTTCTGAGCAAAGGAGCTTTCCTGGGAGCCCAGCAGATGCCTGCTGAATCATGGAATGTAACGCTTTCTCGGCAGCCTGCAGGCAGCACACATCCATTGCTCTGAAGGGCACGAGTCTGGGGAAAATTTTCTGATCTACACCCCATGAGGATCTGGCCTGTGACATGTCCATCTGCTTGCCTGTTTGCTGGTTGTCTCTTCGGCACACTGATGTCCAGGCTTTGCAGTGGGGATGACCCCTCCCTCCCTCCCAAGGGTGCTTCCTGCAGGTGCCTCCCACCACCCTGCAGCAGGAGGTCACTGCTCCAGCCCAGCACCATGCACAGCTCAGCGGCCTCTCCGTGGGTGAACAGTGGTCCTGGGTCAAAACTGGGGGGAAAAGGGCTCAGGAGAGAATCACAGCCTTGGCCAAAAATAACCCTGCACCTGAGAGGTGGGATCCCTTCTGAGGAACTCCATGCTTGAAAGATGAGACAAGTCTCCTGAAAGGTTATTACCTCGAGGAGACAAATCCTTCAGCAGGTTGGGCTTTTTTTTGTATACCTCAAACAAAGAGCCAGCACAATCAAAGAGCTGTAAGATCTTTCTACTTCCTTTTTTTTTCCTTTTATTTTTTGCTACCTCTGTCGCTCCCTTTCATTTCTGCTGCCCACAGAAACTACCGCACCTCCCTGTCTTGTGCTGAATATACATCAAATAGGAGGTGAAGCACTGGCAGTCTTCACAGGAGAAGCCAGGCGGTGAGGGGGAGGGTGTCTTGCATGCTGTGATGTTTCATTAATTTATTTTTCCCCTTCTTCGGGGAAGAAGCAAATGTGGGTGACCCAGAGCAGACTGAGAAATGCAAGTGACTCGCAGGCTGGGAAGGAACCTGGCAAGTGTGTGATGAGAGGAGGTCGTCTGCTGCTGCTGCTGGGCTAAAGGGGTGCAGGTCCGTGGTGGGGCTGGTGCTAAAGGGTCTCAAGGGGCTGCTGGGACCCCTTCAGGTCTGGATTAGCTGCTGTAGCCTGGTTCTCTCTTGTGGGTCATGGAGGGATGCTGCTCTTACCTACACCTGGCAGGATCTATCTCTTTCCCTTTAGGAAAATGGATTTTCTTGAGCTCCCCTAAAAACCAGGTCTGGCATGACCTTGGGACCATATCAAGTCATTGTTTTCTCCTCTGCAAACACTTCTTTCTATTCCTTTAGTCTCACCTATAAAGTGTAATTTACCTTTTCATACCAGCACTGGCGCAAGTTTCCTTCTGCGTATACATCAGATACGATGAAGGCAATAAGCATTACCTTGGCCTGGAGAAAAGAATTGCTATCAACCAGCTTTATTGTGCTGTTTATTAAGCATGAATTAATCTTGGAAATGATATCACAGAGGCCACTGCTGCTCTTGTGATATGCACTTGCTTTGTGAAGCCTTTGCTTGAGGGGCTGTTTCTAACATTTGGCTCATTTTCTTCAAGGGGTTGTGTTATTAATTATCTTGCTTGCAAACAGGATTCACTGACTATCTGGCAGTAGATACCATACTTATTTTAAGGGAAATCAGCTGCACAGGAAGGTAAAAGAGCTGTCAGATACAAAATGACTGAATTATACTCGTTTTGCTCACCGGTCAGACAAGAAAATCTCAGGCTGTAACACCTGAAACTATCACAGCAAGACCCCTGGGGCTTGGGGTAAGCCAACACCACAAACGCCTTTGTGCCCAGCTTGTTGCACTGGGAAACTGCCTTGGAATTCCTTATTTCTGAAACCAAACCTTTATATGTGTGGATATCGGCCAAGCCTTGTTCTGGATCTTACACTGGAAGGTGAACTGAGAGCACGTTTTGGCTCAGGTGCTGTAATGTGCTTTTATTGCTGTGCTTTGAAATACACCTTTTCATTTCTCCCCAGAGCATCAGGCCTTTCTGGCAGCTTGAACGGTCTCATGTAGTGTTTGGGCCACGAAAATATTTGGGGTTTTTTTCTGATTTTTGCATTGCTTTGCTGAACACCTTCAAGGACCACCCTGCTAGGGATCTCACTGGTGATGGTAACATGAGGGACACTCACACGAGTGGTTTCAGGCTGGTTCTCAGCTCACCCTGGTCCTGCCGTCCTTGCTTGATGCTGATGACTGGCCAAAGTGGGTGCATTTCCCCCCAAAGTGGGGGAAAAACATGCATTTCCCCCCACCTGGCAGGGGGGAATTTGCTTTTCCTTAGGTTTGTGTTTCTACCAGCCTAATGAGCCTGACCCTGCTCGCTCTCACCGGAGGCAGGGCTGATGGATGTGCACCATCCCGTGTGGCAGCGCTGTGTCACGAGGAGCTGACAAATCCATTATCCCCCGTAGTGCTGGCTGTGACTGGAACACGCTGCTGCAGCTCCAGGCTGGCACGTGACAGCTTGAGGTTGTAGCAGCACAACCCATCCACAGATTTTTGTTTTATTTGCAAGCCACAGATTGCAAAGGGAGTGGCCTCATTTTTAAGCTCTGCTACTATAGAGCTAGCCAGATGGTTTATGGCATGATAGTGGGTCACAGAAATGTCTCTGGAAATGCTTATGTGTCATGTCTGTGTGAGACAGGTCATCTGCAAAGACGCAGATGAGATCCTCCGTTTGGAGCAAACAGCAGCAGCCTGATTTATGTGGAACGCACAGCAAAGGTTGCGGTCTGTGAAAAAGCAGCTCTCCCTTTTTTTGTGCAGATAGCCTCGATTTGGCTGCAAATAACACATATAAACCAGACAGAAAAGGTGTACAGTTCTCAAGTTATTACACTGCAGGTGTTTATTCTGCCTCACGTCCTGAGGTTCCTGTGGGAAGCAGTAAATAGCCGTGGAAGGCTGTCCATCTTTCCCTGTCACTGTCTGGCCTGTTTTTATTTAGATCTGGCACATTTTTAAAAGCATCTCAGCGATGCTGCTGCACCAAGGCTGTTGATTCATTAACATACATCCTCCTAAAGCTGCATCCAGCTCTGTGCCCTTCCCAGGGTGGGGGGGCTGATGTGTCCTGTCCCATATTGACACTCCCTGGATGCCCTCCCAGGCTCTGGGCATTGGAGACCAGGCTCCTGCTGTTGCTGAGCTTGATGCTGTGCCCCTCATCTAAGAATAGCCTTACTGTCTTGAACGCCTGCCAGTTCCTGAAAGCTTGGCAAGCAGAGGGAAGAAACACAGCCATTATGTAATGGTTTCTCCTGGCCAAGAAAAAAATCCCATTTATTGATCTCCTGTCTGAAAATCTCAGTAACTCTGCGTAATTGATGACCAGCTGTTAAGAAAAGCTGTTTGGAGGAAGAACATTTATAATTAAAGAACAGACACTTCAAATTCAGCTCTCCCTCCATTTTCTCCTTGCATTTCTCTCTGCTGTCTCAGGGAACAACCAACCTGCCTGGGCCTTTAAGCTTCTCATTTCAAACCAATATATGCCTTTCCCAGAGAGCAACGCTGCGTTCTCCAATTTCACTCCCTGTGCTACAGAGGGGAACTATTCATGGAGCTGTGTGAGAGAAAGAGATTAAGGAAATATCAAGACTAACAGATGGGAAGCAGGCAGTGGATGACGTGTAGGCAGACTGATGTTTCAGCAAGTCTTATCTTGTTAGCAGAAATATGTTGCAATAAGCAGAGTTCTGGGAGAGGGCTTGGTTTTGAGCATGGAATAGGAGAAGACCTTTCTGTCTGATGAGGGACCTGCTTGTGTTTAAAAATGTCATATTATTTAATGCCCTGCTACTCCTGAGCATGTAGCCCTTGATCCTGTTTTTCCAGATCTACCCATCTCCTCTGTGATTCTGAGGTGAAATTGTTTCTGGGTTTCTCTGATGAAAACTGACTGTCCCCGTTTGTTTGAGGGAAACCCAAAATATAGGTCACTCTGCTCAGCTGTACAACACAGCTGCCCCAGCCAGTGGCTATCCACAAGCACAGCTATAGCCTTCCTCTCCCCCCAGACTGTGAGTAAGGCCTACACTGGAAATAGACAATTTAGCATGAAAATTATATTGTGCATTTAAATGTAAATTGCTGGGGAATTGACAATTGCTTTGTTTGAATTGTAATGATTGGAGTACAAGTGTATTGGGTTTTTTCTTAGAATACGTTTTAACTGGTATTTATGTCCTTTTACATTCATCTCAAGCTCAAATATATGCACGCGTCCTTAGGCTTTCATCTGTAAATCCTTGAGCTGTCACATTCCTGTTAGGAAACCCATTTCTTTTACCTCTCCAGCAATTGTAGACTGGCACTCTTTTCCCCCCTCCCCATCTTTGTTTTTTGGAATATCCCTTGTTTTAATTCAAGGAGGCGAAAATCTCGAGTCCAAAACAAAAATACAGCTTGGGTCCTCTCCTGTTCCATGAGCACCAGTGGCAGCGATCTCACTCCCTTCCTCTACCCTCACTGCCTGCAGGTCAGATCACTGCCTTGACAGCCAGGGAGAGCCTCTGCAGAGCCTGTTAAGCCCAGGGATTTCTCAGGAGCTGGGGGTGCCAAGCCCATCTTCCAGTCTTGGCCACTCCTCCATCCTGGTGCTCACCATCGGCTCGGGATTCGGATGCTGGGGCTGAGCAGTTACCCTGCAGTTACCCTGATCCCACTGCTTATGCAGAGAACTGGGAAAACAGACTGAGCAGGCAGTATTTTTTCCCCATGGTAGGCAGAAGGAGGGGGTAAAAACAGATGTACACAGATCTGTTCACAGCAAAGATCTGTTTTCATCCATGGGTGCTCCGATCCTGTTAGCGAGGCACTGAGCACCGACCTTCAGCACGGATGAGAGTTTAAAAGGGTGTCCAAGTCCATTCTCAGGCTTGGCCCAGAAAAGGATCTTTTTTTACCATCCAAACAGCTAACAAAGTGAGGGAAGCCAGGGGTTAATCGCCTCTACCTTCCCCATCAAGTTTAACATCCACTAATGGGAAAAGTCTGGGTTTTGGCTCTGTTTGCAAGGTGGGGAGCAGTAAATACCATTATTTGCAGAGTTTTTCTGAGGTGCAGCCAATTTTCAGGAATGCTGTGTCTCAGTCCAAACAAAACCTGCGTGTTTCTCCTTGGCCTGGCCTTGTTTCTTGAGACTGTTTCACTGACTGATACAGGAGATATAAACAAAAATTGAAATAACACATGCCTGGTAATATAAACAAAACACTTTCACCAGAGAGAGAAGATTGCAAAATCAGCAGCTTGCAGGGCTCAAATGCAGCCATTCAGCACTGAAACAAAGCCATTAAGAAAACAAATAAATAAACAAATAGAAATAGAACCGGCTGCCATAAGCCTCTGACCTTAATTGTGTGGATATATGTCTGTGAAAGCTAGAATCAAGCTTTTCCCTCCCCACCCCCACACTAATTCCTTTGCTCTCAGTGGCATAAAATGCTCAATAGACTAGTCTGGTCTTCCCCTCTCTCCCTTATCCACACAAGCAGTCAGGAGGTCAAATCTGTCGCTGTTCCTCTGCAGAGGAGACCCAGAGCTTCCCCCTGCCAGTCCCGGGCCGTTCTCCCAGTTCTTACCCAACTTCCAGCACAGGTATCTGGAGCAGCAGTCGCTCATCTCCCGACCTGGCTAGAGCAGTCGGTGACAATCACATGTTGCTGCTGATGAGTTTTCCCTCGCTAGCACAGATAAGCTTTGCAGATGGGGAATGGCTGCTGGGGAGTTGGAAAGGCCTGATGTAATTTGTTGAGCTGCAGAGGTGTAATTGTTGTGAGTTTCATGCAGTTCTTTTGCAATTTGTCACATTGGAAAAATCACGCCGTGTGATGGTTAATGTTTATGTAGGACTCCATGACAGAATCATTGAATCATTAAGGTTGGAAAAGACCTGTAGGGTCATCAAGTCCAACCATTGACCTCACTCTGCCAAGTCCGCCATGAAACCATATCCCTAAGCACCACACCTGTGTTTTTGAACACTTCCAGGGACGGTGACTCCACCGCTTTCCTGGGCAGCCTGTTCCAATGCTTGACAAAAGGTATCTGTTCAACTAAGGTAAAAAGCTAGGAATGATGCCTGGTGGGTGCATCCCTAGTGCCTTCCTGGGTGCACCCCACAGCTGTGTCCCCACTGCGCCCCCAGCTCCATTCCTGGGCTCATTCCTGGGGTGCACAGCTGGATTCATCTGCACGGCTGTGCAAGAGCACGGGGTGCTGCCTGCCAGCAAGTCAGAGACTTTCCAAGATCCTGAACGATTGAGCCTCCGGTTTCTGGAAGCAATTCCATGGGAGGTGCAGACATAAGAGCTGAAGGAGCCCCTGAGCTGTGCTCCACAGGGAAGAAGGTGCAGGGTGAAGGCCTGCACTATTTCTCTGTGGTACATTGAAATTCACCCTGGTGCCCTCACTCATGGGCCTGGCAGCGCATTTCCCAAGTGGTGGCTCCTGCTATGGCCAGGTGGGAATTCTCTCCAGGGTGTGTTGTTACTGTCTTTAAATATCTCGGTCTTCAAATTCTCTTTTCCAAAACTCGGACAAAAATATGACAGCTATCCCACAAATCAGTCATCTAAAGAAAAAAAAGTCACATTTAATTACTCCTGAAGGGGAACTTATACACGAGGAACACTTATTAGTGCAATATATTTCTTCTTTTGTAGCTTTGAGCTGATCTCTAATAGCACCAGCGAAGTCTCAGCGTAACCTTGGAGTGTGTTTCATTATCATTCAGATGGAAACTGCTGTCTTATGACTGCAGTTTTAAAATACAGTACATTTTTATAATTTCTAAGTAGGCAATCAAGTGGACATAACACATGAAATTATATCCAGTCCTGGCATCAAACCCTGCCCTTCACTTGCCCATGCTGCTCCCAGATATCAAGGCCTGAGTACAGCTGGGGGCTGGATTTCAACCCCAGGGTAATCCTGCAGTCCTCCACTCTGACGATAGTAATGCAAACATGCAGGCGTTTATGGATTCACTAATTTTAATTTTAAAGTCACTGCTACTTTTAAAGTCAAACACTGCAGCAGGCTCCCTCCCTTTCTCCCCTTTCTCACCATGCAGGCAGCAGGGCAGGGGCAGCAGGTGGCTCCTGGCTGGAGAAAACGTGACCCAGGAGCTGCTCCTCACAGCACTGAGTTGCTGGGAGCTTCAAATGCTGCTGTGTGCTGTCAGCACTGACCTGAGGGTACCAATGTCTTCGGCTGCTTTCCTCCCCTCAAGCAGCTCTCTGGATCTGCACATCCACTCCTTTAGCTCATTAGCAGATGGCAAAGGCAAAACTAATCAATCATTTCCCAGTGGGGCTGCTGGTAGCCCGTCAGTTCAGCAACCAGAGAGGCTCTGCCCTGGCCCCACTGCCTCAGTGTTCTCAGGCGGGCATCTGAGTATCCTGCTTCATCTTGGGCTTCATTTCAGACTCAGGACAGAGGAGGATGAGTGTTTAGCCTGGAGGACACAGAATATGTAGGAAGTTCAGTGTTTTCTTGCCTACATTAGAAACTTGTCCAAAAAAGTCTTGTATTTCAAGACAGAACAGTAAAAGAGAATAGCAATGTCAGGATGACATTTGGAAGCCCATAAATACTGGGAGGACAAATGTCTCCTTTCTACTCATGATAGAATCAATATATTTCCATTGCCATTTAATGTATAGGCAGGAAAAATTGCAAAGATGGGAAAATTCTCCTTGATTTTACCTCTGCTGGTTACTTGGGACACACTGATGTAATGCTACAAAATGTGACTTGTCTCACACAGGTATTGCTGTACTGACTTTGAGCTAGATTTGCCACCAGAACTGGAGGCCCTCAGACATCTCCAGGAGTCTCCCATGGCTCCCCAGTGCCCAGAGGCAGCCTGGGCTTGTCTCCACTGGCTGCCTGAGGTGGTTATCCAGAGGCAGTCAGCATGGGAGGTGCTGGGAGGGTGGGCAGCTCTCCACCAGGTCCAGGCGCTGGGAGCACCGTGATGCTACAAGAACAACCTGTAGTACCTGAGGCATCACTGCCAACTCGCTCCCAAATCTGCTGGGAATCCCAAATGTTGGAGCCACTCACTATAGATGAAGAGCAGCCAGCACAGAGATGCTGGCTTTCCCTGCTGTTGCAGAAATAAGTGTGCTGGTGATCTGCTGTGAGGCGTTTAAATCATAGAATACCCTGAGTTGGAAGGGACACACAAGAGTCATTGAGTCCAGCTCCTGGCCCTGCGCAGGACAACCCCAAACCCCCCACCATTCAATAACTGAGCTCATGAACACCAGCAAATACACTGAGTTTTGCTTTAGAGACTTTTTTCTTCCTATCTATTGGACACACCTGACACAAATGACTCTGTTTCTGGGTATCTTGTAATTTTTAATGTATTTAGTTTTACGACACATCTGGGATATAAGACATGTGTCCATGACCTGCAGAGGGAACCAAGTCACAGAGAGATGGCATCAGCTCCTAAGGAAGGCTCACTGGGAGAAGATGCAATTTCTTATGCACTCTCAAACAAACCCCATAAGGCTCCCAAAAAGTCCACGTGATCATCCCACGAGGCACATCTGCACTGGTAGGCCCTTGTGCCTCTCCTGAAAGGAGCTGAAGTGGGGTGGAAACACGACTTGCTGGATGGGACACCTCCACTCCGCCGCATCCCTGGCACTCTGCCCCGCCTCCCTCCACTTCCATCTGCCAAATATTTCCATGAGCTGCTGTCAGTGCTGCAAGTGGATTAGGTTTCCCAGACTCAAAAGAGACCTTCTTTGTGGCAGAAAAATGCCTCCATTTGTGAGTTAAACCTCAGAAGTTCTCCCCTGGCAGAGGTTCAAATATGTGCCATAGGAGCAATGGTTTCACTGCTGTTTTTGGGGCCTCACAGTTTTTCCAGGTCTCTAAGCCCAGTCATGTTGCATCTCTCAGGTTTCCTCTTGGTACTTCCCAACAACTCTGCCTGATTTTAGGAGATCATCACCTTCTGAAATCCAGATTTTCAACACAGGAATCCAGCAAGTGCTACCCCAGGCGCACCAGGCAAACGAGCTGCCTAAAGTTGTGAGCAGCGACCAGCCTGACTCACCCAGGGCATAAATATGAATAAAAGAGAATAAAAGTCAGGTGGCTTTACCAGGAGTTGACCCCCTATTTTATTTTGTGGTGCTCTTTGTTTCTGACTTTCTCCTGCCTTCCCAGCAGCACTGCTGCCTGAGATGAGGCCCTGCCAAAAGCCTCTGGGGACAGCAGGCACTGCCACGTGCGGAGGCTGGCCAGAGCAAACGGGTGATAGACAGTCTGACATGCTCTCCTTCCCTAAGGAAGGGGATTTAGTGAAGTTCAAGAGTATCTGCCAAAGCCACATTTAGCACAGGGAGCTGATTGCAACACTCATATTGCTCACTGCAGTTTTATAAATATAACCAGCCCAGACAGAGTCTCTCCTGACACCGAGTGAAGAGGTGCAAGGAGAGGCCCTGATATACTGTCCCACTAAATTGTTTGAAGCTTTCATCGCTAATAATGCACCCTTAGCGTACAGGCGATGGTGTCCAGCACACCATGGTGGGTGGGTATTGCTGCAGGAGGGGAAGCCAAGGTGATTTCCTTTGCTTTCTCTGTCTGCCCAGAGCAGGAGGATTTTCTTTCTTGTCTTCTGCATTGCTTGACTGGGTGTTTGCTTCTGGAATTTGTTCCTGGGCTGAGATCAGGAGTCACGACCAAGATTCCCTGTCCCACACCCCATCTGTGTCTGATCATGGGCACATATTTTGGGGCAGAAACCTTGGACTGTCCTAGCACATACCGCAGAAGGCAACACTCAGAGACTGCTTCCTTAAATATCTACTGATCAGACAGCACTGCTAATCAAGGGAAGCTCTTTCCCCTTCCTAATGAGCTGACACTGTGACATTGAGGCATCTGATGCAGTGGTGATCACACAGTGGTGAAGGTCTGGGACCTTGTGGAGATGCTGTTGGTTTGGACCTGTACCAAGCACAAGCAAGGTCCATGCTCTTTAAAAAGTGCAGATATTTTCCCCTGCAATAGTCAGGATTTGTCAGCAGCTGCTTGCAGCCTCACCTCCGGAGTATCCCAAGGTTTGGTCTTTTTCTCCTTAAGTTTAAAGGTGATTCTGTGTTCTGAGTTTTATTGATTGCAGACACCAATTTCCAGTGGAGCTGCAGCTACAGTTGCAGTAAATTGAAGCCAACTGAAAGCAGAATTTCTTTCTTAGTTGTCTTTCACAAAGGTCCCCAAAGCAGTCAATGGAGCCCAAGGGGTCACAAGCTGTGATCTGCTCTGTGTGAGACTGGTCCCTCCTGGGATTGTCTTCTTCCCACTTGCCACAGCCAGAAGGACCACAGCATTCCTGGTGCATTGTCCATCACAAAGTGTCTAAAGCACCGTGGGATAAATGAGAACATTTAGGGAAAGATGAGAGGAAGTGTCATGCGACCAGAAAAAAACGTCTTGCTCTAATACATGTACCTGTTCTTAATGCCTAACACAGAAAGACAGCTAATGGTTTCCAGAGCTCAGTAGCTGGATGAAAACAGAGTGCAGAGGTGGTGGAGTGACAATATCTGTTAATGAAAAACCAGGATATACAGCCGGGGCTGCCGGGCACTTGGCCCAGCGCTTGGCCAGAGCAAATCGGCCGAGCTGGGATCGGCACCAGCGACACTCAATTCTCCTCCTTGTCAAGCGCCGTAAATTAAAAATAGAATAAAAAGCTTTTAAGGGATGTGCTCACTGACAGTTTAATATAAGTGGCTGTGGGATCATTTTCTACAGATAGGTTTATATGTGGAAAGAAATTGCAACTTGCTTCATAGCAGGTATTTTACTGTTATTGCAGAGCTCCCTGCTGCGCTTATTCATAAGGGGAGATTTTCCAAACCAGCATCATGTGAAAGTTGGTGGGACAGAGGGTCACTCTGACCTGTGCCAGGCTGGGATGGAGCAAATGCACCCTAAACGTCAGCAGGGTTCCTCTTTGCTTCAGTGGTGGAGACAGCCCCTGCTGAGGGACGCAGCTCAGGACACCAGGAGACATCCTCAGCCCCCAGCCAAGCCTTTGCTGTCACTTTCCCTGCCTCCTGTCCAGCTCAGCTGACACCGAGCCCCAGCACTGCCCTCATCCAGATGTCTGCCAGTGCATAAATCCACTGCCCATCTTACATTTTGGTTAAGAGAAGTAAGTCCTCAGAAAATGCAATTTAAATGAACAGAAGCTGTGTATGAAATTTAGTTTCAAAAGTTTAAACGATTAGGTTTGGCACTCAGACATGATAATTTCATTCTTTATTTGCATTATTTTAAATTAGTTAGTTTAAAAAATTCTGTTTTTAATTCCTTCAGAAGCGTAATCTGAAGATAGGATGAAACAGACTTTAGTCAACCAAATATTTGCTTGTAGATCTTTGGGGTTTTGGTGTTGGGTTTTTGGGGGGTTTTTGGAGTGGGGGGGAAGAACAACTTAATGACATCCCAAAATATTTTTTCTTCAATTTTCCAATTTTAACATTATGCAAAAATCACATGGATCAGATTTCTGAATAATATTGTATTTTCCTGGCCGTTGATAGCCAAGTCACCAGCACAAACCACTTATGATCTGTGAGGCCATGGTGAGGAAATTTGTGGTTGCTCTGTGGAACCTACTCCTTTCGTTGTACTTCCATTCAGAATAAGGGTAATAGAATTTCACCATTTTTCCTACTTTCCTGCTGCTTTTTTTCTCATTGTAGTCATGGCTAAGTATGGAGAGCCCTCCGGGCCAAAGTTTCAGGAAAACTAAGGTAGTGTCAAATTGAATGCTATTGTCCCTGGATTTATAACAAAGGTGACACTGCTCATAATGTTATTATTACTGTCTAAGAAATTTCATTAGTGGTATGGACTTGGCTCGGTGCTGATGAATGCCAGAGGAAACTCTTCTACTGAGTCCAGCAGGCTTTGCATCAAATCATATTTGCATATGAAGATATACATCAGCTAAATACAATCCTGGATAGAAAAAGGTCAGTTTCTTTGGAAGGGAAAGATTAAGAGAGTACATCCTTCCTTTTATGCCATTGTATGCATAATTTTTAAAAGCATATCATAAGTAATCTTGTTTACTGCAGATTTGACTATTTATTTTCTCCCTGAAATTTTAAAAAAATAAAGTAGCATTAGGAAAAAAATATTAAGGGGTATTTGTTAGAAGTGTCTTAGCAGGAATAAAGAGTTTGGGCTTGTTAATGTTCTTGAGTTATTTTCCAGGAGGTAAGTGCTGTAAGTGCAAAATCAAAAGACTTCAAAAAATGCTCCAGAGGGAATTCCCCTGGCAAGGAAGAGTCAAACCAGCCACCTACCTTGACATCTCCTGCAACTGCCAGTGTCACAGAAATTTCTACTGACTGCCCTTCCTGTGCAGTGATGCTTCACCCAGATTTGCACTTGCAGTGCTTTGGTTTTCTTCTCTTTAAGAAGTACTAGCCCTTCTAGCCCTTGCAATCCTTTCTCTTTTTTTAATTAAAAAAAAAAAAAGTTCTGACTGGTTTGTTGGCATCACTGTAAATTGTGAAGCACTTCATTAAACACGTACTGCAATCTGGATTTTATTTCCATTAGTTTAATGGAAATAGTGGTGCAAGTAGGGATTTGCAAGGAGACAAGTATGGAAAAAGCCAAGCTGCTGCCAGGGATGCCTGGGTGTTGGTGGCATTTGTGCTGCTGCCATGGTAGTTGTGTTGTTAGAGAATTTATTCCTCATGCCTGACTTGTACCTGATTTGTGTCTGCCTGGCTGCAAGGTAACCTTTTTGTCCTGCAGCTTTGGTTATGTTATCCTGATCCAAGTTTTTCTTTAGACTAAGCCCGTTTTCCCCATGTCTTGCCGCTCCTGCCCTGGAAGGCACCCTTTGTTTCCACGGCTGCTCACGTGCGTGCTCACCCAGGATGAGAACTGCTGATGCAATTATTGCCATTCCAGCTTCCAGCAACGCCTCCACTCTTCCGAATGGGATAATCGATACTCGGCTCGTCTGGGAATGGCAGGGGCTGACTGTGCCACTCTGTGACATCAGATGAATAGTTAAACATCCACGTGTTTTCATCTGGTGCAGCCTAAGGCTCTCAGCTGCCAGCGGCTCTCAGCTCCTCGCTCACGTGTACGTGAATTTTCCACAAGCCTGTGCTGTGCAATGACCATTCAAGGCAGAAATTCCTTTGTTTCTTTTGTGTATCCTTGGACAAATGCTATCCATGTTTGTTATGTATTAATCATTTTATGGTCATCTCTGTGTGATTCGTTCTATAAATAACATTCTCAAGTCTCTCCCCTATCTTGTTTACCGTAGCTAATTCTTTGTCGGGTGTCTCCGCCAGAGCTGTAGCTTAAATGAGCACAGATAAAAATCATAACATAGGCTTGGTTGTAGTAAACCAGGATTGTCTTGGTTCTGCTGCAAATCAAGCCTTTCAAATGATCTTTTTTTTCTATCTCTATAAATACTGTACAGTAGTGACAAAAGACAGGTGATAGCTTCAGACTTAGCTATCATGTTAGTGGCTGGCATTAAATACATAATTCCTGCTGTGTCTGCATCGTCTCTAAATGAAAGTCTCCTGGAGGAGAAGTCTCCAGGGAGGGGGAAGAGCTGTGAACCAGTGACTGCAGAGTGTGCCTTGGAGATATGAAGTTAGGAGGAGAAGCTGAAAATGTGATATGTCTTTTTCAGTTTGACCTCAGCCTCTAATAGTGTTTGGCAAGTCAGCCTGGCAGATAAATTGGTTCATATTAGAAAATGGGGTTGATTTATTATGAAATTGATTGCAGCCCTGTCCTGTGCTGAAGGCATTAGCGATAACAGCATTGGGTGCCTCCGCTCTTAACTAATGGGCTTTCCCCAGGCTCTCCACTGCTGCCAGGCTTTTCCCCACAGCCAACAGCGCCCAAACCACACACACCTCTGCTGATCCCTCCCCATGGGTGCAAAACCCGTCTCGTCAGGGAGTGCAGGTTTGGCTTTCTAGAGGGGCTGGAGTCCTGGGGACCTGAGCTGTCTCCTGCTCCATCACCTTCAGGCAGCTCAGGCTGAGATGCCCTGGAGGGAGCTGGCATGTCCCAGAACACACGGGCCTGCAGGAGCAGGGCCGGGGAGATCTTTGCAACCAGCACCTTGAAATATCCAAGCACTGTATGTGTTTTCCTTGAGACTGTTTTCTGAAAATGGAAAGGGTACAGGAAATATGGAAAGGTATCCACCAAGCTCCTTCTGTTCATAGAATCACAGAATGGTTCGGGTTGGAAGGGACCTTAAAGACCATCCAGTTCCAACCACTCTGCCATGGCCAGGGACAGCTTCCACTAGACCAGGTTCCTTCAAGCCCCATCCAACCTGTCCTTGAACACTTCCAGGGATGGGGCATTCCCAGCTTCTCTGGACAGCCTGTCCCAGTGTTTTGCCACCCTCACAATAAAGAATTTTTTTCCTAATATCTGATCCAAACCTGCCCTCTTTAAGTTCAAAACCATTACCCTTGTCTTATCCCTACATGTCCATGAAAAAATGAATTTTATTCCTTTCTTATTTGTCTTTGGTGATGTTGAAAAGACTTTTAAACACAAAGAAAGACCATCACCAAGTGTAGTGAGGGAGTTTCACTACTTTTTGCAAACAAAGCCATATTCACCCACAGTGACCACAATCTGCAGCACAGTTGCCTCAAATTCCTCAACACACTGGGGAATAGAGTTTCCATCTGGGGCTGATTAAAACACAGATGAACAAACCAAACATGGTGACCACTTGGACCCTGAAAACTCTTTGGTGTCTATCTAATATGCGAAACTCTCTCTACTACTTGCAGTATGGACACGGATGTAATAAATACAGAAAAGGGTATGTCTGGTGTCAAAGTCAGCCTGTTGTGTTCCTGCCTTTCTCTTTGGATGTTTCTGGGCCCTACCCTAAAAAGCAAAGGATTTTCCAGTTAATTCACTGTAGTGATAGGTAAGACACTTTCAGCAGTTGTATTTAGAAATCTCTGAATAGCAGACACTGAAATATTTACTGGCTGGTCTAAGCAATATTTTTCAATACTTTTGAGGAATAAGAGTTTTCAATGATTGAAATGCACCTTTAGACATTTTCCAAATGAAAAATTTCAATATGAAAGAATCATGCGGCTTGAAAGGAAAGCTCACTGCAAGACAGCCTGTAATTGGACAAAACTGAAAATAAACTTTTCAAAATAACTGAAAACAAATTAATTTGGGGGGATGAAGGAAGGTTAGATTTTCATAAATGTTTTCCAACAACTCCCTGCCAGTCAATCACATATTGGGTCTCCTTTGGAATAAATTACTTTTCAGATAGTGAGAACACTTTTTACTCCACCTCCATGACAGCCCCTGCTCCTGGCAGAGGCACAAGGTTGTCTGACTCTGCTTTTGCCATCAACTTCAGTAGCATTTTGAGGGACGAAGAAGCCATACAATTTAGCTGGCCAGCAGTAAGGAACAACTGCACAACATAAACTTTTTCAGAGAACAGCCACTTCTGCAGGAAGTACTCAGTTTGTCTTCAAAACAGCTTTGGGAATAATGTCTTTGTCTTTCGTATCCTCACAAAAGGTAGGGCGCATCTGGCAACCACTGCCACGAAGCCAAGAGACACTAATGTGTGTCTTATTGAAGCAAAATATTCATGTGGCCAAGAGCCACAGTCAATCTACTCCAGCACCCAAATCCTCCCAAACCAGTGCCCTACTGTCCTCTCAGGGTTTTTGCTAGTGCTCACTGAGCGTGCTGAGCCCTGGCCCTGTTCACCAGGAATTGCTCCTCTCCCGTAGGGATGTGCCTGAGCTGGAGGCCCTATAGCAGCCAAACTCTGCTCATTTAACAGCAGTCCTGGGAAGGGCAAAGGGCAGCTTTCCCTCCACCAGCATCAAGCAGGTAATATACAGATATGGGTAAGACGTCGGGGAGTCCCATATATTTTCAAATTGATTTTTATAGGACAACACAGTGGCCCGAGAAACACTTCTGAATATTATGAGTAATTGTCTAACATGTCCCTTTTCTGGGCTTGTGTTATTATCATTAACACCTCCGATTAGCAAAAACTCAGGCTCTGTGACGTTCCTTTGATTTAAAAGGTTATAAATTTTGGATTCAATGTCAGAGAGTAATTTTTACAATGCAGCCGAGCTGTGGACTAATTAAAAGACTACCCCAGTACTTTTTTCACCCACTACATCTCTGATTTGTGACAGCCTTCAAGAAGAGTCATGAATTATGGCACGTGCACCATATGCAACCTATTGACCTCTCTGTGTGTACGTATGCTGTGTGTGTATATGTGCACTACAGCCCAAGTTGACGGTGGCTTCCTCACAACTGTGTGGAAGTTTTCTCTTACCAGAGAATTTGTAGCAGTGCAATTAATGATTGCAGTCATTTTGCTTCCTTGCCACTTCAGGGTTACTACTGCTTTTTAATTCCAGGCTCCCTTGGAGTCAGAGCTGGATGTCACCTTTCCCATGAAGAGAGGTTGCCTACTGGTGTTGCCCTGGTGCACAGAGGTGAGTTTTTATCTCTCACTGAGCTGTTCCTTGGGTCCTGATCAAGGTATCCTGATCCATGCCTTGTGGACATTGTTGATTCTGTATAATGTAAAGTGAAAATAGTGAAATAGTGAAAAACACTGATGTTTCACTTGACAGCACGCATTGAACACATCCTTTAGGCGTGACAGTCAATGTTTGTGGTCAGCAGCAGTCTTCCTTTGTGCTCCACCTGACTCAGAAAATCAGGATGTTTCTAGGTTGCCTTGTGCTTCCCAGGGCAGTGTGAAATGGATTTCCCCTTGCCAGGATCTCTTCCTAAGTCAGTGTCTGCAAAGGACAAGCTTCTCTTGACAGTTAGCAAAGCAAATATACAGAGAGCAAAAGGACAACACGTGCTTGAGAAACAAGATCTGGGGTGACCAGGTGCAAGTGGGAAATTATATCAACCAGCTTTAGGCAGCAAAGCCCAAAGGTGAAATCTCTGTAGTTTCATGGGTCAGGTTTTCCTTTTCCTCAGTCATTCCCCTCCTGGCTGTTGACGTCAGTGGATTTGGCACTGGAACAACAGGGAAAGAGAGGGACAGTTTCCCCCCTACACATGCAGAATTAGAGACTCATACCAAGACAGATGAGCTAGATTTAGATGAGAGGGAATTTCTGGTTGAGGATATTCATGTAAAAAGTATTATATAGTATTAGGCTTGTGTGAGCTCCCAGTGTAATAAAGGAGAATTGTCTAAGCCTTGGCAGGAACATATCCCTAGGACTTTGCTTTGATGAAAAAAGCTGGAAACCTACACTTAGCTTTTCTGCTAGTTGTAATTATCTGGCTGTATTGATCATGGTGCTAAGGTTATCTGATGGGTAGGGTGTGAGCAAAGATCAGCTTCAGTCCATGAATTAAAGCTGCAGACTGTCAGCTCTAATTTACACACATACAGCCTGAAAATTGTCCTCCTGCAATGGCAGAGCTCCCTGGGATTGACACAGATAGGCAGCATATGGAGCCTGTGCAGCAGGAACAGAGGCACTGGCACTTGGCATTGCTGCTCTGTATTATGCAAATATCTGGGTTACAAAAGCAGGAAACAAGGGCAGAATAAATTGGGGGGATCTGGTACTGGCAGACATGAAACCCTTGGTGGCATTAATGAAATTCACGGGCTTGAGGAAAGCAGGACAGGCTCCTCAGCTCTGGTTTCAGTCCTACAAGCGTGCAGTACCTTGAAGGCAAGAGGTGGTGATAGCTGCGGTTCTCACGCGAGGATTAGAGCAGCAGGGGCATATGTGCAGCCTGCACAGTAAAATATGCTGTTCCATGTTCTCCAGTACCACAGCCAGAGCCAAAGTACAAGAACCAGCAGTTTCAGGGAACAGGGATCCCATTAACATATTATTCTCTCTGGAGACAAGCCTGTTCCTTCTGCTGCTGAGCTGCTAGATGGGGTGGAGGTGGGAGGAGAGGCAGGACATGATGCCCCTCCTGGCTGTGTTTTGTGTCCTGCACTGCTGTCCTGCATGGATAAAATACAGAGGATCCAACCCATCCCCTTCAGGCAGCTGTTCCATCAGGATGCTGTTCAAGGAGCACAAGTCAAGATGTACAAATTAGCTGTGACCCACTGAAAGGTCCCCACAATAGGCATTCACATCACTAGGAGAAGTGACAGAGCAGACCTGAGATCCCACCCCACTCCACTGCTGTTATTTAACTTTCACCATAACTGCTATGCAGTTGCCTGTCCATTCACAAGCATTTATTGTGAGCTTATTTGGGTATAGCTTGGCATTTGAGAGGTGTCAATCTGCTAAAACTGAAGTGGCAATAGCTAATCACAGTTAATTTTATTCTCTGCAGAACATAACAGGAAAGCATATGGCTCAACAGCATAACTTAACTTTCTCTGGGCTAACAGCATGGTCAGTTCTACCAAAAAAAAAAAAAACAACAAAAAAACCCCCCAAACCTGGCAGGGGATACAGTCTCTGGTCCTTGGTGGAAGCTCCAGGGATCCTGTACTCAGAGATATATCCAGTGAAGAAAAAAACCCCCACCCTCCCTCACATCATTATTCATTCCAAAAAAATGGCAACACCAGGTTTTCTTCTCACCTCTGATATCTTGAGAAAACACTGCTTTCAAAAGTGAATTATTTTTGCTGGATTCTTGAAATTCAGTGCCACTCATTTTGGATTTGAAAACTCTCTGTAAAGGTTTAGAGATGGAAATTTCAATCCCTGGACCCTAGAGGACGTGCAGAGTGGGTGTTATATTGTACTTATTCAGAACACAGCCATACCCCACCTGTCCATCAGAATGGGAGGACTCCATGTGTGTACATGCAGCACAGTAAGCAAGAGCTGCAAACAGTGTTTGCAAGATTTCCAACATCCTTCCACAGCAAATTCTTCACAGCACGAACCTTTTCCATCTTAATTTACATTCCATACCTGTTTTCCCAAATCTTCAAAGTCAGAGGAGCAAATCCTTCTTTTAGCAAGGCTATGATGAAAGCCACTGACTCATAGGAATAACCAGAGTGCAGGATTTGGCTTAACTTCTTGGCTTGACGCCGATGTAACATTTCAGAGATCTTTTTTAGGTGTTTCCTATTGTCATGGCAACTCTAATCAAAATCCTTTCCATGAATAGCCCTGTCAATTGCAGTACAAGCTCCTGGCTGACTACAGCCTGCAGTTCTGCTCCAGTGTGGTTTCACAAGCTCCTCTTGCTTGACCTTTCGTCTCCTGGCTTTCCCCAGATCCCTTATTGCTCAAGCTAGAAATATATCTTTTGTTTTGCAAGAAAGCTTTAAAAATCTTTATAAGTGATAAGTAACAGCCAGATCTTGCAGCTGACTCCAAGGAGGGAGTTGCCTTAGGAGGGATTACAGGCTGTAATAAGTGCCTCTCCTGCACAACAGATCATGGACCACAGTAAATCCCTGTGAGCATTGGCTCTGGCAGAGTCTTGAACTCTGCACCTCCCCAAAACCGCCCTATAACACAGAGGAATGAGCTGAGCTCTAGGGGAGAGGTGGGTTTGGAAAAGGGGATCCCACTTGTGAGCAACAAATCCATCAGCAGGATTTCCAGGCAGTGCTGTGGCAGCAAAAACAGATACTGCACATGTCCCCAAAGTCTACCACCACTCTCCTTGCCCACTTCTGGGGCAGCAGGGTGGAGAATTCATACTGCTAGATTTGGCTTTTTGTATCTGATTTTTTTTCCTAGGGTGTTTGAACAGCCACATGGGAAATTGCAACACTGTGGAAATCAATAAGAGTTTGCCCTTGGATTTCTACGGGGCCAGGATTTCACCAGCTGTCTCTAAGGTATCATTCTTACCAGGAGCTGAAATGGTGTATCAGAAATAATACACATTTTGCATATGCGTCTTGTCTGAAGTCAGTATCATCCCCAGACATGGAAAGTAAGACAGGGAGAGGTGTAATCTCATGCCTTAAGGTCAGCCCATCACTAACCTCGGGAACAGAAGAGAGATCTCTGGAGTTTCCACTCCCATGTGTGAGCCACTGCTACAATTCCTTATTTTAAGCACTCACCGAAAAAAAAGAGAAAGCAAAAAAAAAGGTAGGAAGGAAGGAGGAATAGAAATTACAGGGATAAAAATCCTTCTTTATATATACATATATATTATAGATATTCTATATATATATATAGTTTTGTCTCGTCTTGTACCTTCAACCCTGCTTTAAATAAAAGCTCACAGACTTGTCGGTTTCCATCAGGCAAAAATTATTATTCGGCTTTAGAAAGAACATCTTGCCAAGTGTTGCAGTTCAAAAATAAGGAAAACAGCTCTGCCAAAATGCAGCAAATGTGATTACACAAAGCCAAGAAGACCATAATTAGATCATTACCATGGAAACAACCTAATTACATGTGTAATGCAGCAAGGTCTGAGCTGCGCATCCGAATGTGTTTTGCTATTGTCTAGCAGGGCCATAGCACTGCCATTTGCCTCGTGTTATTAAGCCACCTTGATCATTTTGGATCGGGTTTTCTTGGAATAAGTCCCCCTCCCCACTATGTAAAGAATTAAACAGTGCATGAAATGACTTGAGCAAGGCTGCCTGAGGCTCGCCCTGTGTGCAGGCAAACGGGAGCCTGCCTGCACGACCCACGGGGCTGGGCAGCCACCCCTGCAGAGAAGCTCTCTTGAGCCAGGATCTGGAGCTCCACAGGTAACAGCCACATGCAGGAGTTGACATTTGATCTTAAGTGCAACCCTGAAAAAGAAAACTGAGCTTTTCAGGGACTTGCCAATGATTGCTGCCTTTCTTTGCCCTGTATTAATTTCTCCATTGCTGCAGTCATTCACCACCAGGATGGTGCCCTATGGAGATGGCATGGAATGGCTGAGCAAAGACGCCCACGAGGTTCCTGTGTACTGATCCACATGTTGCTTCCTTGCATAACTGGACTAGACTGTGGACGGGGGGATTAAGCAGAGCTGGGTTATGATATTGTCTCACTGGTGGAAACCAAATCACTCCCGAAGGACAGTGTGATGGATCATTTCCAGGCAGAGAAAATGAGGCAAGATCAAAGAACATATTTGTCAGCTTGGAGGACCAAAGCAGAATTGTGAATAAACTACATGTAATCCAAACCAATTTCCGAGAGTAAAGCCATATCGTACACACATAGCTGCATGCCTTGCAGCACAAAATTAGATGCACAGGGAGAGACAGGGGAGTCATCAGTGACCTCTGCTATTATCTCCATAGGCCTGCAGCCCACTGCTGCTGAATCATGTGGCTGCAGTAAATATGACCTGCAGGGTATATGCACAAAACGATGGCAAGCACTGTCACCCCCTTTCATGCACGTTGGATTTCTGTGCCTGTTCTCGGTCAGACTGGATGTTCCTCACTCAGCAGGAAGGGAAGAGGATGGCTCATTAGCTGAGGGGTACAGTAACAAGGCAAAAGCCAACGGGACTGTCTGGCAAACATACTGCTTCTGCTAATTAATGAGGAGAGATGGTTGCTGGGCCAACTGCAGATGTTGCTGCAAATTATGCCATTGCTATCCCTGCCAGCGAGCTCTCGCTGCAGCTCGCACATCTCCAGGTGTTCTTGCCACGACAGTAGTTCCTGCTGTTCATTTTGTCTCCTTACAGGGAAAATAAAATACTTCCTCTTGGTGGGGAGAAATGCTCATATTAAAAAGTTTCTCAAGCCCAGACTCCACTCCTTTAATTTCTTCTGCTCTTGTATTAGTCCCATTTTCCTTTTTCTAACTCTCTTCATTTTCCATTCAAATTGCTCTCCAGATCACAGAACAGGGCTGGAGAGAAGTGCCTCGAGCTTTGCCGATTTCCCTGCTTGGTTTCCCAGCCAGGAACAGTGAGAGGATGTCTGGAGGAAGCTGCTGACACCTCTCCCCTCCCAGCTCTCTCCCTGTCCCCCATGGGGCCGCTGGGGATGCAGAGCAGGCTGGTGCTGCTCTGGCTCTGCACAGGCTGTTTCCCTCCCACACATCTATTGTACAAACTCACGTAAGTTCACTGGGTAAAACCTGATGTTCAACTTTTGCACAAAGTCAGCAGAATGAAAGAAAAAGAAGGAAAAGCCCAACCCCCACCAGTTTTGCTCCGTATGCAAAACCTGTCTGTACAGTTCTGCTGAGCGCTGATGCCCTACTTTCATCCCTCACATAGCTCAACTAAAAATACACTGAGACTTCAAGCAAGGTCCCTGCTGTGAACTGTCTGAGCGAGCAGGCGTTGCTGCAGCCCCAGCCCCAGCCAGACCTGCACTGTGCCGCGCTCCCGGCGCAGTTTATACCAGCCCTCGGCACCAAAAAGGGTGGGAAAAAGGCAGCAATCTCGGGAAAATCAATACCCCTCCTTCCCGTCAGCTCCGACAAAATGTCCTGGCGTGGTGTTGCAAGGGCAAAATTGAAGGAAGAGATGAGATAAGTTAAGAACTCCTGGCTACTGTTACTACTGTTAGTGGTGTTCGTAGCACAGTGGTGCTGACAAAGCCCTGCTGGTAGAGAGGGTAGGTCTGAGCAGCAACATCTGGGGTTCTGAAACAGTCATGGAGAAAAATCCATGGCTGAAACTATCCATATTTGCTTTAGGTGCTTAAACAGAAAAGAGACTACCATGCTATTTTCGTCTAATTTGTGCAGTCCCGAGGAAGAAGGACAAATAAAAGTTTGTGGAAACCAATTTTTAAAGCAGGGGAATCTAACGGAGTTTGTGTTGAAGATAGGGTCTATAAATTCTTCTGCCCTGAGAAAGGTGACTGAATTTTAGCAGTTGGCTTCTCAAGTTAACCTAAATGAAGGGGGTTTTTGGCAAAGAATATGGTTACCTTAGAGGGCTTCAGCTTGAAGTTCACTTTAGCTGAGTAAAACACTTGTAAAAGCCATGAACGTATACACATTTAATTTAGACTTCAGGATGATATTGCTTTTTTTCCTATTAAATATTAATTTCCTTTAAAAGAGTACTTTTGATCTGTTTTGAGAACACAACTGGTACTCTAATGTCATCTAATTAATTAAGAATTTCATACTCATATGTATTAACAGTCTGCTATTATTGCCGAGGACATTTCACTGGTATTTAAATATATTGAACAAAACACGATTTGCATTTAAATGGCAATGATCCTTACAGCTTCCTGGAAAGGCATGGCTGGGAGATGAAATCTGACTTTGCCTCCCTGACCTCAGTGTTCCGACAGTACACTCAGACAGCTCACCCAGGATTTCACTCCATAAATTGAGAAATGGAAAGAAAACAACAGAGTTTCTCCCCAAACAGCAGACAGGGTACTTTGTGAGCCCACTGGTGACAAAAACAATCTTATCGGTTGCTGACACCCTCATTAACAGCGTCACATCTCTAGTTTGCTGTGCTGTCCTTTCTCACCTGGCTTGTTGATCCTTTTGACATGCTTTTTTATTGGAGATGTTAACAGGACCCCTGTAATATCCAGAGTCACGGGTGCAGAGGCAGAGCTGGTGGGAGGTGAAGACACGAGCCACTGCTTTGTCCCCTGAGTCCAGCTCCCATCCAGCTGAGGTGGGTACCTGTGGAGCAAACCGGTCTTCTTATGGCCCCAAGGATGTGTCAGACAGCTGGAGAGAGAAAGGGTGCAGAAAGGAGAAGGTGGGATGCGGGGGTTTAACCACAAGAGATGCATCAGCAGGATGTGCTCTCCTTTAAGAACTATCTCAGTTGTTTCTATTTCCAGGGTGAGTTCCCAGCACTTAGGCATTACTCTTACACTTGTCTAATACAGCACACATCGATTTTTCCTCTTGCTCTCTGCTGACTGCACAGTCTGAAACACCAAAGACCTTAAAGTCAAGGTCAAGTTTTTATTCCCTGAGTAAACAAGCTGTGGAGAAGGGGAAAGAGGGAGCAAGCACTTATACTAAAAAGTAGAAAGCTATTGAACAAATATATTCCTTCTAAAAAACGTCTCCAAGGAAGAAGGCATACAAAAGATTAATTCTTCCAGTCTGCAAATTCTGCAAATTAAAAAAAAATCCTTACTCCTGAGGAATAAATGTTAAGAGCAGGCCAGTGTGCACGTGATCAAAACAAAGCCATTCTCTAATGCTTAAAGTCAAACATGCCATTAAACACTGTGTAGTCAAGGTACAATGAAGCATTAAAAACTGTTTTAATCTTGCTAGCCAAGAAGCTTTTATTTTGCCCATGCACTGAATACTTTTATTCCTCGTCATTGTATCTAAGCATTGATCCCATTACATCAAATTCCCAGTGTTATTTTTGAGCAATTAATGACTCCATCCATTATGTTTGCCCATTTGTAATTAGAAGCAAAATTAGACAGAAAATGTCTGGCTGCTTATCTGTGATTCATGGACTCCCTTGAGCCTGCAAATTTGGCTGGAAACTTGGTAAGAAATTATTTTGGCCAAAGATTTTGGACGATTCTTGCTTGTCTTGAGCTGAAATACAATGAGTTCAAGTGTTTTGGGGCTTCTGCTTTGAGCTGCTGCCAGACAGAGAAATGGGTCAGTGTGAGAATAACTATGGAGCAAGGTGGAGATGCAGGAGCTGCCTCACTGGGACAGACCTGGGTCCCGTTCAGACCCAATGCTGGCATCAGCAGCGTCCTACGCACACACAGGTGTAGACACAAACCTTTTCAGCCTCAGCCCTGCCTCTCAAAGATTGAATCAAAGCCCTGATCTTGTTTCATTATTCTCTTCTTTATATTTTCCATTAAAATGAGTTAATATGTATCTGGTAATAATTGCCACCTGATGTTCTAGCTGCGTTTGGAAACAGAGGGTCCCAGCTGGGGCTGACAGCACAGTTTTGGGACAAAACAAATTACCTTATGCCATTTGGTTTAGCTGTTTTCAATGCTGTTATAATTAAATGAGACAAAGTCTGCAAGGAGAGGTAATACCTTTTATTAGAATAAGCTGATAGTTTCGGGGAAAAAAAGAAGGTATGTTTTCAGGCACAAAAACGCTTTTTCAGGTTTATATGCCAAAAAGCTTGTCAGTGTATCAACTGGTCCAACAAATGATATTACATTCTGTATAAATAGGGCTTCAGTCATATCCTCAGATGATAACAGCTACAATAACACTACTGACATAATTAAAAGCAGTTGAGGGTGATTGAATGCCATTTCACAGCCGAGTTGGACACGAAGTTTCCCAAGAATAGCAGGGTGGAGCCATGCTGCAGACACAAAAATATTTGTACTTTTCCCTGTATCTTCACTCTGCAGTTCTGATTTTACTTACACCAGTGCAAACGGGAGTCACGGCGGCGATCCCGTTTGGATTTTGCGTGTGTTTTAGAACTGTCTCACAACCTTGTAAAACGCATCTCTAAGGCAGAGGATAAAAGTAGGTCATCCATTTTCTCCACCGTCCTGCTATCTCAGTAACATTAACCAAAAAGAACAGTGCGTGCACATTTTATCTGGCATCACCGTCACCGTGTTCCATCAAATTATGACCCTTTAGTCCCACCATTGGAGTGATTCCCAGAAAAAGGCAATAATGTAAATAAGGCAATAATGCAAATGATGCAAAAAAAAAAGAAATCCTCCTAAGGTGGAAAATGGATTGACAATAAGCCAGCTTAGCTTTCCCTGATGTTGTTTATTTTCTTATTATGTTTTTAAAGCATATTTTCCCCAGACACCTCGCAACTGACTTCACAGATACAAATAGAAACAATTTGTACGTCGCAGTAAATCTTAAAAGTAGCAAATCAAGACTTATAAGAAAAGAGTCAAGACAGGCAAGATAAGAAGTAGGGAATGATTAAACAAAATAATTGTGAAAATTCAGATACTAGAATTTGTTCTCTGGGTAAGAGCAAACCATGCCATCAAAGAGCAGGGATATTAAGGAGATTTTACACATAGGATTAGGTGAGGCACGGTAAAAGAGAGGAGTCACTCTCCAGTGAGAGAAGCAGGAGACAGTAAGATGTGCAACAAAGAGGCTGGAGATTCACGAAAACTGGGGTAAAAAAAGCACAGGGAGGGAGCTGAGGGCACGTGTGGAACAGCACTTGTCTGCTGGCCGGGATGCAGGTGGTGCTGTGCCGCATCCAGCACCAGGGTCTGCTCCCGGCTGTCCCCAGGGACCGTCACGGTGCCTTGGCTGCCACGCACAGCTGCGGCTGCGGGCGTCCCGTGCAGCACTTCAGCTTTGTCTTATTTCCCTTTCTTTTAAAGTACTGTTTCCAAGCCTGCACTTTTGAGTCACCAGACAAAATTGCAAGCTCCACCAGTCTGGGAGAGAGTGCGCTGCTGACATGCGCAGAAATGCTCCAAAACGCCCTAAATAAGCACTGCCAATGTTTATTTCTAAACATCAGAGAACCAGGGAAATAGAGTAGCACTTTGACTGTTTTGATTTGGAAACATTTGTGCAGATTCAACACTTGTCTGCTGCACCCTTCTGGGATGAAACCACATAGGTACAGCAAGTGCCAAAAGTGCAGACACTGAATTTGGAGGGGAAATTCCTAAACTCTGTGTAATTTTGAAGAACAGCCATTTAAAAGAAGTCTGATAAGGCAGAAAAATTGTATTTCAGATAGCTCACTCCCTCCATAGCCATAACTCTCCCAGGAACCTCATGCATTTGTTTTGTCTTAACAAAAAGCCAGCAAAAGAATCACATTTAAAATTATTTAACTATATTTGACTTAACTGTGTTTTAGTTACTACCTACTAAATGCTGCTGCAGGCCATGAAAGTTATTTTAAATTATTTTTTATTTACATATAGATCCATATTCAATAATACCTACCTTCATGTTTAAGGGAGATCATATAGAACCAGATTCCTCACGATCCCTACTTCTTATTATCACATCAAATGTGAAAGCAGATTTGCCTGATAGAAGGCCTAGAACTGAAATTCTTGATTAAAAATGTATAAAGTTCAGAAATAAGTCATAACTGTTAACAATGTGATCGCTGTGTTATTAATCATTAATTTTCATTACTACAATTGATCATAATTATTGTGTAGCCACAATAAACACATCAGCACTGGCATATCCAGGGTGTGATGACAGGTGGTTTTTTTGCCTCTTCTTAAGGACTTTGCTGTGTTAAAAGCATTTTTTCCAGGCTTTCCTCTTCTGCAAAGTGGAGGTTGCCCATGCCACGGGCTGAGCTCTTCTCCCACTCTCCCTGGCTCAGTCCCACCAGGCATGTCATTATCCCATGGATTAACACTGGGACAACTGTTGGGAAAGGGGGAGATATTTGATGTTTTCTGCTTCCTTTTTTAAATCTATGCATGATCCACAAGAGGATGATCCCGAGACTGATAGGGGAAAGGAAGAGTGAAAAATCCCACAAATTGAAACCTCCCACTCTTCATTAACATCCCTGTATAGGAGCAGATGTTCACAGAAAACAAACACTGACAGAGAAAACCTTTAGAGGAATTTGTTACTACATATTTACAAATATAGCACTGAGGGGTCACTCCAACGTGATTTGCAAAGTTCTGGACGTTTTGGGTTTTCATCCAGTGCCTGCCATTCTCCAAACCCATCCCAACTCTGCTATGAGCAGCAGCAAGACTGCATTACTGTGTATTTTCTGCATCTATTTCCCTTTCCCTTGCTGGAGTCTGGATAATGTTCATTCCTCAGTGCTGTGATCACAGCGGAAAACCCAAACTCACCCTTTTCCCCTGAAACATAATTCAGTGGGATATTATTTCATAAAAAAAAAAAAGACTGGTATATTTTTGTTTCACATGAAAAAGACTGGGATTCAATAATGCAGACATGGCCTCACGGGAATGAAATCTCTGCCTATCTTTGGCCACACAAATTTAATTTTAGTTAACCCTAAACTGGAAGGAAAACTCAGTATATTTAACAGGAGTGACTGGCAGAGCTGGCTGCACTGAAGACCACAGTACAATTGCCTTGGGCTAAGAATAATAATAGAACTGGAAATTATTTTTGAATTGTGATGTCCTGGAGAAAGGTTTTTTAAAAGCAGTTACGCATGCTGTGAGTGACTGCAGCAGGGCCATCGAGCCCTGTCCTGCAGATATGTCACTCTCCATCCCAGACACTGAGAGCCAGCCTGTGCCTGGGGTTATGGGAAACAGAGACAGGTAGGAGGAAATGGGAATACACTAAATTATGTAGAAAGGAAGGCTCCAAGGAGACCTTGTTGTGGCCTTCCAGTACTTAAAGCTAATAAAAAAGAGGGAGAGCAATTTTGACATGGGCACATAGTGATTTGACCCTTAATGGTTTTAAACTAAAAGAGAGAGATTCAGATTAGATGTCAGGAAGAAATGCTTTACTGGAGGTTGGTGAGACACTGGTACAGGCTGCCCAGAACTGTTGCAGATGCCCCATCCCTGAAAGTGTTCAAGGCCAGGTCCTGATGGGGCTTGGAGCAACCTGGTCTAGTGGAAGATGTCCCTGCCTGTGACAGGGGGGTGGAACTGGGTGGTCCTTAAGGTCCCTTCCAACCCCAGCTGTCTATGATTATATGAAAAGAGAAGAAAATGACACTAACAATGCACTGTGAATGAACCAGAATTTTTTAACCCCAGTGCTGGCCAGGACACTGAAATGCGTCTCGATTTCCTGCTCACCGCTATAACTAAAGCATCCCCTTTCTCCTGGAGAGTCTAGAAATAGACAGATAAAGACTCTTGTGTCGTAAAGGGCAGGAGAACAACCTGTAGGAAATAACTGCTTATTAGGAATTCCTTGCTATCCTGATCCTTGCAGGAAAATCCCAAGGAGCTGCAGGGAGGAAGGTAAAAAGTACTGAAGGTACTTCTGTGTCAGCAGGATCCAGCTACCCCCTCACGGCAATGTTATAGTGTCTGGTGTCCAGGTAGGCTCTGGGCAGAAGAGCTTTTAAACAAATTAGATGAGGAGGCCAAGGCCCAGAAAGAAGTGAGATTGGAGAAAAAATGTGTCAGTAGCTGTTGATGAAAAACAGGCTGAGATCCTGGCTCCACTCCATTGATCAGGAGGCTTCCAGTGATGCTCAGACTGCCACCACTGGGACGTGTGAGTGTGGCAGGTAGCTTATAGCCCATATGCCCACATGGGTGAACTACCCTGTCTGTGGGCATATTAAAACCCCAAACTCATCTGCTGTTAATGAAGAGACTTTAAAATAAGGCACCCCAGGGGGCTTGAGTGGCTTCAAGCATCTCGAGGAGCTGCAGCATCTGAAGAGCTCCACCACCACGAGATGTCCCTGAGTCCTTTGGCTCCACAGCTCAGACCAGCAGGGCTCACCCACCACAACACCCTGAGCACAAGGATGGTTTAGAAGGTCCCTGCTCTGCGACCAGTGCTGCTGGGGAGGAAGGTGAGCTTAAAGACCAGCAAAACAGTTGTCTGAGAACGCCGGAGCTGGAGCAGAAACTGAACCAGCCATAAACAGAGCCGGTTCCACAGCAACTGTTTGATTAAGGCTATTTTTGGAATCGAAACTCATGGGTGGGAAGGGAAGCAGAAAGCAGATAAATTAGCCTTTAAAAGCCACACAGCCACATTGCTGAGCTCCGTCAGTCGTTTCAGGCTGTGAGCAACAGAGGACACAATAAATCCCTCTTTGTTCTGCTGCTCCCTCTCCGCGCTCGATCGGGAGATAAGACACAGGCAAGGGTTCCTTTTGCTGGTAAACCATGGTGTTATTCATTAACCTGCTTGGCTAAAGAAAGCCCTGATAAGGGCAGAGCCCTGCTGGGGGCAAACCCGGGTGTGGTGGGGTCCGAAGGTGACCGTGGGGTGGGCAGGCATGTCCATGTCCTGTGCCATGGCCACCAAGTCACCCGTGGTCACACACACCCAGCGTGCCGCCGTGCTTCTGGGCACAGACAAAGCTCCATTTCAGCAGCCCCCTTTTTGCTCAGCAAAAACAGGGATTTTGAGGAATGGCACTGATGCATTTTTGGATGCAGGCGTTGCTTCCTTTTAGCAGCTGGAGATGCGACAGGAGTGATAGCAGTGAGAAAAGGGGATGAATATGGATTTTTAAATTTGGTTGTCAAATCCAAAAGCAAGGAGAAAATGAGTAAACTCAAGTATTTTCCTCAACAGGAAAAGAAATGGTCTTTTTTTATTATACAATTCTGGTTTAAAAAATCCTTTCCTAAAATTTAGGTCAGTTTTTAAACAACAAAGCTTGTTTCCAAACAAAAAGTCAAAATATTTTGTTTTGATGATGCTGAAACAAAATGTCTCTGTATCTCCAAACCGTATCTTTTTGACATGTCAAAATGAAACATTTGTACACTTTCTAATTTTTTTCACAAATACCGTTGGTTCCTGCATTTTTCAGTGAACTTATCCATTTGAGGAGTGTCACTCAACTCTAAAAATTACCATACATATAGAGCTACCTCTGTTACCACATTATGTCTCATGCAAGCGTGCCAAATGTGAATTCCTCACAAGGGAGCTGGTTAGACTTCAAAGCTGACCGATAAAGCCTGCGGAGGCACAATGCCAATTAAAAGGGTCAAAATGTTCGTAAACTTTCCTTCAACCCTCCCCGAGATCCTGCTCTGCAGGTCAGCACTGTGAGCCATGATCAGCTGTGTTGTCTTGCTGTCTTTGAGGAGCACAAATTTGGGGGCCAAACCAAAGATCATAACCCCACTCATGTGTTCAGATTAGAGCTGTAGTTCTCCTTGAAGCAGCCTGTCTAAGTCACGGCTTCTGGGAAATGCATTTTATGGATCATCCTAGGGACCCTGTTGATCTGTGGGTCTCTGCAGGTATCTAAAAGACCTCTTTGCCGGCTTCTTGTAGGGAGGTTGTGTGGGATCTAGCCATAAAATCATGGATATGGCTGGAAATCTGTCAGTCTTCCAGAGCCAGAAGGTTTGTGTAAGGAACCATGAGACTGAACCATCCCTCTGCACAGCCCTGAGGAAAGAGCAGCCCAGGAAGGCTGGTAGGTAGCTGCAATGCTTGGGGTGTCTTGTCTCACTTGCCTTCAGAAAGCATCTCCTAGGCTTCCTCTGGGGGTCTGATCATCAGCTCCCTGGTTAAATATTATTGGGCTGGGGGTGTTGCATGATTTTGGTGCTCCCGCTCCTGGTGCCTGGGTGGGTGAGAGAAGCCCAGGTCCTGCTGGGGTGGTGGGGTTCTGTGGAGAGTGGCAACCACTGAGGTGTCAAACGCTCCTCGGCAAAGCACCACGGCACATCCGTCTGAGGCTGCAGCTGGCACACGCCAGAGTTTCATTAGCTCCCACTGATTTAAATAAAAATCCCCTCTTTGTTGCTAATCACTCCATTCAGGGTTGGAAAGTCCACAGACCCAAAAATATACAGAGTTAGTCATCAGGTTTGTGAATATTTTGAGATAGTGGAGGTCAAAAGTCAGTTTGCCGGCATTATCTTGATTATCCTATGGAAGTCTTTACTCAAAAATAGTCTCCAAAAATGCAAGTTTAGCAAAACTTGGAGCTGGAATCATTGGAAAACATTAAACGTGCTCACCAAGCTAAATTCACATGAGTGCAGTTACTGTGTAATAGGCAGATGCTTTTAACTAACATTTTATGTTTCGGTGCTTATTCACATCCAGGAAAAATATTATAGGTGTAAGGTTAGAATAAAAAATAATAACTTCCTAAAGTCATAATGCAGAGGTTTTATATTCAGGTCTACCTGGTGCATGTAGAATCGTTGAATCACAGACTCATAGGATGGCCTGGGTTGGAAGAAACCTTAAAAACAATCTTGTTCCAACTGCTCTGCTATGGACAGGGCCAACTTCCACTAGACCAGATTGCTCAGAGCTTCATCCAACCCAGCCTTGGACACTTCCAGGGATGGGGTATGTGCATTTATGGTTGGGTTTTTTTAACAAATCACAGGTGAAAACAATCTGCAGGGGTTGCTGGTGTCAGGACAGCTGGCAAGCATGGTACATGAAGAGATTTTTTAGGGGACCTATAAATCAAGGGTATTTTCTTGGTCATCCTTAGTGGTCAGGGATGCAGGAGACGCCTGGGCAGGGAGAACAGATTCCCTGCATTCTCTCTGCAATGTGACTCCTTGCTCTGGAAGGCACCAAAATGATCCTCTAACTTTCCTTATCTGCCTGCATGCACACAGAGACAATTTGTACACCTTCATCTCATTCTGCTGTGCTCCATTACAGTGATTTATGTGCTGTCTGTCATCTGGAGCACTGGAGGAACACAAGTGAAGGAAGAGCAATAAACAAATAATAATCAGCAGAGATAACACAGCAATGAGTCCACAAATGCTACCCCCAAACAGGCAGCAGTGTTAACCTCCCAGGGAAAGGGACTGGGGGGGCTCTTAGTTCTCCAGAGAAGAGCAAAAGAGGGAGGCTTTGGCAAGGGGTTAAATCCTATGGAGGAGTGATCCAGCACTGTGTTCTTTGAAGACACAGACAGCACCAGAATGGACTGGCTGTGGACATGGAAAAAGAAATCTGATATTGTGACACAGGAAGAGGAGAGCTCCTGGTAGGGAGGTAAAGAGGGAGCAAGGTGCAGACTGCAGTGCTGAACGTGGTGTAAACACTGAATCCCCCTGCCCAACCAGGCAGGTAGGACAGGTGTTGTGTGTGCCACAGAGCTGATGAAGCAAAAAAATATTAATCTCTTTTACCTGTGTGACCATGCCTTTGATTGCTGTTTTGTCACCCCAGGGCTCTTTGTCACAGCCAAAGCACAGCACCATACTGGAGGCTTTGCCAGGGCTGCAGGAGCGTGACATTCCCAGGTCTGTGACAGCTGTGCAGGGAGACGGGTGGGCTTGGGAAAGGCTGTGGGGGTGGAAAGGACAGCAGAGATGCACCACCATCCTTATCCATGCAAAAACTCACATAGCACATGCTGGAATTCCTGGGGGGTCCTGTGCAGCGCCAGGAGCTGGACTTGATAATCCTTTTGGGATCCTTCCAAGTCAGGACATTCTGTGATTCTCTCTGCACAGGTTGTGTCACAGAACCTCCGGCACAGCAGCACCGCGCTGGCCCCGGGGCCAGGGCACACACCCAGCAGCAGCAGCAGTAGCCATGGGGCCTGTGTGGCTGAACAGGGACCTCTTCCTCAGCAATCAGTATCCCTACATGATTAGAGAAGAAGTGGGGCCCTTTTAGAGATTAGCGGATGGTAAATTATTCCCTTCATTTGTTATTCGTGATGAATAATGAATTATTCTCATAACATTTACTATGCTGTTCATTTATTATACAGGACAGGGGAATGTTTAGGAGCTAATTATTGCTAGGAAGGCTCCGCACTTGCGAAATATGTGACTTTTGCATATTTTTATATGTTTTAATTGGGGGAAGGGCTGTTTGTCTGTTTTAGCACGTTTCTGTGCCTCCAACACCCAGCCTCACCACCCGCCTGCAGGCAGGACAGACGTCTCCCTCGCCATCAGCTGCCAAGCTGCTCTTCCCCCTTTGCAGGAGGAGCCCCTGGATTAGGTCTGGAAATGAAATTGTCGCTTCTCCTTACATGCAGCAGTAAGGAGGAGCAGTGTTTTGCTGGCTGGTGGGGCAGAGCTCCACACCAGCATCACCCTGACCACTGCACATCTCCCATCACCCTGTCACCAGGCTGCCACTGCTGCCAAGACCTCAGCAGCTGTGTCCGGGGAGAAATCCTGCCCTTCATTGCCATGTCAGCGATGAGCCAGGGGCTGCAAATGCCTATCCCCTGGGAAGTGCCTGGAGCAGTGAGTGATGGCAGGGCTCAACAGCAGGCGTTGCTGGAGCGGCCAGAGAGCCAGGTCTTGTGGAGCCAGGAGGAGATGGCGTCCTGAACGGGGATGGGCTGGGGACATTGCTTGTTGTGCTTTAAGTGTTGTAGTGGGAGACTAAGTGAGTAAAATCCTTAGCAGTGGTCTACCAGGGGCTGTAAATTGTCAAAACTAACTGTGCTGTGCTGCTGCTCACCAACAGATTTATCCTGGCCATTTACAGTTGGTAAATAATTTATCAATTATTTTGAAAAATGCATTTAAGGAGACTCGAACCTCGTGTCCATCTCCTCTCCCCTGGGTGCAGGGGTCAGCACTCTGCTGGCTGACCAGGGCCAGCTGTGTCCGTGTCCCACCCACACGCAGCAGGGTCATTGTCCTGGGTTTCCCTGAGTGTCCAGCTACAAGGAGCTGAGCTGGCAGAAAGGTTGCAGTGTCCCCATAGCTGAGCCCTGTTTGTTGCTCCCAGCTTGAAAAGGAGCATCATGGGCTCGCCCAGGCTGCCTGTGCCTGGTGGGACACTCTCCTTTCCAAGCCCTGTGTGACAGCTTGTGGGTCCAACGCACAGGAGAGAGCTGGCAGAGATAACACCGACCTTGATGGAGCAGTACACGTTTACAGCAGGAGATGAGCTAGTTCTGTGCTTCCTAATATCCTCCTTATCTACATTATGTGCCTAATATCAATGTCCTCTTGTGGCTTCTAGAGATACCCTTACGTATCTCTGGATAACTGTTACCAGAGCAAAGCCTGTGAGAGGTTTATAAACCCATGGGGAAAGATAGTTCAACACTATGTTTCTGAATAATTGATTATCACATGCTTCAGTATAAAACTGATCCTCAGCGATACCCTTTTGGCTGTGCCTCATCATCCCTTTTTGTTTTATTTTCATTCCCCAGCAGAAATCTCTCTCCACCAGCTGCCTTTGTAACCTGGTAAGAGCATTGTGAGCTGCCAGTAAATGATCTTTTATTTTATTTTTCATCCTTGTAGTGGTAAATTATTGTGTCAGCACAGAGACGATGCAGGTGACTAACCTCATAAAATGTAGTAAATGATTAATAAAATCTCAAATAACAATAGCTCCACAGGCAGATCATAACTTGCCTCTCAAGCACGCCTTTAGAGGACACCGGCTGATTGCTCTGTGGGTGAGAATTTTTTTAGCCCTGAGACAACAGAGAAATGCCAGCCCAGGAACAGCTTGTGAGGCTGAAGCACACTCTCAGCAGATTTCAGAGGGGATGAGGTTTTGACATGCAGTGACAAAAGTGGTCCCCACTTCCTCAGAGATTTCTGGAGCAAAACAACTGTCAGTGGCAAACAAGTGCTAAACAGGAGCAGATATAATCCTTCAGAAAAGCCTTGCCTGGATCCTTGCCTGCTGTTCCCAGTGGGAATCTGCCTGCATGTGGCTGGGAAAGGTGTGCACATGGAGACACTTTCAGTCCATGTGTACCTTCACAGACACAGTATTCTTGCAGCACACCAAAAAATTGCTTTTCTTGAAGAAACTCTTTATTCCCTGAAGGCATCATAAGGGACAGAAACCTCAGAGAAAGGGAAACAAACTGTACTTTTCCATGCAACTCCCACTATTAATATTTCACTATTGGCCAAGCACTTGTAGAGCTGTAACGAGAACATCCTCTTATGTGCTGTTTCCAGGATTTATGCACAACAAGCAATACATAAATATCAATTAATGAAGCAACTATAGAAAAATTAATTAAAACATGAGAGGATAGAAGCTTCTGTTCAGCCCCCGAAAAAGGAATGACATGTTCACAAACCCCTCCCTCCTGCTCAGAAGAAAGCTCTCAATTCCAGAGGAAGGAAACCATTAATTTTTTTTTAATTACACCATACTTTTAAATTAATTTCCATAAGCACCACAAACAGCAAATGGGGGAGGGAAAACCAAAGATTTCACACTTAAATTAGGAATCAGGAGCTGTCTCTTGCCTGCTGGTTCTGATCCAAACTGCCTACATCCCTTAATTTCCCTGTGGTGGCAGACATGCAGACAGCAAGTAGCAGCCTGGCTGTGGTTCTCCATGAGGCCCATAGGGTCAGGGCTTTACTAATGGCACCTAAACCTGTAAACCTAAAGCTATAACCATTAATGCATTAATTAGCCTGAATTAAAATTAAAAACTATTAAAGAAGACAGCTGAAGGTGAAACCCTAACACTCATGGAGAGGTTGTTTTTTTTCCTGCCCTGTGTTTCAGCCACAACCTGGACATGGTTTTTTGGTAGAAGGTGGCAATCGAGTTGACCTTGGCTCCAGCAGAGCCACAGGATTCTCTCCACTGACCATCCCAAGACGTAGCTCATCCTGCTGGAAGGAAACACGGAGCAAAACAGGGAAATGTGCAAGGAGCATCTCATGGGCCAGCCAGGCACAGAGCCATGGACCGTGCTTGGCAGGCAGTGTGGGCAGGCTGGAAAACCTTCTGCAACCCACTCACCCCCAGAGGACATCTGTAACTGTTTTTTCCTTTTTTTCGAGTTACAGTCATCGTCCCTTTGGGTCTTGCAGAGTTCTGGTGTCGAGGAGCTGCCAGTGCGTGTCACGGCCATGCTCTGGACTTGGAGATCACTGCTTGCAAACTGCAAAACACTCTGATCCTATTTTTCCTCAGGCTTCTCCAGCTGGGAGCCAGGGATATCCATTCACTTTCAGTGGAGAAAAAATGGATCAGTGTGACTGCCTTTTATAGAAAAATAAATGGAAAATAGGGCAACTCAGCAATGATTTTCCTGCTTTTCCAAGGAGTGCCCAAGACCTGCATCCATGGAAGGGGTGAGCACACCAGCACTAGGATAAATAAATTGCAGCCGTGTCTGCTGCACACGTCAGTGCCCTACAGCAGCCCTGGTTCAGGGACACACGGCCAATCTGTTACACACAAACACCACGCACTCACCGCCTGTTGTCTGAGGGAGGCAAGGGTTGGACCCTCGTCAACACCACCAACTGTAATGATAATACTTTCCTTTGTCAGCACCCAGTGCTGAGGTTCTGGAGTGTTTTCCTGCCGGCAGCACCCTCTTGACTCTGTGTGCAGCTGGAGGTTTGCCCAGCTCGGTTTGAGCCAGCACTTCAGGAATGGATCAGCGCTGCTCCCACCCAGCAGCTCAAGGTGCTCAGCAAAGAGCAAAACTTAATTTGACCTACAAAATACAGCATGCTTTACAGCATCTACCTCAGAGCTTGATGAACAGATGCAGATTTTCTAAAAATCACTGTGCATGTAAGCCTGGGTGTCAGGAAGGAGCTGCTGAAGGCACAAACCACCAGGCTATGCCCTGTCCCCAGCTGCCCCTCCCAGGCAAAGGTCACCCCTGCCTTCCTAACACTTTCCCTCCTTGGTTAGGAGCTCCTCCGTTGGGTTATTTTGCCTTCTGCACTTATCAAGAATATCACCCATTAGCTGTAATGGGTAAAAATAATATTTTGCATGTGCCTGGGGTTTCTTCCTTGAAGCTCCTCACAAACAGTATGACATCAGTTCTTACAGCCATAGCAGAGTGGATTCAGTCTGTGGCTTTATTATGCCCAGACCACATTGATCTGATGTTTTCCCTTCTTTCCACCCTTTTTGGCAATATTTAGAGCTGTGCTAACAGCAGCTGGTTCATCACTTCTCACCCTGCTGGTGGAAGCAGCTCTGCCCGGGGTCATGTCCGAGCATCCTGGTGGTGAGCAGTGAGCACCACCACGGCTTTGCCTCAACCAGGGACCTTGATACCTTTGCTGCCTGCAATTCCACCTGGCACCAGCTCCCACACCAGGACAGAGCAGGGCATACAGCCCATTTCCTCATTTAACGGAACTTGTTAATTTTTCCCTTTTATAACCTGCAGCATTATCAGCAGCAAATTACTGCTATCGATAACTCATTAGCAAATAAAATGAAAGACAACGCCGCTGACATCTGTATGAAACCATGTCTGAGTGGCTCTGGCTCCTGCTTATTGGGCTTTTAGTATTCATTAAGGCTGGTAAACGGTATGTGTTTAAAATGCTGATCTATGCAGCGTGTGTTGAACTCTCAATCTGCATTAGCTGAGACAGCGGCTCGTACCAACACTGCTGCCTAACGAACTTGATTTATCATAGTTTCCTAAGCCCTGTTTATGAGGCTGTTTTGTTTGTAATGACTTAGTATTTTTTTCACGTGGGAGAATTTATCAACATCTGTGCATCACATTGTGCCGGGTGGCCGGGTGGCCTTGGTCGTACTTGTAGAGCAGAGCTGGGGCAGAGTCACTCTGCTGGGAATCCTGTGACTGCTTTCCAAATGACTCTAATTTAAAAGGTGGTGCTTCCTCTGGCCATTTGTCTCAAAAGAAGGAAAAGCACATTATCATTTCCTCTCCTGTCCTTTCTCTGTCTGGTTGAGGAAAAGGAGCAGGCGAGCAGGGCTGTGGGGCTGGGGAGCTCCCTGCCACGGGCTGCCAGACAGGTCAAGCAGCAGATTAAAAGATGGGTTGGGCATAAGTACTGATAAAAAACGATATTTGTGTGCATCACCAGGCACTGAGCATGCGGGATGTTGTTCTGACATTGACTGTGTCCTCTCCAGCCAGCTTGACCCTGACCAGATAAGATGCTCTGTGCTGTTCTGGCTCCTCTTATCTCTTAAGGCTACAGCCCCATCACATCAAGGATGCACAGAAACTGTTCCTTTGCACAAGTACCCACAACATTTTCACCTGGTGCCCTCAAACCCTGGGTCACAGTCTGCCAAAAGCATGACTTCAGAGACGCTTTCTGCACGGCATGCTGCTATCAGACAAAGACCAGGCATCTTATACTATCTTAATGATATTCTCCAGCATCTTCCAGTGGCCTCAGAATCCCCTTTGGTCTCCCTTTTGCAACCTGAGGCAGCTCCTTGAGAAGGAATTCCCTTATAGAGAAAATGTCTCTATGCATTTGTGGCTTTTTTGTTGGTTTTTTTTTTAAAGTCAACTAAATAAGTGTAAATATTTTAAAGCTAAATATTAAAACATCAGAAGCTTTCTCTGATATGGGATTACATCCAGCTCTACCAGAAATATGTGTGGTTTCCTGCTTATCTGTCTCTGAGGGTGGAAGGTGGACATCAGTGTCTCCAGAGTGGCTGGGATGAAAAGGGAATTGTGAAACACTCGGGGCTTGGGGCACGCAAGCTCCTGTGGGCCTTGCCATCACATTGGGAGCTCATGGCAGTGGCAGATATGAACCCTAACTACTGGACTCTCCACAATGCTTCACTGCTAGGAAACATTCTTTGACTGGACCATAGACAAAAATCAAAGAAGACGACTATTCTTCTGACTTGGAAAAAAACCAATATTTGGTGTTGCTATTCAAAAGCAAAATATCAATATTTGGTGTTGCTATTCAAAAGCAAAATATCAATATTTGATGTTGCTATTCAAAAGCCAATAGGCCCATAGGAAAAAGCCACCTTTGAGCTACACAGGACATCAGTAGGGGGAATGGGGAACCAGGGTGCTGCTCCTGCAATTTCAGATCTCTTCATGCAGCAGGCCAGTGTTACAGCACTGGTAGCAGTAGGCCTCTTGTAAACAGACTTCACTGGGTCACACAGCACATTTGTTTTCAATTTACTTATTCCTGGAATTTGGCATCTAATTTCTCATCCACAGCGTCTGTGGAAAACTTTATTAGAAGGGGGAAAGCAGTGAATAAGAATCACCAGTCCTGGATTTGGTTTCTGGCTTGGCCATTAACTCAGGCCATCATTATGCAAACAACCACTGGGTTATCTGACTTCATGCACAAAGATTTGCTGTCATGCACGGCTGGGGTAAAAATACAGGACTTTGGGGGAACATCTCCCTGTCTCTCCATATACCTGCATGTAAAATATCCCTAAGAATACTTCTCTCCCAAGGTTGAGCTGACTTTTATGGGTTTACTTGGAAATCTTGGAGGAGAAGTGCTATTAAAGTGCAGAGAATCATTATTAACTGATGGAGAGGTATTTTAATGAAATATGCTGGCAAGGTTCCCTTTACTGTGTGGTGCCAGCACTAAATAGGCTGCTTGAAGAGCTGCATATCTTCACTTTCTGAGTGAATGGCTGAGCTGCTTCCCTCAGTGCATTTGTTGCTAGGTCATTCTTGTTTCTTGCCACTTCTCCTTCATCACCTCCCCAATAAATGCAGTGTCAGCTCAAAAGCTTAGGGAATCCACAGTGGTAACATCTTGCTCGCCTGAGTTTCTCAATGCTGGGAAGACTTTCTCCAAGTGGTCCAAATGGCACAGACCCCCCTTAGGTAACCAGCCCCAGAAACTCAGCCAGCTCTGTTTCCCCAAAGCTTTCACAGGTCCCAAACGCTCTTTGGCACCCACGCTCTGGCTTATCCCACTCAGGATAAATGCTGTGGGGATACAGAGGGAATCAGAAGAGATGCAGAGACAAGATTTTTGATCATCATGACTTTCTTGGAAAGCATCAGTGGCACTGGGTATGAAGCTGAGCTGGGGTCTGAGATCATCATTTTAGTGCAGGGTGATCCCTGGGCAGGGATCTTTTTTGTGAGGTTTGGGTTTGTTGCACTTGAGCGAAGTCATTTTTGGCTGTGGAAGGCAGGAGGAAGCAGTGATTGCTCATGAAGGCTGAGAAGCAGACTGGCAACAAGTGGCTGAGCTTTCTCGGTCCTTGGAGCAGCTGCACTTGAGATGGGAAACTGCTGTAATATCTCCCCCTGAGCATGTTACCAGATACCATTTCCTTGTGGATGACCTTTTGTGCTGGAACTGGACCAAAATGTGCTCTGCTGAGAGGACCATTCCCCTGAGCTGTCCTCATCCAGAGACAACACATCCTCACAGCCAATGACTGCTGTGGACAGAGAAGGCCCCCTGGCAACCTGGCCAAATATTCCTGTGTTACAGTCACGTCCTCAGCATCCGCAGGGGTAGCAGGTGTTTTTCTTCAGATAGTTTTTTCCCTAGATCTGCAGAAAGTCATGACTTTGGAGTCTCAATTTCTCCCCCTGAGAGCTTCAGGTTAGCCATAAACTCTGGATATGAGCTGGTATCTTCTTTGCTCACACTAGTCCTGCTGTGTGCCATGGAGAAGTGGGATCCAGAACTGTGTTTTGTGGCCATCTCTAGCAGTTATCACATCTCCTGGCATGGGAAGTCGGTTGGCAAGTCCCCCCGTGCTCATTGAGCCCCTGCCAATGTGCAATGCGAATGGGAAACCAAAACAATCCCTAAAACCCCTGTAAGAAGAGATCACTGTAGGAAGATCAACTTCTGCAACCCAGTGTTACCTTCGAGGAACACAGCGAAAGGCAGCCAAAGACACCATCTGTTTGTGGTGGAACGTGTAAATTTATATCTATTTCTGAATTCTTGCATTTTGAAACTGGAAATGTCTCAGCTGCAGTGTGCACAGTACATGGAACAGCATGGATATCCACTCGGTGTTTGATCCCAGGACACATGGAGAGCCTGTTCATGCTGAAACTAAATGAGGCGAGGCCGGAGCAGGCAGCAGAAACCACTGCAAAACTTCTGCATCTCCCGCAGCCTTTGCAAAGCTCTTCCAGAGAATTCACCAGGCCTTGCCATGGAAGAGTAACAAGTACTTGATGAGCCAGCTTCTCACATTATGTATCTGGCATTTCCAGTGCCTTTTCCCCAAAAAATAGCTGGATTTCTGTTTGGGAATGATTCAGATTTGCATCAGGTAGAAGCTTGACTGAATGGTTCTGATTTTTCGGTTCTTCTGTTATCTTTCAGTTGTTCACCTCACACTTCTTTTCCTTCTCTCAATGCCTGTTCCTCACACCAAAAGAGTGACTTTTTTACCTCCAACCTCCTTTAAATGTTTTGGAGGAATGCTTGAATCTCTGGACAGACAGGTCATCCACCATAGAAAGCCAGGGGGCAGAGGCTTTATAGACTGTTCTGGGCAACCCAGAGGTGGCTCCCACCTCCTACCCATGGGCTGGAACTCCCTGATCTATTAAATCTCAGCTTTTGGTAGTTACCAGCCTCTGATATTGATGTGTGTCAGTGCAGTGTATTTACAGTGGTCACTCTACAGGGCAGGAATGCCTTTGGGACTGAATGCTTGTTACATTTTCAGTGTGCTGCTGTACAACAAACAGTGATAAAGATGTGAAAGAAAGGAAACTGCCACCAGAGCATGGAGCATTTCCATGAACTGTTACAGAAATGTTAAATACCATTGGCACGGAATTATTATGGTGGGTTTTGCAAGTGTGAATATCCCTAGACTTTGGTGGCCAAAGTGAACCTTTGTTCAGCTTTGCTCAAGCCTTTTAGTCAAGTTGATTATTAGAGCGCTCTGTCTTTCTAATGTAACTTCCCTGCTCATTTGTCTCACAAAAACATTGCACCCTCCCCTCGATTAAAGTTGCATGGAGCCTTCAGCTTGTCAATGGTGTAATTTGCATTTTCCGTGGCTTGTGAGCCTTGGGGCTTTGTCTGGTGTTATATA
This sequence comes from Atrichornis clamosus, assembly GCA_013400975.1. Classification (NCBI taxonomy): domain Eukaryota; kingdom Metazoa; phylum Chordata; class Aves; order Passeriformes; family Menuridae; genus Atrichornis; species Atrichornis clamosus. The sequence goes on along the minus strand of WBMZ01014225.1, from coordinate 78,552 downwards.
GGATATGCTATACAACAATTAGCCTGCAACCAAGACAACATGAGTTTACATGGTAATGAGCTATTTTCTTCTTCAAAGCCTGACTTGTTTTGAAAGGATTGTGTTCCAGTCATCTTCCAGTCATTTAGAGTGATTCTTGCATGTGTTTTTCAGAAGGTTTTGGCCAGCCACACTGCTTTGGGATGGCAGGAGTATGGCTGTTCTATTTGCTACCAGTACTCAAGCTGGCAGGGCTGACTGCAAATAATGTGGGACAGGTGAAGAATCAATTGGGTCCTTCAATTATCATTCTATGGTTGCCTGACATTAGGGTTTTGAACTGCTGCCAATTTGATGTTTAAAAAAGAACTTATTTTATAGTTTTGATTCATTAGCTGGATTCTGTGAAACACTTTCAGCAGCCTCAGTGTATTCTTGCTGTTTTCTGATTTCACAGGGTTTGGGCTCATTCCTATTTATTAATGCTGCCCCTTGGATAATTACAGCTTTCCTCCTCTGTGATCATCTCTGATCATATTATAATTTCCTTTAATCTTCATATGAAATTTTCTTAGATTCAGGATCCAGAATGTATTTTGGTATTATTGATCAAAATAAGGTGCCACATCTCAAAAGAGCCCTTACTACATGGTATATATTCTTGCAGCTCATTACAGCAGAATCACTTTGAAATGCAGTCTTGTCCTCTTCTCTGTAATGGGAAAAAATGATATAGTCTTGATTATACCATTGTTCCCCCCTTTCGGTGTAGGATTAGCATCAATCAGCTGGACAGCGTGATTGATTTTCTAATTAATAAGGCATTTGTATCAGCTTGCATAACCACACAAAGCTTAATGGGTTCCCTACTGTATCTGAAAACTGATTTTGTGTGTGTGAATTTACTCCTGCACTTGGGAGCTTTTTAACTAGTGGCAAGGCTAGTTGGAGAATCCTTTACGTAGAGCTCTCCAGTGTAGTAAAGGCTTTAAAGCATGTTTCACTAATCACCACAACCAGATTTAAAAGCTTATTTTGAATGAAGGCTGGAAAACAATTGAGAGGTATAGAAAGAGGAGAATTAATGCCCTTCAAGGTGAGCTCAAAATGCAGTGGTTGGTGCAGCACTTGCTCCACAGGAGCCCCAGGGATGGGGACTGCCCAGGGGCCCTGCCCTGCCCAACTTAGTGTTGCTTTTTAGTATCGTTTGATTTATTCTAAAAAAGCCCTGGGCTATCAAAATGGCCCACCCAGCTTTATTCCAAGTTCTGGAAGTGCTTGTGTGCTCCCCCAAGGGACTATGTGCCGCCCTGTCTGCACATCGTGGCAGCCTCAAAGGAATGCTCAAGCATAGAGAATTCCCAGCCCTCCCAGCTCTCCTAAACATCGGAGATAGTGGCTGGAGAAGGGAAAAGCCCTGTGCCAGGAAAACCTGAGTCCAGCTATTGCAGATATGAGGTTGGAGGGTCATAATGTGACCAGGCGGTGCCGAGGAAGTGGGGCATGTCCTTGGTGAATAAGGAAGCAGAAAACCTGGAGCACAGCTGTCCCACCTCAAGCACCTCCTCTGGGTTAGGGCAGCTAATTGCTGTGACAGCGTAAATGATTTAGGGTGTGAGGAGCTCCCACCTCACCCTGCACTTGCAGGGCTGTTTGCAGCCAGAGGCACAGCTGCATCTGCAGCAATGCACCTGGAACACGCTGCGTGCGGGAGTCCATTTCCCTGGGAAGATGGGGATGAACCATCAAGTAAAAGCTGAGCAGAGAGACTGTCCTGTGGGACTTGGCTGCAAGAAAAACACTGGCTTGAGAAATCTTGATCTGATGCACCAGTTTCTTGCACATGTCACCTTCCTGCACTGCCAGTCCCAGGGGAGCAAAGCTGGAATCAATGAGAAGAGCTGGCATCTCCTTCGGTTCAACTTTCATCTGGCTGCACTCAGAAAATGGTTTAATTCCCATTTTGCCTCCTTGTGTCTTTCAACGAAAGGAGAGAAATTGCGGGCTCTGCTCCTGGTATGAATCTCCTGTTGGCTGCACGGTCCCCAGGAGCAAAAAGATGAAACAAAATCTAAATCTTGCAGGCAACCCAAACTAAATGAGGTCAAAGATGTCCCATGATTTTAATCTACCTTGTAAATTAAATGCAGTGCAGATGGGAGCATGGTGAAGCTTCTTCACAGTCTTCTGCCCTGGCTTACACTTCCCCAGCCCCCCTGCACTAAATTATAAATCTGATGGCGAAAGCTATACATCAGCACGGATTTTGGCCCTCAGCCCTAACATTCTGTCTAGAGAATGAACAAGCTTCACAGTGTTAAAATAAATAGACTCACATGTGAGCCTGGGATGATTTAAACCAGCTTCTTGTGCAAGAATCAGCGGCCACCCATGTGGTGCTTACAGCATCTGGGACAGACAGTCAGGGATGGCAGCTCATGGGCTGAGAGGGGAATGGGGGGGTCACACCACTCACAGCTGCCAGGAGAGTGGGAATGTAAAGCTTTGGGGGGAAAAAGACTGTGGGAATAACCCGCTGTGTGAGCTGTGCAGGCTGCTGCTGACCACCACACGTGGGGCTGGGGGATTCTTGGCCTGGTCCAGCTGATGCACTTTATTCCTTGAACAGAGTCACAGAATATCCTGGGTTGGAAGGGACACACTTGGATCATCGAGTCCAACTCCTGATTTGGCCAAAATGCTGATACTGTTTTAAAAGGGAGCAGTACTTCCATTAAAATAAGAACATCCCAAGCTGGCTTTAAACTAATGTAAAGTGATTTACTACATGTCATATGATGGCATCTCATTCTCTGTTGGGATATAATGACATATATTTGGAGCTACATATCAGATCATCCCTGGAATTTCAGGCCAGTTTTGGCTCCCAGAGGGCAGACTGGATTGCTGCTAAGGAAAACCCCAGCTTTCACCAGCCTCTCCACAGGCCTTGGAGCCACAGCTGAGGACACAAACGCTCAAAGCCTTTTGTAAAGCAACATCCCAATTCACATGATATAGAAAGTTATGTGATTTCTCCACCTAGGATGAAAAACAACTACAACAACAAAAAAAAATGCTTGCTGGAGAACTCCAAGGGTAATAAGGCAGGACAGACTGAGTTCATATAGCGATATTTCAGGTCACCACCTGCCAGTCAGGCAGTGGGACTTCCATAGAGATGCTGTTGGTCAGCTGGGACTGTACAATCACTTTAAGTCCCCAAGGATGAGCTTAATACTAAAATGTTTCATCCCTCCTTGATGAGATTAGAAAAGTACACTGTTAGAACGACTCAGCTGATGTGTAGTAAGGGAAGAGAAGATGGAGTGTGTGAGCTTTTGCTTTATACCTCCATCATGAGAGACTGGTACATTCCACAGGCTGTGCAGACCTTTTCTCTCCTGGTGTCCCAGCTGAGCAGGGTTAATTTAGGGGCTGGAAGTGCCCCATTTGGCTGTGGGCAGGTGCCTCCACGGCAGAGGAGTGAAAAGTGCGTGGTGTGGGACCTCCTGCCCCTGTTCAGATGCTGAAGGAGCATTTCCAGCTCTTGAATAACCTTGGAGGCTTTCCCAAGCTCTGCTGAGGCTGCTGCTGGGGGCAGACAGCTGCAGGCACGTGCAACCCTGACACACAGCTCTGGTGTGGGAAGAGCAAAACCCATTACCTGGGCAGGCTCCTGCCTCCTTGGCTTTCCCTTCACCTCTCAGCCTCCTGACACGCCTATCGATTTTATATATCATGTATGACACAAGACACATTTCCATCTTGGGATGCTCAGATTGCTGCTGGGATCCTTGATTGGAACAACATGGGATCTGGAGCACCAAGTGCAAACAGCTCCTCTCGCAAGTTGTTAACTGGATTCTCATTTACATTTCATATTTGTCCTATGTTTTACCCTTTTGGGGAATTTGTCATCCCTAATTAATCTTGGATCATATAATATCTTGTGTAACCACCCTATTGATTGTTGTAAATGTGCAATCATTTATTGTTTCACTTACTCCATTGGCTAAATGGCATTTTGTTTTTTGAAACCAACTCATCCTTTGCTCATCATTTCAAAATCACTGGAGTTATTCCATGAATTCACAGATTCATTACATCTTGTTAATAAAAGGGCATAAAGCCGTCTTCTGTAAATAATTTTATTTCATTTGGTTTCCCCAGAATGGAGAAGGAGATGAAATATTATCCAGACTTTCCTAAGCAAGGCCATCTGTGTTTTCCAGTGTTTTTGGCTGAGTGGTGGGAAATGACAGTCAGTTCTCTGCTGCAAACTCAGCCTGTCCAGCTGGCAGAGCGGGAGCATGGGGACATGTCCCATTCTGGGCACTCAAAGGGGGACAGGAGCATCCCCGGTAGCAGAGCCTGCTCTGATCAGTTCAGAAGACCTGAGGAAAAACATGCTGGAAAGCAGATATCTCTGGTCCTCCCCACAAAAACAGAGTTATGTCATTTAGACATTCAAACTGTTTAGCACATTGCATATACTCAGTATCTGAATTCCAAATATTTCACTTGAAAGTAAAAATTACTCCATTAATCAGTTGCACCATAACGTTTTTCATTTCATTTTCTCCTAAGAACATTTTCTCTGTAATGATGACTTGAGCAATGTCCCTGGCTGAAGGCAGCTCCACAGTGACAGTCCCAGTGTCGTCAGAGCCACAACACTTTGAGGTTACAGTCTATGATACCTGACTCAGGCCTGACAATAGATGAGATGTTTTCATCACAATAACTGAAAACAATTTCACTTCTTATCTATAAATACACTCATCGACTTTCCCCCTGCCCTCTCTGTTGTATCACACAGCCCATGTTATGTTGCAGTTTCTGACAGTGAGGATGTAGAACATTTTATGGTTCTCCATCATCTGTCCAGGAAAAAAACCCTGCTGGGCTCAAGCAGTTTGTGGCTGTGCTGTGTCTGGGATGGCCTGGTGCAGCCCCATGTCAGTGATGATTTTGGTGGTGTTACAGACATCTCTGAACCAAATTACCACCCTCTTCCCAGTTCTTCCTTGTCCTTAGGGAAGCCATTGCCTTTGTGATAAGATCTACCCACAAGATCTCTGACAACAAATGCTTTGGGAAAGTGACCACACTTTGTAGTAGTGGCAGGGTGTTCACGCATTGAGACCTGACCCCGAATCCATTGCAGCAGTGGGGTTATTCCAACCAACCTCTGCAGGCTATAAGTCAGGAGGCTTTTTGATCTAGAGCAAGTCTTTACCTGGAAGGGGATATTAGCTTTGAGCTGTCTCCTTCTGTCTTTCAGAAAAAATATCCCATCCTTAAAGGTGAAATTACTTAACTCACTCTGTGCATGCGTCAAGAAAAGCTACATTTGTTTTTTTCTCATGCAGCCCATTGCTGCAGAAAGGACAGATTATCCAGGGCTAGGCAAATCCCATCCCCCAGCTGGAGAGCAGAAGTGCATTCCCATCGCTGCTGGAAGAGTAAAGCACAGAAATGTCTGAGCAGCTGCCTGCTTAAAACCTCTGGCTAAAGCAGAGATCAGGGCAAATACTTTTCATTTCTTGCAGAAATGATAAAAGGAAATAAAAATCTGAAAACATTTTGTTAAAGGCCAGTTCAAAGAAAAATATTTATACACTTTTATAATTATTTTTACTAACTCATTTTAATTGAGTGCTGGTACATTTAGTCTCAGAGGACCTCTTGCTACAGCAGCTGAGAAGGGGGAGCAGAGGAACACCCAGTCCTGCTCTGTGCTCAAGTACTCCTCAAAACGAGCACAAGTATTAAGGTAGAGAAATGCTATGCAGTCAGTACTGCATAACTTGGAAAGCACCTGCGAACTTGAGAATGATTCATGTTGAACAAGGTGAGAGAGTGGCAAATTTCAGGGCAGTTATTTGACTTTTCAACACATCAGTCTCAAAATGAGCGCTATTATTTTTAACATTATTCACTGATGTCATTGTAGCAGCTGCTTGAATGGTGTTTTAAATGACCTGAAAAAAATGGGAATATGTTGAGGTGTGTGGCACACCAGGGGCTGGCGATGTATGGCTTGGTCAGACACCCTGTGGCATGAGGGGGTTACAGGGCCTTAGCATCATGCCCCATGTAGGAGAATCCTCCAGCACAGCAGAGACAGGAACTTTCCAGCTGCTGTTTGGGAGGAAAGCCTGAGCTTGCAGGGAGATGCAGTGAGACTCTTGTTTTCTCTTCAGTCATGGAAGGATGTGGCTCACCAGCCATATGTGGCATCACCCAGGGGAAGAGAAGGGCAGAGGGAAGAGCTGCAGGATAAATGCCTCCAGGGTCCTTCTCTCTTGGATCGCCTCCTCCTCTTGCCCCTGAACTATTTCAGAGGAAGGTTTATCTTTAATTGCAGAATGCTGTGCGGAGTCTCTGTATTATTAAAATGACTCCTGATTTTCTAGGGGTGTTCTGTTAATTAGTAGGTTTCTCCTCCCAACTAGGCTGTAAATGGAAAGAATACACACTAAACCGATTGCCCTACTTATGCAGCTACTCGGAGGAATGCTAAAATGGATTAACATGCATAGCAGAAGGCTTATGACCCTGGGAGACAGAAGAACCTGGAATAACCTTAATATCCTGTCAACTTGCATTACTGAACCTCAGTGAACAAGAAGAGCCTATTTAGCAGTCTGTCTTGGAGGAAAAATTCATATCTTTCAGATCCCTTATTCCTCCCTCTTTTCAAATGCAAGTGTTTTTTTTAATCTCTCCTGACTTTATTTTTATGAGGCATAATAAAGCTGTGTCACCCCCCACACCTCCCCATCCTAAATAACATCCCCACTGCAGGGAATGGCTCAGCTCCTGAGAGGTGCCTTTGTCATGCTGTTGTGAGGTGAAAACCATCTGCACCCAGCTGGGCAGAGGCTGCTGAGCTGACCCAACATGCTGCCGTCACTGATGCTGTCCACGTGTGACATCACCAATGTCACCTCTCTGCTCCTGTGTGCTCTGTGTGAGGCACCACAGTGCCTGTGCTGGGCAAAAGGAAGGGGAACTGCCTTAACATTGTATAAATCCTCCCTTACAAATATTTTATTCTCCTCCGTGAATTGCCATTGTGGATTTCAGAGCTGCCCCAGCTGGAGCTTTGTCACCCAAACCCCAAATATTTTGTTGTCCCCAATTTTCCGATCTGAGTGTCTGGTTTTTCTGAATGTTTGATCCTACTGGAATGATGGTTACCATTAGTCCCCTCTTCACAATGCACAGCTCAGCCCTTCCAAGCCCCTGACATCAGATAAGTAACTACTAAGAGTCACAACACTCTTAATGGAACGTCCATCCCCACAGACCTCTGCTTTGTATTTAACACCTGTGAAGATCACGGGAGTCCATGTTGCTAAACACACCCCTCTGTGCTGAAGTGACAAAAGTCCCCTAATTGCCCCCATGCTGGGGACAGCCCAGCCCCGAAAACCCCTCTCCACTCCCAGGGGTGTCACAGAGGGGATTCCAGTGCCAGAGGGGTACATTTTAATGGGAGATGCAGCAGTGCTCCCATGGCAGGCAGGATCTTCACCATCATTAATTATTCCTCCTTCCCTCACCTTCCCACTTGGGGTTTAGCTCAGCCTTGATAAAAGGGGGGTTATTTCTTTAATGGAAGGAAAAAGAAGAAAAAAAAAAAAAAGAGTCAGAAATGCATCTCACAATTACAGAGTTCAGTCTAATTAGGACTGAAAAACACACATGTAATTGCCTTAGGTGGCTGCTCCTGAGATTCCCTTTCAGTGTTAAATACGTGTAGAGCACCTTCCCTGGTAAATGACATTTTTCTTCCAGTTCACAGGGAGTGAAAGGGACCCTAAAGAGGCAGAAACACAGAGCAGAGAGCCCTGTGCTGCTGCCCCTCAGGAAGGTCTGCTCCTCTGGCTGTGAGGGGCATTCCAGAGAACTGGAACGAGAAAGTAGCCCCAGGGTTTGGGACAATTCCTCATGTCCATGGAAGGAGAAAAATGTGCTGAGCCTAGAAATAGGTCAGAGCTGAAGCAATGCATCCTCCAGTCGCTTGCTTGCCTCACTTAAAAAGAGGAAACACCAGAAGCTGCATTTCTATTCAAAGTGAGGGCCTTTGGGCTGAAAAGACCTCGCAGCAAATGCATAAGGAGGGAAAGCAACAAATACAAGCATTTCTTCTGTATGAAGGAAATTAGAGAATATAGTGAGGAAAAAAACTCATCTGGGACACATACAGCATTTATTCCAGCTACATTTTACAAAAGCAGCAGTCGAACTCTGCGCCTGCTGAAGGAAATAATTCAGTTCTCACTAAGGGAAATAGTAAAACTCTCATTTAACAGGATAACAGCATTCCTACCCCAGCCATTGCTCCCTGCCTGTGGGTACAGTGACCCCTCCTTGGGCAGCCCACCTACCCCTCACCACTCCTTGCAGCGTGGGGTCAGGGGCCAACAATCCCATGGTCACAGCCCAACCTCACCACTTTCTCAACACGTCCTTCCCCAGTGGAAGAAGTACCCCTGTGTTCCAGCAACACGTAGTAGCATTGCAGAGGATGTGGCATCATTTTCTTAAGAAGAGTATTTGGAGCTGAAGGGTGTGTATGTTCCATGTGAATGAACTAGGCATTCTTCCCCCTATCATGACCTCAGCAACAAAGAGTGAAGAAGGGGTGAGGAGGATGCAGAGTCCAGGACAAGTATTCCAGTACTTGCTCCAGAGTGCAGGAGAAGAGGACTGTGTGGGAAGAGGCAGAAGAAAGATCAGAGCCTGATTAAAAGGTCAGCCAGGCTCTCTCGACCCCATGTCCTCCCTCAGTGATGAAGTGATAAACTTCTTTATATCATAACCTGTCAAAAATATAAACATAATTATCAGCCTGGATGTGACAACTAAAGCCAGAGAGAAAAATGTCACTGGGACACAGCCAGACACTGGGGAGTGCCTGGCTGCAGTGCCTGAGTCATGCCTGCACATTGCAGCACACATATTTCAGTGGAGTCCAGTTGTCAGGTTTTGTGTTTATTTTGTCTCACATCACCCACATGGGGGGAGGGCATGGCCAGGATGGAGTTATGGCATTGCCAAGTATGTTTCCATGGTCTGGCAGGCTGGCCTGGCACTGGGGAGTGAGTGATGGCACAGCTTGCACCGTCCTGGGTCAAAAGCTGACTACAGCAGGGTCTTATGTTTATACTTGAGGGTCCGGAGAACTGACGCAGCAGAGCGAAATAATCATAGAAAAATCATAATGAATGAGGAAGATGCAAAGCCCAAAGTATGAGATGTCAAATTGCTTGTGAAATTGCCCAGGAGACAGGGGCAGAGGGAAAAAGGTGGAGAAACGTCTCTTGTCTTTGATTGGATAGAAACGAGATGAAGAACTCAACAATTGATTAATTAAGGTTTCCTCCAGCACCTTTCATTGGTTTTGTGCCAGACCTTTCTGCTCAGATTTCCTTCAAGGACCCCAGCAGGACTATGGGAAAAACCCTTTGTGAGAATTCACCCTGAGATCATCATTGTCTGGCTTATTCTCATTTCCACTGCAGCTGCAACCAGCAGAACTCTTGCTCTGGATCCTGCCCATTGAGGGACATGTGAACTCCACCTGTGGTAAAATTGTTGGAAAAAGTGGGAATGGCAAGGAGACCCTTATATGACTTTTTTCCCTTTTTTTTAGGCAACTGTTTGGCAAGAAGAGGGCTGTGCACACCTGGCAGCAGAAACACTGGCGCTGCTGGGAGACAAAGGCAAAGAGAGAAAGCAAAAGGCTGAGATGAGGGTGAAGAGCCACAGATAGCCCCATCCCAGCATGCCAGTAGGCAACTAAATAATTGAAATAGTATTTGCTGTCAAGTTTCCATGTTTTCATAGTGTCCCTTATGAAAAACACTGCACATTATGGTGCTATAAATCCTTATTATCTACGTCTTCACAACCAGAAACTTCCCATTACCCAAAAGAAGGGTGAATCCCATGAGACACATTAATGGCATTGAAAACTCCTTCTGTTATCTTAAACCTTGATTAATCAACCTTATTTAGTCCATGATAGTGGGATAATTGAAGCTGTCCCTGTATTTTAAAAAAGTGCAATAAGTACTTAAGCATCTGCAGCTCCATTTTCTTATTACACAGATATTGATGCTTCCTGGAAAGTGTTGTGAAATCCTCTGCTTAGGGACGATTCCCCTGATCTATATTTTCAGGGCATGTTAGCTGGGGGTTCCTGTTTGTAGCATTTTTAGCAGGAGAGCAGGATTGCTGCTTCTCACAAACCCATCTGTTCCTGCTGCTCATTCACAACCTGGAGCCACAGTCTCCTGTCATCTCCCTGTCACTGCGAAAAATAATCCCTGTGGGAGGACAATATAATGGATTGTTCACCGGCATATTCCTAGATATTGAAGGTACAATTCGGGGGTTAGTTCCAGAAAAATGGCAAATTATTTTTTATGAATTTAACGTAATTATGAGCAAATTAGGCCTGATCCTCGTCTCACTTGGGTCTACGTTCACTCCCGGTTCATGGAGCTGGCTGATATTTTTGGAATATGAAGTCTTCTGTGGCATTTTTTACAACAGAGGTAATTTGGAGATAAAAGTTCTGTAATTTTTCTGGGCTTTTTCTCTGCTTCTTTTTAGGCTTTTTTTCTTCTTTCAGTAAACACATGCAAAAAAAAAAAAAATCTTGCAAGACTTTTCCACAAAGAGAACAACATTTTGTGTTTTCTTGAGAGCATATTGTCAGGCAACAGAGGAACACAACAGAGGCAATTTGGGCTGAGAGAGTTGTTGCCCAGACAGTTTTATGTCCTCTAAAGCTGCCTTTGTCCTCTGTATCGTCAGGGTCCATCAAATTCTGCTGCTCCGACTGACTGCCAAGGGAAGCTGCGAAAAAATTTCTGCCAATAATGCTTTGCATGTAAAAAAAAAAAAAAAAAAAAAAAAGGAATTTCAGCAATTATTATTTTGGAGCTATTAAAAATAGGCCTTGAAGAAAATAGTTAGAGAAGAACTAAGCTCCAATAAAATAGCCAGACAGAAAGCATCCTCTTTCCTTCCCACTGCTCTTTTCCTCCACTTTGAAAATCAAGATGGACAAATTTCCCCTTTATTTCTCAGACTGTATTTTCTCTTTGAGTAAAGACATAAGAGATCACAGGAAGGTAAAAAAGTCCTTTTCAAAACTGCTGGGACTTTTCCCAATGTTTTATGGTTTCCAATTACCATCATTGGCCGGTGTCCTCTGAGGCTGAGGAAATGCATTGACAGCACAGGCAGAACCAGTGATTTTCTTCACTGATGGACTTTTAGTGAGATGCTTTTAAGCATCACAACCTCATTATTGTGGGTCCAAATGTGTACAAATTGAGGGGCCCCCATGAGCTGATCCAGCTGTAACCAGGGCTCAGCATCCCAGTGGAAAGGTCTTGTTTAAGAGCATCTCCAACACTTCAGAGCCTAACTTGGGGGAAGAAAAACCCTTTCTGGTGATGGCACCTCCCCTCTAGTTGCCATTTTTATTCTCTCTTATTATTAAAAAGAAAAATGTTTTTAAAATGCCCCATCCTTTTCCAGCACCCTCCAGGATGTGGAAGCCCGTGTTGGCTGGAGCACACATCCCATTTCTGGGATCACACAAACCATAGGTGCAGCTACAGCTCAGGCAGGTTAAGGGCAGTGGGACAAGGACTGAGTCCCAGGTGAGGGTGGATGTGGCTCCCTGGATGTGCTCAGGCCATTCAGCTATTGTTTTAGTGGTGGTGATTTATGCTCTGGTGATCCTCTCCACCTGCTGAGCTATTTACAACTGATTTTTCTGGAAAAAATGTACTTCAGCCCTTAATAGGTGCATTGCTTTTGGCTAAACATGTGGGCACTGGGAACGGAAAACAACCAGAGGAATAAACCAGCCATTTGCTGGTGTCTTAGGACTTCAGGCTGAGGACAAAAAAAACCTTGCATCACCAGAGCTCACTGCTAAATGACAACTTAAGCCAATTATACGTGCCTCATTCATCTTTTAGATAAGAAGCTGAGAGAAATAGTTTTTCTATTTCCATAATCATGCCACTAACTAGACACAATGTGATAATCCATAATGAGCTAGGAAGAGAATTAAATGGAGAACAGGGTCTTTTGATGACTTGCCAGTTTTCTCTAACATCATTCATACAGGTTATTGACACAGGACCAATTTTTCATCCTTACTTACACAGGACTTCCATTATTACAGTTGAAAAACGGCAGGCACAAATGTTTGCAGGCACATTTTGGTACCCTAATTTAAAATTTCCTTAGATTTACAAGTCCTTAATTGTACATACAACCCAGGTGCCCAGGAAATAATGTAGTGTGCAAACAGCTGAAAATACTATTTCTGTGGGATTGGAAGCTGCTCTCCAACCCTGGCCCTCAATAACCACAGAGTGGGTTTTCCTCCCCTTGAAACACACTCAGTTTGTCAGATTTATTGGCCAGCAATGAACTGGAAATAAATTTCTGAGATGCCAAATCCAGCTGAAAATTTGAGATGGTTTTACGAAGTGTCTGGAAACATAAAACTCAAAATTTTGGGAGCAGACTTGTGGAGCAAAATACAGCTTAGTCTGAGTTTTCTAATGCTTCGGGAAAAAAAAATACTGTAACTCCTGGAGTGATTTGGATTCTTGTGTTTTTAGCTCTGCAGGAAGAGCATACACCTTGGCCACATCAAAGTCTGTCTTTCAGGTTCCTTTCCCTAGCCCTTTTCTCTGAGCCCAGACATGCCTTCAGCCCTGGCAGAACAGGTGAGGAGATCTGCACCCACGTGCTGAATACCACATTGCCAATAACGTGGCAATTATCTCTTTTCCAGGACACCAGAACTTTTTTCCAATGAAACACCAATCGCGTTCTAAAAAGACTTCTCCAGCTCTCACATTCATGAAAAAAAATTGCAAGGATTAAGGAAGAACACCAAATTTATTATTTCCATTAAACTTTCTGCAGTTCTTCAAAGAACCTTTTTCTCTGGATGCTGACGTGCTCCCGTTGGGTCCCACAGGGATGGACACTTCCATGGCCTGATGGTCCCCGTGCTACACTGGGGATTGGGGTTTCTAACAGAGTTACTGTGGTGCTGTATCCCAAAAATGCATCACCCCAGCGGCCCCTCCGCACGGGACGTGATGGAAGGCAAGTACACAAGCATCCTCCTCAGATTTTTCTTTATTCTTCTCCTTTTTTTTCACTTTCTCAGCTCACTCAATTTGAGGTTGGGATGCACAATCTGGTAAATATGACAGCAAGAAGGGACTTTTTTTTTTAAGTCTTTTCCTGGTCATTATTATTGATTGCCTTATGGAAAACTCCATTGGGATTGAAAAGAGGACAGAAATTCTTTCTGAAAAGCATTAATTTCTCTTTTTTAAGGAGATTGAGTTAGATTTTTCAGCTTTTTCAAAGTAGAAGCTGCAGGGGTGGAGTTTTCTTCAGCTCAGACATCTCAGTTAGAGCCATTAAGAGACGGACAGAGGAAAAAAAGCTTTACAGAGGATATTTTTTTTTGACTGACAGTTCCCAGAGGGCCCCCAGCTTTCCCCAGCACTGAAGCTCTCATTGCTAAGAGAGGGGGCTGGGTTGTGTATGAGTTAAACTTTGAGTGCTTATGCACATCAGAGACAAGAAGGTCAGTATCAATTTGCAGTTTGTACAAATTAATACTACATCATAAGAAAATCCCATACAGCAACTTTTGTGTAAAACCACCCCATGGTGCTTTGCAAATAAAACACACTGAAATTCCATGTGCAAGATCTGCTCTACCCCAAATGATCAATATCAAGACCCTAAACAGAATTTTATGCTTAAACCTGAATACATTTATTGATTTTTATTCCATTCTGACTGTGGTTGAAATCCACATTGAAAGCTCCTACCACCAAGGGGGTGCCCCCCAGCCTGTGACCACCCTTTGGTTGGACACACACAAAACATGGATGGTTTCAAGCACCAACTGCACTCTGGCATCAGCCTGAGCATCTTGTGTAGACAGATGGGCTTTCAAGATCACACACTACTGTGCAAAACTCATCAAAATATCTACTGTGGGGGTAGTGAGGCCCTGGCACAGGTTGCCCGGAGAAGCTCGGGCTGCCCCATCCCTGGAAGCGTTCAAGGCCAGCTGGATGGAGCTCTGAGCAATCTGGTCTAGTGGAAGGTGTCCCTGCCCATGGCAGGGGGTTGGAACGAGATGTTCTACAACCCAAACCACCCTAAGATTCTACGAAAATAACTTTCAAGCATCGAAGTGTTGCAGGGGAGAGGGGTTTCCCCTAGGGCTGTTGGCACAGACGGCCTCCAGGCCTCTGGGGTGGGAGCTTCCTCAGGGACACCCAAACACGCAGGCCTTGAGACAGCCTCATCGAGCAGGCTATAAAAGCTTGCAAAGCAGAGCAATAAACAGATCAAGGTGATAAGAAATGCGGAGGAGGAGGTAAGAAGGGAGCCTGACAAAGTTCACGGCCGGTGCAGGGTGGGCATTTCCTTCATCAGCATAACAGAATACACTCAGTCTCTTTGCAATGCCTTGCTGCCTATTCCAAGCTTGGTCAGGAGTAGGGTTGCTTTTTTTTTTCTTGAAAAGCTGATCTCCACACCAGTGTGGTTTGTGTGATAAAATCACTGCCTTTTTGGGATTGCAAATCAGCCATACCTGCCCTGGAGCCAGCAGAGATTTACCACCATCGTTTAGCACACCACTCATAGATTAAAGGGGCTTGTCCTTTCCACTTCACCTTATTTACGATTTTCAAATAATAAAGCATTCAGGGAGAAATTATGGCTCTGTTAAGCTGTAGATGTGTCCATATTCATCCCCTGCAAGTGTACCTGGGGGCTGGAAGTTCATCAGTTTGAATTCAGGAATTAATCTGAGCTGGAGCCAAGCAAATACTGGACCTAGACCAACTTGGGTTTACACCAGCTTTACAAAAACCCGTTTGCTTTGGGACTTCAGGCAAGGTGCAGCCCGTTTATGTTCCAATCTGGACTTCACACAACAGTGTTGCCCAAATGTTCATGAATTTTTAATGAAAATTTAGTGAGGCTGTATTTTTCAGGGCTGTTTTCCACGCGGCTGAGTCCCTGTGCAGTACTGGGCGTGTGCAGGAGGGAGCCACAGCAGGGACACATTTTCAGAGCTTGGAGCCCCGCTCTCTGCCAGGCCAGCAGCCAGTCTTGCCCTCCTGCCTGCACGGACATGTTTAATTGTTCCCAAAGTACTGGAGGGGGGAAAAAAAAGCAAAGGAAATAAAAGGACAGTATGTGCTGAGCCCTGCGCTTGAAAAGAGTCTCTCAACAGTTTCTGAAACTGCTGAGCTGGCATGTGTTTGTTTGCACATGTGGGTCTCCATGGAAAAGCTCCTGTGCTGGGGAGGATGACCCTGTGGCTTCAGCAAGGAGAGTTCCTGCACGAGGCACTGACACCAGCCACCTTCACATCCCCACCTGTGACCATTCCATTCGGCTGTCACAGCTGTGCTTTGCTGCAGCACTATCCTGTTTGACTCAAGGGGGCTGCAGACCTCCAGGGGCGACGCATTCCATGGTGTAGGAAAAGGGATGGCGGTGCCCAGCCGTGGGTACAGGGATGTGTCACCCCACTGAGCTGACACAGGGCCAGGATGACTTTGTCCCTGTGATGCATGAGAAGAGTCACATGTGTGAAGGATTCAGTTAATGCTGGACAAGTCTGGCACGTAGAACGTGGAATAACTGACATGGTTTGCAACCCAACAGTGCTTGACCAGACTAAGAAGAGCATGGAATTCAGCATCATGTTAATTAGTGTGGCTTTTAAAAGCAGTTTCCCTCAGCTCAGAACTGCACCTTGGCTGCTCATTTGGGTTGCCATCCTTCACTGCCCGTGGTGGCACCGCTCACACGGTGACAGAGAGCCAGGGACACACCATATGGCACTGACCCAACTTACCCCAGTGCTGCCAAGCCAGAGCCAAAAGAACACAGCCTTGCCCTTGTGTACTGGAGGGTAGGTTTAGGAAGCAGAGGTTGCTGTTGTTTTCATTAATTGGTTGTTTCCAGCAGACGCTAGACCCCAAGGGACCCCCTCCTCAGTACTCACGTCATTGTTTTTAGAGGTCTGAACCAAACCTTACTGCCAGTTCCTGCCTCTCACTGCCAAACACTCCCTTCCCCCTTTTGCCACGGACAATGCCATGCCCTATATGTGCTTATTCCATCGCTAGAAATGCATTTTCTCAGACATGGTGTATCTGTCAAGAAAAGTGAAATAAAATAATGTAACAGGTTAAAAAGTGGATGGGCTCATCTCATTACTCACACAAAGGTGAGGAGGAGCTGGCACCTGAATATGCAAACAGCACACAGCCCTAAATATCCTAATGTATTTTAGAGTGGTCATTTCTAATTAGCACTTGAATCCAACACCCTACTTAGCCTAATTAGAGACATAACAAAAAGCTGTTTGAGCTCACATGCATATTGAATATGCAGATCTCTAGCATCCAGCACTGCCCTGCTCCAAAGACCAACAGCCAGCAAAGCCTCTCAGCATCCAGCACAAATGAAGACTGGTCCCAGCATGTACCTAAACTGGTCCCATGAAGACAATATGTTGGATATCTGCACCATTAACTTGATTAAGATGCTTTAAACATAAATCTGAAAGGTTTTGATGAGAGTTGTGTTACTGGGGGAAAAGAAAGCAAACCCACGGTTTAGGTGATACTGAATTTATTTTTTGCATCTCTAATCCAGAAGATTTTATGGCCTAATTTAAACTAGGAAACAGAAGGAAGATAGATGAGGAGGAAGAATAGCAGGGGAGAATCATAGAATGGTTTGGGCTGGAAGGGATGTTTAAAGGCCATCTAGTCCTACTCCCTGCAATGAGCAGGGCCATCTTCCATTGGACCAATTTCCTCAGATCCCTGTCCAACCTGACCTTGAATGTTTCCAGGGATGGGTAATCCACCACCTCCCTGGGCAACCTGTCTCAGTGTTTCACCACTTTCATTGCAAAAAATTCTCCCTTACCCGCTTTTAGGGTAAAACCATCACTCCTTGTCCTATCCTGGGTGTCCTGCTGGGAAGTCTGTCCCCATCTTTCTTACAGGCACCAAACCGAACTGAGTGCACAGGTGGCTGTTCCAGAGCTGGCACCGGGAGGGTTAAAGGCACCATGTGGCTCTGCACATCCGCCAGGCCAGGCGAAATAGGTGTCATTCCCAAACCTTGCTGGTTTTGAGTGAACACACCCCTGCACATCCGTGAGGCAGGAAACAAATGCCGAAAAACTGCTCTTCTCTGTCTGTACACGCCTCGTTTTCAGAGATGGATTTAGCCAAGCACTGGGAGGATTTCATTGTGAATGGAGAGAAGGGGTGCTATCAGCTCCATGGAAACCCAGCCAGCTGGGATTGGCAGGCCGTATCCAGGCTCAGCAGCAGCGATACTGCCGAAAGTACGAGCACTGTTAATATTTAACACGGAGCAGGGACGTGGTAAAACCTAGCAACCCCTTGGCAGTGGTTATGCAATTCACCATTAATAGCTCAGAGGGATCCAGCATCGTCTTAACACCTCCCCTCCCCCGTTTCTATATGTGAAGGTTTTTTTCTTCCCTGTTGCTAAACCTTAAAGTGAGAGGAAACAAAGAAATCACTATTACATAATACAGACCTACAGCCAAGTCGTATTCCTGCTGTTTTGGAAACATTCAGGGGAGGGCAAGTCAAAAGCTAAGAACAATGTGATAGGATCCCACTTTTTCCTTCTTCCTTCCATTTTCTAATTTCCCAGTTAAATACATTCACTTGCTCCAAAATCTGTTGGACCTCATCTATTACTGAGACACTAAGCAAGCAGGGCCTTTGGCAGTGATAATTATGTCACGCAGCTCTACAAAAGGTAAGGTTATGCATTTTCACGATTGCACTGCTTTTAACAGAAAAATTGGGGTTATTGAGAGCGAGGTTTGCTTCAGGCATCACACAGGCTCTGCACACCCTACATCACCACCAGGTCAGGGTGATCCACATCAATTCGTGGGGTAACACCAGCAGTGGTCTGGCTTGTGGAGATGCTCAGCTCCAGCATGGAGCTGGCTGCGGAGGGAATATGCGCATCCCTGAGCCCTTAGAGCATTTCAGTGCAGCCTCAGGGCCCAGGATGGCTGGGCTGCCACCAGGCTTGGTGTGGAGGCCAACAATTGCTGCGCCACAGGTGTGCTCTTGCTCTGCTGCTTATTGTCACGTCTGGCAGCACAGCAGAGGCTGGGGGATTATTACTTGTGTCACCGTGTTTCTCAGAACACATCTACTGTGTTTAGGTTTGGTTTTGTTTTAGTGTTCCTGTACACGGTTCTTGGCATCTTACCCACGCACAGGACAACGACTAAAGGATGTAGAGCACCTCAAAGCTGCTCAGGATCTACCAGAAGGTACCTACCCAAAAGGTAGCATTTCTGAGTGAGCAGGCTGTCACATAAGAAAACAGGGGAAATAGGGGGCCTGGAGCTCCCGAGCAGAGACTCAGCCTTTCCCAGGACAGATCTAAAGCTCTGGTTTAAAGCTGTGGTTTGGCCAGTGCTGGGGAGCCTCAGTTACTGGGGAAGAAACGTTTGTTTTAGCCAAGGTCAGACAGGGTGCTACAGTGGTACCTGGAGGACTGCAGTCACTTATGGCTCTCCTGCAGGATGCTGCACTTCAGGCAGGTCAGTGCTCTGCATTTCCCATTAGCAAGCTCTCACACATCTCTTCCTGTGCCTCAATTCTCTGAGTGTAATGTGGAATCAGTATTTCCTTATTTCTCAGGGCTGTTGTGAGAATACACACAAGCCTAGAAGCTACTCAGTGTATAAGAATATCTAAAGTTTGCACAAAACAATTTAAAACACCTCCAAAATCCAATTCTCAACTCCCAAGGAGTACAAGTACGTTTTCTTCCTGCTTCATGTTTTTCCCACATGGAAGAGGGGCCTTCCCTTAGCCCCTGAGCCAAAACCCTTGGAAAGATCTTGAAAACAAGATAATATATGTTGTCTGGATCCTTTTGCTTTTTTCTGTGTTAGCTAGCTAACCACTCTAGGAAAACAAGCCATAAATCAATTGAAAGCCTAACCTACAGTCTGCCAATCTGAAAAGCAGACACTGCCCCAGGAATGTGACCGCAGCTCACTAAAACAATGGGAACAAAGGAAAAAAACCAAACAATTCCACCTTGCACTTTGTAATTCAGCAGAGTTGCAGAGACATCAGGCAGGCAGTGATCCCCACGAGCTCCACACCACATCAAGCCCACAGTCTCCTCCTGAGAGTGAGGTGCACAGGGCTCTGGTTTCCAGGTGCAGATGGGTTTCAGCCTCCAGCTCTGTTGAACAGAATTAGGGCAGCTCAGGCTTCTCCTATAAAGGGACCAAGGGTCACTAGCAGAGGGCTTTTCTACTTTTCCTCTTTTGCTTTCTAGGCTTTGAGTAGAACTGGGGCTCTTCTCGCTTCTGCTTAAGGCATCACTACTTGTCTTTGTTGTTAGGGCTGTTAGGCCCTCCCTATGCCTGCTTTGAGCAAGGTAAGAACGCACAGGGGCTGGGTGGGTGATGCTGGGCACAGCCCGTGCTGCCAGGGCTGCTGGCTCCAGTGTATCCTGGGGAGTTTCCAGCAATCCCCTCAGCAGCAGGGCTGCCCAGGGTAGTGGTGGGGATGGAGGTTACATAGAAGGGATGGGTCTGTGTGAGGGCACCAGCCCTTCTCAGGGACAGCATGTGAAATAACACAGGAATTACAGCTCCTGTTGACGCCTGACTTCAAGCAGATTGAGTGTTGGTGCTATAGGACAACCTGTTATTTTCTTGTATCCTTAGATAAGGAGATGCCCAATGTGGGCATGAAGTGGAGGAAGAAGAACCAGGGGAATGATTCTCTTCAGAGGCACAACATGGTCTTTCTGTAAACAGGTAGACTTTTAAGGACTGTGAGCCTCTAAACCCTCTGCAATACTCAAAGCACTTTTATGACCAATGCAGCAGTGTGAAATAAGTGTCATTTCTAAATGTAACTGTGTCCTCAGTGAGGTTAATGTATCAAATCAGAACTGGTCTTCAGCATAAAAATCTGCCCAAAAGACCAGAAATTGAGAGACAAGGAAAGAAACCTAATGAGGCTGCAAACTCAATGTGAATTTAAGAGCTCTGACCACAAAATAGTATGGAACAGTAGCAGGACCCTCATTAACAGCTTGCAGTCCCTAATGGGTGACTAAGAGAGAAAGTTTGCTGTAAATAAATGCTAGTATTGCTTCAGGGCTTCTGATTTCATAATTGAGGCACTTGTAAATCAAGATCAGGGCAGTGCAAGCTGTGGGATACCTGTTCCCAGATCAGGGCAGCTGGAAATGGAGCCAAAGCCAACAAGTTCCCCAGACTGGGGGCTGCAGGGGCTGTCTGGGGGAAGCAGTGCCTGGTGCTCCAGGAGGCTGCCCTGTGGAGTCATTTCATTATTTAGGCAGAAGAAAGAAACACCCCGTTCTCCCCTCACTTGCACTAAAACCACCCCTCAGTCAGCCGGAGAAGTGGCCTGTATTTTTAATACCTTTTTTGCACTTCATTACTGAGGACCTGGAGCAAACTCTGTCATCAGCGATGACATAACGAATAGAAGCAGTTGCAGGGCAGTATAAGAGAAGGGGAAATTAAGCCATTTAACATACGGGCAGGAGACGTGTGTTTGGGTCGAGACAGGGAATTTTTTCTAATTAAAAATCTGGAGAAAATCTCCTCCTTGCCTCTAATGGAATAAGCACCAAGGCAACTTCATCTGGCCCACGGACTCCCCCCGCTACCGCTGTCTGCTGTAAGAAAAGCAGGAGGGAGGAGTGGGCGAGTCTGATTTCTATGTAAAGATTGTACAGCCAGACCTGCCCTAGAGCTGCAAAGCAACCAGACACTGGAATCCAGCCAGTTTTGTGTCGTTTCTGCAGGGCTGGCCAAATGTGCTACTGCTATTTCAGCTTCACCCATTTCTTTCCCCTTTTCTAGCCTAATTGCTATGGCTCCTTGATTTCTGGTTAATAAAAAGGGTTAAATAGTTTATTATACTGGAATTTGATTTGCAGAAAAAAGCTTTGATGTTTTTGTGTTGCCTGTGATTGGCAAAGCAATTGTGATTTCTGCTGCCACGGTTAATATTTGGAAATAACCTTTAACAGTTTATGCAAACAGAGCTCGCACTGTCCTTTCCTGTGAATTATTGAAGTCTGTGGAATTAACCCTCACTGCTGCCCTGTGACTCTTCACCAGGCTTTCTGCTCTGGTTTTATGATGAGGTGATGCAAAGATTTTACATGTTGGGTAAGGTTGGAGATAAAGCATGTGCTGTGCTGCTGGAATGAAATTATTTCTCATTCCTTAGTCTGAGGGGATTCACAGAGTTATTCGAAAATACAGGAGGAGTAGTCTTAACTCATGAACACAGGAATGAGATTCCTGTTCCCATCTAGGAGAAACGTGCCCTGACCACACCAAAGTGTGGAAATTTGAGTGCTCATTATCCCCCATGGAAGTGGTGACGCCAGTGTGTGAAGAACCCATAGTGACCTGACAGCGTGGGTTTTTTCCTTCCATGAATTTATTGTCCTTTTCTTTGGAGACATGTCAGTGCTGGGTACGGAGACCAGGGATCTCACCTTGGTTTGGATAACACAGGATCTGTAGCACAGTGTCACATTGCCTCTCTGAGGAGCAAGGGAAGACCCCCTACTGTTCAGTAGGATGTGAAGACTGGATGGAAAATTCCTGCATGCTCAGCTAAGGGACTTGGAAAACAACTTCTGCTTTTAGCAGGCTTTAAGAGGTAACATTCCCATTTCATGTTATCTGACACCACACTTTCCACCTGAAAAGGTGCCATTCTCAAAAGCAGGCACTAGAAAGCTCTTTTAGGCCCTTTCAATTGTGGCATTGGATAATACGGGAAGCTGGAAGATGGAAAGGAAGAATCAGAGGTCAGTTGAAATTTCCCACGGCAGAGATGCTACAGCTCAACACTCACAGACTGAAAGATGTCTCCTTGTTTGGAAGCAGAACAGGACCACTGTATTCCCCATTTTTTTCCCTAAGTTGTCATCTACCCTGATAACAATGTAGACTTAAATATTCCTTCTAGAATATGATGCTAATGAAACCTTTGAAGCCAGTGTGGGATTAGCTCTGGAAGTTGCTTTGAAATCTGACATGGTGAAAGAAAAAATCAGAAATCAGTGGTAGGACTGGCATGGAAGCTGGTTGCAGTCCTATGCAGGAAAGAGTGGGGCTAGAAAATACCTCTTCCATTGAAAAGACATCATGCTGGGTCATTGGAAAAGATCATTTATATCCTCTTTTTCCCCAATGTCCAGTGCTGGGTGGCTTGGGAAGAGCATTAGGACAACCCAAAAGTGGTCAGACAACATCTTCTCAACTCTGGTGATCTGTGACATTTCATTTTAATCATCCTCACTGGACCTTTTTTCAGGAATTCTACAGCTTTTTGAATTAATTTATATTTCTGATATCCACAACATCTCATGGCAATCACGGAGGGTTTCCAGGCATTAGTGCACGTGAATAGAGGTAGAGGCCAGTTCTGTTTTGGTAACACTGAGCAAGTTCTTGCAAATACTTTTCCACCTTAACAGGAGAGCAGATATCAAATGGGATCTGGCTAGATCCCAAACCAAATAAATAGTGCTGATGTTCTGAAAGGAAAAGCCAGTTGTCCTTAAATAGTCAAGCATTGTTCTCTGACTTCCTGAAATAATCTCTGCCATTTTACCCAAAAAGATTCCTAACTGTGTGGGTCCAGTACTTCTCTGATGTCTGCCTGCTGTATATTTGCAACTTTTGTGATTTTTAGCCTTTTTCTTCTTTGAGCCACCCTGTGCCTAATACACAGCACGTGGCGTTTGGTGGCATTGGAGGGTATGAAGTGGATATTCTGTGTCACCTCCTGGATAAAATATCCATAATGTGATACCTGTCTAAAAAGCTTGATGTCCCCAGTCTTGGAAGAACTTCTTGGGACATCCTCCTGTGGATTCCAGTGACACAGTGCAGTGGCAGATAACAATGGATGTGTGTTGCTAAAAAACTGAAAAATCTGCCATCAAAATATATTACAGGATTTGGAGGCTAATGTGTCATCTTTGCTGCTGGGTTGTCCAACCTGCATATCTTATTTAAGTTAGGCTTACAAATACACCATGACCTATGAGCATTTCAGTAATGGGTTTGAGCCAGGAGTGAGTTGTGCTTCACTGAAGTAATTATTTATTCGCTTAATGGGGACTGATGGTTCTGCTCAGCTGGGAGCTGTACATAATTAAAACCATGGTCCCTGCCCCAAGAGGGTTTCAGCCTGAAAGATGAAGCAAAGGCTGTGCCAGCAGAAGTTGCAGGAATCCTGTGTGCTCATACTGGAGGTTCAGAAAATTACATTGAAAAAAACCCAAAAACGAGAGAGAGGTCTTTGTACACAGCTTGAGACACAGGGCATTTGGGGCTAGCATGAATTTAATACAAGGTTTTTGCTTGTATGGCTGCAACACCGCGAAAGAGATGGCTGCTGCAGGTCGGAGGTCTCCCCAAAAGCTGTAAGATAAACTTCAACCTGCAAAAAAACCCTTCAGGATCTAATCCTGAAACAACACTCAGTGTAACCTGAGGAGAAACCTTGCCCAAACTGGAGCTGCCCCCCTTAAACCTGGCCCAGGAAAGTGTCGGAGCCAGTGCCAGACACCTTGCCCCAGGCAAAGCAGTGCTGATCAAAGAGACCTGGGCTAGAGCAATCCTGACATACAGCTGTTCTGCAGCTGCCGGGAGCCACTGCCTCTCCCCAGACCTGAGGAAGGGCTTGTGTGCCTGAAAGCCTGGCTGTTTTTTTTACTAATTATATAATTTGGCTTAATAAAAGCTATTACCTCTCCATACAAATCTTGTGTCTCTTTGAATAGGTTGGCACATTTCCTAATAGAACCAGAAACTGCTTCTTAAACAGAAGTTTGACCATTATTGTTATTAAAATAGGAAAGGAAGTGGAGGCTCGTTCACAACAAAGTGATATTTATTGCTCAGTTTAACTGCCTAATGTAAAGCGCATGACTGGGGATTTGAAGGGGCTGATTTGCAGTTTGGTCACCCTTTGAAACAAAGCCACACGTGGTGAAATTGCACGTTGGAACTCAGGGATTGAAATGGCTCAGGCAGATGGGAGAGGAATAGATCCGTTAGCTGAGCCTAAAGTGAGCCTGCGAAATTCTGCTGGGAAAAAAATCATCCTGGAAACACACCGTGTCTGGGTCTCTGGGTCGTTGCTGTGCCCAGACCCACACCCTCGGGCAGGGTGGGAGATGTCCACAGGCTGGCTCAGACCTTTCCCACCCAGCCGAAATCTGCGGGTGGAGGCTGTGGCTGCAGAGGGGACCAGGCAGGCGATGGCACATTCTGCTCAGGTGCCCTCCCAGGAGGATGCAGCACAAGTGGTGCCAGCCCCAAATGGCTGAGCTGCCCATAGGTGTGGACAGGCAGGAGGTGACAATCTGTTCAGGTAGATCTCTGGCTCCTGCGCCCTGGGTGCCACAAAATCTCCTCCAGCTCCAACCACACTCACTGAGAGCCTCAGCTAAGCTGTGCTGCCTTGGGTTTATGTGGAATACAGGACCCCTGACCTTGCTTTTATGGGGAATAACTGTGGTGCAAGGTGTTGCACTCAGCTGGAAGGGGAGGTTTAATTCGCTGCCCCAGCCCTGCTGCTTTCCAAAGAGCTATCAGGTACCACCCCCATTCCTGGCACAGCCCTCCGGCAAGACCCCTCAACCATCTCCTCAGCTGGGGCTTGGACACTTTACAGCTCAGGCTTTGGGACACGTCCAGGTTTTATGGCCTTAACACAAACAGGGAATAGTTCAAACAAGTATTTTCTGTTTGGCCCCTCCCCAGCAAGAGCTGAATCCAATATTTCCCACGAGTGATTCAGCAGCGTTTTGGAGGGGGGTGGGAGCTGCCCTGCTCTGAGGTCTGTCAAGATGCAATAAATCCAGCATGATGGCAATGAAATGATTTTTTTTTTTTTTTCAGGCCTGGAAAGCCACTTTCATGAATACTGACAGCATGACTTCAAGGGCAGGTTTAACTCCTGGGCACAGGAGCTCGTGGTCGTGGAGAGTGGGAATTCACCTTCATCCACCCCACGAGCCACAGAGACACCCTATGTCCATGTTGATGACCAGGAAAGATGCCCACACGAACCTGAACCCCACACTTCAAAAAAAACCAGTCTAAAGATCTTTTCCTTCAATTGAGGGCAAGGATTTTTCCCTAAAGACACCCGGAATATCAGCAATGCTGCCATGCCAGGGGCTCCCAGCACCCAGGCGGATGGGACTCGAGGGTTTTCCAACAGCATCCTGGTTTTCCTTAAGTGGCATCTTGTTTATTACCATGTAACTCTGAGGCTCTGAGCTATTCCCATAGCACTCTTAGTAACCAGCCCTGGTATGTTGAAGGGAATATTTGTCATGTCTCAGCCAGTCTCTCAGAGAAACAGTCACAGGTCATGTTGGTTACCTAATTTATATGTCAGGGGCTGCAGGAATGAATCAACAGCATTTTTTTGTATTTTTCCAGACAGTAGCTTGATATTCCCGGCATGTTGAACCCTAGGAGTTCCCTTGCTTTTGTGATCATTCTCAGTCCCTCCTCATTTGGCTGATGTTGCAGTAATTCAAGCAGAAAAATGTGCTACGAGCACAGAGAGCCAACGTCTCGCTCAGAGATGACTCTGCAAAGCAGCTCCCGTGTGTGCAGCCCGTGGTGTGAAACGTCCACGCATCCAGCAGCCCCAGACACCACTCTGGGGGATCATCCCAAAGGCCAGGAAGTAGCACCCTGTTCCCAAGCAGAGAGAGGTTATGGAGTGGGGACGGAGGACTCCATGTGTTCACTCTGCTGTTGTACACACAAATACGTGCACACACCCCAGTGCTGTTCCTTCAGTGCAAATGCAATTTGTGTGCACAAAACAGGTGAGGAAATTTTGCCTATGGACAAAATAATCTGCCAGACCTGCACCACCCTGACCAGGGGAGTGGTGGAATCACCATCCCTGGAAATGTTAAAATGTCTAGATGTGGCGCTTGGGGACACGGCTTAGTGGTGGGCTTGGCGGTGGGGCTGGGCTAATGGTTGGAATCGATGATCTTAGAGGTCCTTTTCCAACATTAGTGATTCTCTGATTCTCTGATCCTTGTTCCATTAGAGCTCTCAGGGGACGGCCAAAATGAAAGCAGAGAGCTGAGGCGAGAGGCCGACACCTCCAGCACCAGCACATTCCAATGCTGCGGCCAGAGGCTGCCCAGTGCAGCTGCATGAATATTCCCACTGGGACTGAACACCATCCCATCTGAGAGATTTCAGACAGATCTTTTCCAGCAGTGAATCTGTCTTTATTTTTACCCAGCCATATGTGTCTGGGAAGAGGGATATAGGAAAGCATTCCTGACGGAAGCAGTATCTGAAACAAAAAGCAGTAGGCTGTGCAATTCCCTAAATCCCATGGGATCCCGGGATATCCACCCTGATGCTGGGCAAGGCAGGTGCAGGAGCCTAGCTGGAGGGGACCCTGGCTGCAGTGTGCAATGCAAAGAGCAAATGCCTCAGTGCTCCTGAGGTTTAAAAAAGCTTTGCCCAGGGTCACGGCCGAGGGGTGACCCCACATTGCTGCAAGGGTGTCCCTGCGTCCGGGGGCCTGCACAGGGAGGGCTTAACCTGGGATGTGAGGAGGGAAGCAGGGCAGGCCTGCGCCTCCCAGCAGGAATCACAAAGCAAAGAGGAAGATGTTTTGCAAAGATCCCATTTGCTCCAGGCTGGCAGAGGAATAAAACACAAGGCAAGGAGCAGGCTGTGCCCCCAGGGGCCGTGGGAAACACAGTCAGGTGGGGAGGGGAGAAATAAATCCCAACAGGCGCAGCTTGCCATCGTGGGGAAATGCAAAGGAGCAAATTATTAGCTTGGGGTTTTTTGCCAGGCGAAAGATCACCTATTAACTGCCTCTGGAAAACACTTTCCAAAGCCTTTTGTGCAGCAGTTTTTCTCTTGAAGGGCTCTCCCAGCAGCCCAGGCATCCCGGGCGGTGGCAGGGGAACGCCCCGCGGCCGGGGCTGGAGAGGTTTGAACTTGAACTCGTTTATTTAGCTTTGACTTTTCTCTTGATGGAGTACCTGGATTTAGCCCAAACCTCAAAAGTAAATTATAGCCAAATATTTTTGAGGTTGGTAATGAGATACCAAAGCTTTACTTAAAAAAAAAAGAGCCCTGTCCCAAATTCCCCTGCAGCATGTGGAGTCGATGCTCCACGGGCTGGATTTGGCCAGGCCCTCCCCCAGGTGAACCCAGCACTCATTATTTTCACTGCAGGACAAACATTTGGACATTTCTGTCATCATATACCCACTGCTCGGGGTTAATTGGGCAGATCACGTCCCTCCCTACCCTAAATTCCTACTTGGCTGAAGTCTCCCGCTTTCCAACAGCCTGGAATTATGGTGTGACCTCCGAAGCCTCTTGCAGGTGCTTGCTTGTGGGCTGCACACAGGAGCACCATCCATGGCACTGGCAGGGGCTGGCAGGACTGAGTGGACCCTGCAAGGACATAGGAACCTCACCTAATCCACCCACTCTGCTCTCTGCTCTCTGCTCAGGATTTGGCCCTACATCACTTTCTCTGCACAGCTGTACTGGTTTTGTGCTGGGCTTCCTTGCTGGC
Organism: Atrichornis clamosus; assembly: GCA_013400975.1. NCBI lineage: Eukaryota > Metazoa > Chordata > Aves > Passeriformes > Menuridae > Atrichornis > Atrichornis clamosus. The sequence continues at coordinate 50,764 of WBMZ01014225.1, read as the reverse complement.
AGATTTTTTTTTTCCTCGTATTTGAATGAAGCCCTGAGAAAGTAAGGATAAATGTCTTGAGATCTTCAGGCTCTGGTGCAAAGCAGCATTATAAAAATCTGCAGGTTCCCTGGGAGAATAGTCAATTAGATGCCCCCCTCAGCAAGGGAAAGGGTTAATTGCTTTGGTTTCCCCCTGATGCTTATGGTTACTGCCAATCAGATCTGGGATGATAAGAATAAAATATGATTGAAACCTCTGGCTCTTCCAAAAAGCATATGTTTTAATTAAATTGAGAACTAGCTGGTTAATCAGCACAAGGACTAATGGTCTGATTAGCAGGAAATGCCTGGTGAAAAATAGACCCTCTGGTCGGCTGGGCTGGAGGGAGAGACATGGATTGGGGACACAGCCCAGGGGTGAGGGGGCTGCCAGAGCTTTGCAAAGGGCATCCAAGGTTCCAGCCGAGGACCTCACCGGGAGGAGACACATCCCTGATCCCAAAATATGGGGGAGGGGGAGACAGGAGGGTGTCCTTGAAAGGAGCTGCGCCCTCCTCCCAAGTGTGTCCCTGCTCAAGACCCAGCTGTGGAAAACCCTTTCAGGGAGCATCACAGGGGATGAGGGGATACCAGGGGGGCAAATGAAAACCCTGCTTTCAATTACCTTTGGAAAGGAGAGTACAAGGATGGGGGAGACAGGATTGCAAAACCAATTTGAAATTTATTGTGTCAAGGGGGGAAAAAAAAGCCAAAACGAAAAAAAAAAAGCCCACTACCATGCAAGAAATAAACTTTTAAAATTAAAAAATCAGTGGAGAAACATCCTTCTGGCCACCCCTTCCCCCACAGAGCAAAGCACAGGCTTCCTTCTGATTAAAGCTCCGCCTGGAGCATTTTCGGTGGCAGGAGGCCAGGAGAAAGCTTAAGGTGCTCTCTGCAGTTTAAGGTGGAGCTGTTTGCTTTGCCTTCCCCTCGGAGCAGCATCCTTGTGCCCACACGGTGACACCCTGGACACGGTGACACGCGGGATGTGCGTGGCTCTGGCTGACACCCCCGACCAGCAAAGGCAGGCGCTGGCTGGCAGAGCTGCCTCGGTGGGGTTTTGCTTTGCTTGCAGCTACCTCCAATGGTTTTCACCAAAAAAACGGAACACGATGCGAGGTGAGAGGGAAGGGGTGCAGGAATAAGTCCTGCCCCACTGTTAGGGAGAAGTGTTTGGGCTGGCCCTGCTGACGCCCACACGCGGGGGTTTGCTCGAAGCCCTGTGATTCAGCACCAAACCCCGCAGAAGCCTTGTCCGTGGTGGCCTCCAACATCCCTGCTTTGCACAAGGGTCAGCAAACACCCAGCACGGTCCTGCTGCTTCTTGGAGATCAGTGCTGTGGCATCAACACCCCGAGAAACACCCGGAGGAGGGGAGTTCTCAGCCCGCAAACAGGCAGGAGGGTGGCCTCTGTGTCAGACCAGGAGCAGGGAAGGGGAGCTGCTAGGCAGTTCCTGATCCTGAAATCGTTTCAGCCCCATCAGGAAGGGGCTTCAGGAACCAGGACCAACACAAGCAGCCCATGCAGAGAGCTGTCCCAGCCCCTGCTGTTGATGCCCTTTCTCTACACCAGAGGATGTCTCAGCGAAAGGTGACGGGTCTGAGGCCCACCAGAAATGCTTTATCCCATCCAGCAGCCCCATCCTTGCCAGTGAGGAAAGGAACATTGGAGGGCCTCAGCCTGAAACCACAAGTGCCTCTCCAAAGATTACTCAACTGCAATTTTGGGGAAAGGCCCAGCCAGGCTGCCTGCGGATTTCAGCTGCCCTTGGATCAGTCAAGCTCTCGGCACAGCCTCCACAGAGGGACAACACAGCGGGGAGGGAGGTGCTTCTCCTGGTCTGGAGGCAAGCAGCAGCTCCATGAGGTTAACAAATAACATACAGGGATGATGCAAATGCCAGCAGGATTTTCAAAAGAGCCAATCCCAGCAGTGAGCCCTCCAAAATACACACACTGCCATCGAACCTTCAGTGCCATGCATCCCAGTTGAACATGGCAGTATCTCTCATTTGAATCTAAATGAGATGAGACCTGGTTAGATCTGAACCAGGCTATAAAATGGCATATGCAGTTTTTAAATTGTACCTGCTGTAAAATAAATCTTATAGAGATTTTTCTGGTTTTTTTTTAATTTAAAAGTGATGTGAGGAACCAGGTGAAAACCACTGAGCAGTTCTCAAAAAGCCCCAGATCCATCTGCATGGAGGCTGGAGAGCTGCCAAGCACAGAATCTATAAATCATGAATCGAGCCTGCCATTCCCCTCCCTAAATCGCAATTGTTTTAAAAAGAAATAAAACATATTGGTTCTTTTAATTTGCCTTTTGGAGTCTGTGCCTGTGGGCACATTTTCCAGCTTTTTGAAAACACAAGGACTAGAAACTTCTTCTCATTTCTCAGTGAAAGCTGAGCCTCAGTTAATTGCTTGCATCCAAGAGCCACAGCTTTATGAAAAATTCCAAGTATCAAAAGATTGGTATTAAAATCACAGGGACTGGCAATGCTGAGGCTCCGGTTAGATGCAGAATACTCCTTTTGTAAGTGTCCAAGAAGAGGAGGCACCACTGGGATGCTGTTCTGCCACAAGAGTTACAAATATAATGAGTTTTGTTCAACTGACACAGAAAACAGACCTAAAGTCTATGTTCCTTGGCCAGGACTGTCCTTGTTTCACTCTGCCACTCAGGCCCCACTGGCTTTTAGTCATCCTGCCAGTGGTAACGCACACAAGGATTTAACTGGGAACAGGGCAAAGGTGGCTGGCACTTGCACAGGCGTTTTGGCAGCCACAGGGCAAAGCACCTGGCAAGGGTGATCGGGAAGTGGGGAGGTGCCAAGGGCAGTGTGGGGGTTAGTAAAGGAAAGCTGAGGCTCAGCCAGCCCTTCAGAGAAGCAACCCGGTGAAATTATGTGATATTTGAGACATCTTCTCGTGCAGGTCCCAACCTGCACCCCTATCAAAGCGCTTTTGTTCACCCGGGCCGGTCTCCAGGCTTAGGGTTTAACATCACAGTCCTGACCCCAAGAAGAACCTCAGGATCATAGAATCGTTTAGGTGGAAGAGACCTCCACGATCAAGTCCAACAATTAATCCAGCACAGCCAAGTCCATCACCATGTCCTTAAGTGCCACCTACGTGTCTTTTCAGTCTCTTCAGGGTTGGTGACTCCACCACTTCCTTGGTCAGACTGTTGCAATGCTTGACAACCAGTTCCATGAAGAAATTTTTCCTAATATCCCATCTAAACCTCCTCTGGCACAACTTGAGGACATTTCCACTTGCCCTATTGTTACTAGGGAGAAGAGGCCGACCCCCACCTTGCATCCTGTCCTGCCTTGGGGTTTCTCCTTGGGCTTTCAGTACTCTCCATGACAGTGTGATTTCTTCTGGATTTACTTTAGTGCCCCAGCCGCCAGGCTTGGTGTCCCAGCAGCACAAGCACATCTCTTGTTGCTATTCATGGGAATGATGAGATAATGGCCTGAAATCTTAGTTTCTCTAATATAATTGAAAATGGAGCAAAACTGCAACTCTAAAGAGGAAATCTGAATTAGGCTGCAGAAGAGAAAAGGATATTTGACAGCAGGAGCAGGCGCTGGAAATGCAGTCATTGTTTCTACTTATGGGTTTTGAAATGTAAATAATTTAACACCCAGCTAAGCAGAGGAAAATCTGCTATTTTTGGTTTATTCTGAACAAAGACAGCTGTGTATTCTAAAACATACAGTTCAGCATTTAGAAAAAAATAATACAGAAATAATGCTGGTGAGAATGTCTTTATGTATTTAAGACTCGGTGCCAGGGTCTGGGCTGGCTGTGCCTTGCATTACACTGGTACATTAGCAGCTACCTCGAGTCTTACCAGGTCATTGCAATACACCCACAAATAAATTACTTGGATGGGCTAATTCTAGGGATTCATTAAAAAAATTCAGCTGGAGGATAAAAGCACAGGGAGAAGTTACAAAGGCAGCCTTCAGTGAGGTGGCAGCCTGACTCAGATGGTCAGGTTGCCTCCCAGTCTGGTGGTGGATTCAGAGTCAGAACGAGATGGATCCTGCTCTCATTAGCGAGGTTCCCACGGCAGCTGCTGCGGGTACCAGCTCTGTTCAGTCCAAAGCAGCACAGAGAACCAGACTGCAATTCATATCCCGGTCCCCGTTAAAGTAACAAGAGCTGAAGCAGGCACACAGACAGATTTTTGGGAGCTGAAGATGAAGCGTCTTCCTTCAGAGACTTTAACTGAGTTGTTCTTTGGGAGTTGGTGCAATTAGGCCTGGTTTGTTTTCTGTTCTCTCAGCTCTCTCAAATGCACATTTTTTAATAACTTGCTGAGAGAAAGGGTTAAAAACCTCCCAGTTGTATAAAACCTCCTGCAAATGTCACTGCCTTTCCAGCGGTGCTTTCTGCCTGCTCATAGACCCGGCAATAGTTTGATGAGATTTTGGTGGGATTTGCTCCTGTTTTTCTGCTGGGTGAAACCAGCCACAGTGATGAAACCCCATCCACCAGCACAACAACAGTAACCACAATATTAGGAGTAGCTGCTGCCCTTTCTTCTGTGTTCACATGAGACTGGGAATATTGTGCTGAGACAGGAAATCTTTGCAATTCAGGGATGTCCTGCTGGGTCCCTCCTCCTGGTCCAGGGTCTGCAGAGCGGGGTCAGGGAGAAATTTTCTGCCAGCACAAGGGCTGAGTGCCCACAGTGAGGAGGGGCTGCAGCTTTGTGGGCACATCCACCCGCCAGCATTTCTGCAAAGGAAGGCAGGTCTCTCCTGGAGATGCCCATCCCAGCCCCATTCCCACCTGCTGATGGAGGTGCAATCTGGGCTCTCCCAGCCATGGCAGGAAAACCACAACAAGACTTCACAGGCCTGTCTGGGGAGGTGAAACCTGTGCTGGCACCTGCCCTGGCAGTGCCTCAGCCAGGCAGGCCCAGCTGGGATGAGCCGGGCGGCATCTCTGCTGCCACGGCTGGAAAAGTAGATAAACTGCTTTAGAAATACACAGGTGTATCTTGGGTGGCCAGGCTTTCCTACACAGCACAGAAACTCTCCTTGCCATTGCCAGGCTGCCTGGCTGTAAACAAATTACCGAGCTGGAGGGCAAAACACATCAGTGCTGCTTCTTCTTGGAAAACCTGACTCTGGGGGTGGGGAGCACCTGGAAATCTTCCTCCCAGCTCTTATGTTAATCCAGCCTCATGGGCCTGCTGAGGCTCATTGAAATTCAGGGGGAATCTTCCCATTGAGCTTTGAATAAGGTCGTTTTTCTCTTCGATGTTCTTTTCTTTTTTCTTTTCCTTTTTTTTTTAAACCTATGCTCAGTCTGGGGGAAAATGTATTTAAGCACAGAAGTGCTGCGTTTGCAGCTGGCTGCTGCTGTCTCCCCAGCAGCGATGTGGCTCTGTGAGAGGCTTCATTCCCACAGGGAGGTGGTTAGAGGGGATGGCCTCCACTGCAAAGCTCCTCAAGCCCATCTCGCCTCACTCCAAACCCACCCAGACGTTGTGGGTCCAGCTGGGCTGATGTGGAGTCAAATACTGCTTGGGCTGCGCTCATTTTGCATGTGAGAGAGAGATGGTGAGTGGAAGAGGTGGGCTGGCGTGTCTGGGATAAGATTTTCCTTGGTTTGGGAGTTGATCTTGCTCCTTTCAATGCATGCTTTTTATCTGTGTACCAAAATAGTAAGTTGTGTCTTATATAAAATGTGTTATCCAGGGAATCTGAAGCACCTCTCAAAGAAGCGTGGTTATTCCCAACTGACAGATGGAAATGAGGCTTACCCAGGGCTGCACACAGCAGTGGTGGCTGAGCTGGGAATGCCCCTAACACTGCTTGGTTCTCCCTCCCCAGGGCCACCATGTCTCATCACCTGTGCTGTTCAGTCAGCACAGACTCTGCTGAACCTCACACCTCCTTTTATCACAGACTATCTCCCCTTCCACTTGACTCCAGGCAAGGAAGCCATAAAAGGCCCCAGCACCTGTTGCCCATCAGCCATGCTCCAAAACATCTGACTTTTGGGGGAAAGTCCTGTTTGCTACAATCTTGCCCTGATTCTCCTGAGATTTGATGTGGAAGGGTGAAAAGCCCATGGAGAAGCCACAAAGCAAAAAACCTTCACCATTTCTCCCCAGCCCTCTCAGCAGCTTTACCAGCCTTGCCTGCTTTGCCCCAGGAGATCTTTAAATTAGACAAGCAAGCTTTGAGGGTTCACTTTCTGTTTTATCCCCCCTTTCCCACTGAGTACCTCTCCATCTCCCATCCCTCCTCGCACCAACACTGCAAACACAAAGGTGAGCGAGTGAGTGCAGGGAACTCTGAGTGCTCCACATATGAATGGGATGAGACTGAAGAGTCTGGTACAAATTGTCTCTTTTTTAATTCATTGAAACTCTCTTAACACCAAGTCCCCGCCCCCAAGACTGCTGTCCATATGCTTCATTAGAGGGCTGAAAATGAAGCTGCTCCTTTGCAATCCAGGATTTTGTAGTGCCAGCCATAGGTGTGGCTGCCCCACATTATTAATAAAGGTGGTGAATATTGCAAATGCTTTCTTGTGAATATGGGCTTGGATACTGGAATTAACTCAGTGGGTGAATTCTGCTCCTTTCTTCATGCTCCATCTTTCTTTGAGTGTTCATAGAGTGCATCAACCGGAATTAATATCTGCAAAAATTGACTTTTGTAACAGGGTGAAAATCAATAGAAATTTTCAGTTTCACTTTTCAAGCTGAATCAGATGAACATTTGGAGCCAAAGTAACAGAATGTGTCATGGGTTGAAGAGAAATGGTCAATCAAAATTATCCAAAATCCATGTTTTGACATTTTCCATTGTAGTGAACTGATCAGGTCTTGCTAAATCCTGTTTCCTTTGACAATGAATCACAACACATACATTTTCACTTCCAGTTGCTTCTATAGTGGATGTGTGCAGGGTCCTACAGGGTGTTTGGGGCTGTTGGCAGCTGGATGCATTTTCTCCCCTTTTCCCTGCAGGATAAATTCCTTGGTTTTCCTATTTTTGGTGATACTCACAAGACTTGCATAATACACCACAGGCTGGAGGGTCTTTTTGACTTATATGAGATTTCCTCAGGATAAAATTATAGATTTAGCAGTAGCTTATTTTTACTAGAAAAATGTATTTCAATGGAAAATTCCCAAACTACTCTTGAGCTGTGATATTCACAGAAACACAAATCAGTGTTCATGGAATGTACTTTTTAAGCATATACTGACCTTTATTCATTTCAGCCATATTTTGGCACCTGAGCCAGGAGGTAAATCCTGAATCCTGTGATCAACATCGACTGACCATCTAGCTCAGAACAGTAACACTGAAAATTCTGAATCAATCATGAGCATAATGAGTTAAAAGCATTTCAAGTAATACCCAACTCTGGTGAAGTAACAACCTGCTTGCAGAGACTCCACAAGGAGGGAAAAAAAAAAATCTAAATTCATTGGATAAATTATTTGTTGCAAATTATTTCTTCAGCTCTAATTAGTAATCTTCATTTTACACAGTAGGCCTCTAATGACCTGCTTGACAACTATGATGTCTGATAGACAGTGGGGATTTGCATGAAAATGAGTTTTGTTTTCTCCCATCCCAGCCATAAAATGACAACAGCGAGGCAGCTCGGCTTTACCATGCAAAAAGGGAATAACCAGGCACCCAAGCTCTGGGTAAAAGAAGACAATTCAGCAGTATTTTGGGAAATATAGAGAAAAAACCCAGGAGGCACTAATTCAAACAAAAAGATAATAGCACCCAGCACACAAAGACTAATCAGATGCGGTTGCTAAGAGGAGTCATGTGAGGAGCAGATGATGGAGTGAAAGCAGAAGATCCAGCTCTCAATGAAAACATGGTGACCCAGCTCTGATAGGTCTTGCACTGCTGTTTTCCAGGATTGAATAATCTTTTGCCTTTTTATGGCAAGGGTTTTGAAATGTTGGACATATTTCAAGAGCATTATCATCTCCTGTCTGCTGAAAATTGACGGGATTTGGATCTTTCTCTGGCTTGTGTATCTTGAACTCAGACAGATTCAAGATGATGCTCTTGCCAGTCACGAGCAGCTCAAATAAGGTTAAAACAGAGCAAGAGAAAATCAGGATAAGGCAACAAGGCTGATGCCCCTCCTGGAGCTCTGAGAGTTTCTTCCTCTGGGATTTGCAGTATATTTTGTGATTTCAGCAATGTTATTCCCAACCCAGTTCAGCACATTTTGTGCTTTGACAGCTCACTGCACCTGTAAATTATTATTTGATAAAAGCTGGTAACTTCTTTAATTTTGGAAGGTTTTTATGGAAATGGGACTTTAATCACTTGCTTTCTGAACTTCTGCTGGTGTAAAAGGAGGTGAAAGCGGATGTCACTGTAAGGTGCAAGGGGCACTGCAACACTGCCTGCACAATATTCTTTCAGAGTCCTGATCTGGGGGTGCAAGCAGGGAAAAGGTTGAAGGTTTGTGCTTTGGCAAGCAGGCACTGGGTGCACATATACAGTCTGTCAGCAGACAAGCTGCCATGAGGGTGCTGTCCACTTATTTGATGCTAAATGTGAACATGATGGCTTGAATTGCTACTGTAAATCAGTGAGCTACTGGGGTAACTGAGACCAGAATCTGACCTCAAAAGCAATCTGATCCAACTTTTTTTTTACTATTTTATTCAAAATTGTATTGTAATCATATCAATTTGTAAAGAAAAAGGCAATTTTTAGTTGCTGGTCATCCCATTCACTTGATTTTTTTTCCTTTAATGATTTGGCAAATGATCTCCCAGCAAAAAAAGATAAAAGCTGTAATAAACTCCTTTCAGTCACTTCTCTGTGAATTGATTCTGCTCCTTCTTCATGTATTGTTGATCTTCTAATTTAATCACTTGTCCAGAGGGCACATGCAATTTTTTAGGAAGTAAAAACGTCACACAAGAAAAAGGAAGGAGGATGAGAGTGGAAATATCTTCCCTTGCCAGACTGCATGTCCTGTATGGGAAGCATCACCCAGCACAGGCACTGCCTCGGGCTGGGAACTGAAGTGATGAAGAGGAGCCTGCCTTCATCCTGCCAGCATCAGCATCACCAAGCTTGCCCAGGGGAAGCATAAATCATTCGAGGGCCAATGGACAGGCAGCCAGGAATACATCAACAGCCAGAATGATTGCAGGGGTTTTATTTTACCAGAAAACCAACCTAAAAATAGGCTGGGGAGGGCACGGCCGGGGAGTGCCGTGTGCCAGCAGTCCCAGCCAGCACTGCCACCTTTGCAGGGGCAGCAGCAAAGGTGATCCTTGCACAGGTGGGAGCCAGGAAGGGAGTCTGTGCAGGGCTGGGTCACAGGGGCAATGACTGGCCATGATCTGAAGCCTTTAGCTGGTTGGCAATGGCAACCTCTGGTTTTCATGTACCCAAAAATGCAGAAGCTGAAGGGTTAGGCATGGCTGTGCTTGTGGATGCAGCGCTTTAATGATTTATTGAATTCTTTTGTGTGTTATTCGGGGGTTTTTTTAGGGACAGAAGTTGTTGTTTTAAAATGCTCTATGAAAAGCAGATGTGTAAATCAATTAACTTTTAAAGCGCATTTTCACGAGTGGGAGAAAACCTACTCAGCCCTGGTGCCAGCCCAAACCTGCAGCCCCAGTGCTCACCCCACAAAGGTGTTCAGCCCTTCAAAGCTCCCCCTGTGAAACTCAGCCACCTCTGTGGGAGGTCAGCACTGGGATCCCCCAGCCACAGCCTGTGTGGAGGGGACACGGCACAGCTCCTCGCTTTCAGTCCCCAGGGTCCCTCTGCCAAGGAACCAGAGGAGATCTGCATCCCTGGGAGAGGAGAAGAAGCTGTGGGCATCAATTTCTGCACCTGGATGCTGAGGGGAGCAGCTGTGGGGTGTCCAAGGCAGGGATGGAGAGCTGCAACGTGCAACAGTTTGCAGCAGGCAATGCAGAAGAAGTGGCCAAGAAACTCCTTTCTAGGCAGTTCCTGTGAACATCTGCAACATGCAAAGCCAAGCTGCGAGATGTGCCCACAGCCCTGTGCATAGACCTCATCCAAATCTACTCCCAGTCTTCTCCAGGCTTAGCTGGGCTGATGCAGGCTGCAACAATCTGACAGCTTTTCTCCTGAGACCCAGCAGAAAATGGGGACGTCCATGGGCTTGCCAAGCGTGGGACTGCTCCATGTCGGCGTGTGCTCCCCAGGTGTCTCCTGGGCACAGGCCGGAGCAGCGAGCGGGGCTGTGACCAAAACTGCCACGCGTGCCTGGAAAGTGGCGGCGGCCAGGGCCTGAACCTGCCTCTGCGGGGTTTGGGTCACGTCTCCTGGGGGTTGCAAACAGAAACAGGCTGTGACCGCGGGCCAAGCCCTCTGCTGGTATAAACGGCCACGGCCCCTCCGCGCAGAGTTCAATCTATTTATACCAGCCAGGAATTTGGCCCGCCAGATAGAAGGAATCCTGCTCTCTGCTTTGGCGCTCTGAGTTTCTGCCCTGCAGAGCCACAAGCCTGTGTGTCCATGGGAAGGAACACTAAAAGGGAGCCTTTCCACTAGCACTGCTTTGTAAAAATTGTGGACACAGGGAAAGTCAAACTTTTCATAGGAACACACCCATCCCGATTGGACTTTCTTTGGACACTGTTTCTCAGCAGACTTGTACCATAAAATCCTCCCCCGGCAAAATTTGCCCCCGCTGCAGCAAACAGCTGAGTTCCAACCCCACAGAGCACCAGGGATGTGAAAAAATGGGGAAGCAAGAAACCCAAACTCCAGTTCTCGCTCTGCCTGTGGGACTTTCACCAGCAGGGAAGCATCTTCGTAAAGGGCAATTTGCTCATCCAGGGTGTTTCTGTCTCCAGGAGGGTGGGGAGGGGATTTGGTTTTGCTTGTTTGCTTTAGAAAAGCTTTGAAAAGCTTTGGCTTCCTCTCAAATTCAGGGGAAGAGCTGCAGAAATCTCAAAAAAAACCCAACAAAACAAAACCTTCATGGGTTTTGAAAGCTTTTTCCTGCCCTGTTCCAGAAGGGGCTGTTAATTGTAGAGCATTTCAATTGCTGCAAGTCTGACTATTGAGTCAAAGAGTCTTTTTGAGCCTCACCAGATGTGTGGGACTTTTGTAAGTCGCTCTCAACATCATGGAAGCTCAATATAGTTAGCATTGCTCAGAAATTTTATTGCCAGTGGCTGTAAATATGTCTGTGTGCTTTTCACTGTAGAGACCCCTTCAAGCATCTAGGAACCAAAACCTTCCCTCCACACCCCAGCCACCAAAATGAGATTATGAACTGATTGCATAATTACTGTATAACAAGGTTTGCGCAGCCGCTCCGTGCACGATGCCTGTTTTCATAGCATTTAATAGGAGAGACATAATAGGCACCAGCTTGAATAGCCTCATGCCAACGAGGCATTGCATTTCCCAAAGCAGCTTGAGTTTGCAAAATCTGGTCCAGCTGCTCAGCACACAGGAGGGTGACAAGCAAACGTCTCCCAGCCCATGCTGGGACAGGAATTGGAATGTGCATGGGGAAACAGTGCCCTTCCCCAGTGTGAGGAGGGCTGGTTGGCTTGTAGCGCTGTCTGGGTTGTTTCTTCAGGCTCCCACAAGCCAGCTAGGTTAATGCTGTGGCCTTCACATGTGTTTTGCTTGCACCAGCATTTCCAAATCTGGATTGATAATGCTCTCACTAATTTTGCTCCGTCTGCTGCTGCTCTGGTCTTTCCTCTTTGCTCTGAGTGAATGATTTAAAATGGCTCAAATCCCACACAAGGCTTGTTTTTCTAATGAGTTAGGCAGCAAATTTGCTCATGTATTCAGCCCTGGCTTCGTCCTGAGTGGTATGGAACTGGAACAGCCCATAAACAGCAATTTGCTCATCTTTTAAGCTCTATTGTTTAGTCAATGGGTTTTACTTGGATGGTTGAAGACCAACGCTCTCTTCCCACAAAATGTTTTCCCTGCTCCAACAATAACTACAACCCTTTCTTTCTGCTTCGCATTTATTTGCAATTAAAATAAATGGACCAAATGCTACCAGATGAAACGAGCACAGCATTTCTTGTTGACTTACCCACAGTTCCAACAGGTCCCATCGCCCTGCGGTCGCCGCTTGTCCTCTCCACCCATTGCATATTGCTGATGTTGTGGCTCTTCTTTCCTAAAACACAAGTCCTTCATGGACTTACTGGATGTTTGCCGCAGCCTGTCTCTGGAAGGGGCACGTTGATGGTGCACAGTTGTTGTGGGAGGGTCGTCTTCAGTCCTGCACACACTGGTTTGTTCTGGGGGATGTCCAGGGGCAGAGCTGGGATCTGTCTCCCTGTGAAAGCAGAGCTGTCTCTAAGTGCCTGCCTGCTCAAAGAGAAGCAAGGCAAAGATTATGGGCCTGAGCTTATTGAAGGTAATTTTCTTAAGGGTGAGGTTGACCCTTAGGTTGAAACACACTAGCTGGAAAAAAAAAAAAGTGAATCATTTTGAGAAATTTTCAGGCTCTTTAATGTCAGACACATACACTTTGGGGAGAGAGGTTTTCCTGTTGTCATCCTTTCATTATCCACTGTCTCCTCTAACTCATGGCTCAAAGTCACTCCGATCATGCTCCTTGGTTTGCCTCCCTGCATTGCTGTGACTTGTCTCTCTGGTTTGGCAAGTGCCTGGGTGAGTGCCCAGGAACAGCTGCTGCCCCAGCACCAGCCAGGCTGACAGCAGAGACAGAGCCAGGACAGGCCACGGTCAGGGCAGTACAGACACGCGTGTGCCGTGCTGAAGAGACACACCTTCCTCCCGTAGAGCAATTTTCTGTTGGTGATACAGCCATCAGAAAGCATTTGGAGCAAGGCTTTTCAAGTCTGGAGTGTGCTAAGGAAGGCACTCAGGCTATTGGGAAGGCAAAGCCTCTGTTGAGGTCCTTCACCCCTTCTCTCACTATGCTCACCCACTTCATTATCCCACAGGAACAGCCAGTACGGACACACCCCGAGCCAGCAGGTTTGCCCTGTTGTCACCTCGAGTCATGTTTTGCTGCAGAGGTGTCACTGGTGTCACTGGGATGCGGGGGATGTCAGGAATGCAGCGGAGCTGGGATCAATTCACTCCTCAGAGAAGAGAAACAAGACAGGGACAGAAGAACAGCTGTCTCCCCACACTTTCTGGTGCACTGAGGTGCAGCAGTGCAGCACGACACCCAAGGCAGTGCCTGCATTCCCCGTGGCCTTGAGGCACTTGGGGATGAGGGAGGGCACAGATCAGCCTCCATGAGCTGACCCCCAGTCCTTTGGGCTGTCGGGGCTTTGAGAAGTCTCTGCATCTTTAGCAAGAAAGAGGTGCTACTTGTCCAACTGCTCCAAGGTCAAGGACTACCTATATCAAGTCCTTTCAGTGTCTTCATCACCATTACATTAGGACTAAACTATCCAGCTGTAACTGACTAGCAGCTTTCATGGAAAGGCTGGCAAAGTGCTTTATGAGCTACACAGAGAACACTCAGCTGCACTGAGCTGCTCTGGGACAGAGAGCAGTGAAGATGGATCTGGGATGGAGAACAGTGGAGGTAGATCTGGGATGGAGAGCAGTGGAGGCACAGACGGTCAGCAAACACGTGGGGCAGGAGAGGAAATACCAGCGATTCCCAGGCAGACGTTCACTCCTGCCAAGTATGCCATTGGGCCTTTAATATCCCCACAGGGCAGATATTTTTAAAGTCTTTGCTAGACTTTAGAAAGAAATCAGATTTTTGAGGTCCTTCTAGAGAGCTGTACTGAGCAGAAGAGGAGCATGTCCATTTAGGTCGGCCTCTGCCCCCGCAGGGTGCTGGCAGTGCATTACCAGGTCAGCGTGCTCCCAAACAAGATGAACTTTTCAGGCGAGAGCAGTCACGGTGTTTTCAACTCCATCTATTTTTGTCAAAACACACGGGTGGCTTTGAGCATGGGCGCATTTGGCACCCAGGCGTAGCAGCCCCGTGATTGCTCCCGGCTGCAGGCGGGGTCAGAGGGCAGGGCAAGAACCACAGCAAAACGAGGCTCTCGCTGCGCAGAAAATGGACATTTTGACAGGCTCCCATCTCATATTAGAAATGTTTTGATTTGGTTTCCTCTGCAGAAGATAAACAGATCTTGAAACCTCAGAAGTTGCCATGAGACAAAATCCGTTGTTTCCTGGCCAGCTCTAATTGCGGCCTGCGACCAGCCCTCGCTTATTGAAGTCAGAAATTACACAAGGGAGGATCCTGGCTTAGCACAGATTTGTATGGAGAGATGTGATTTGTCACTATCACTTTCAGCAAAGTTAATTCTTCAGTTAAAATTTTGTGTGTGTGTGTTTTCTGTCCCTCCTTATTACCAGCAAAAACCTGCAAAAAGTGTCCTACACGCAGTGTGACAATGGGAAGGGTTCATGTGAACATGGCATGTAATGTAAGCATGGCAATGCCCTATTTTCTCTATTTTTCATCCCCTGGAGTGCTAGGATCTGACTGCAGCCTTGGGGCAACATCCCTCATATGCCCCAGCCCAACACAACCACCCCAAGGACTGAGCTGAGCTCGGAGCAACAGCATCCCCTTCCTCACGTGGGAACAGCACTTCCTTCACCCTGTCCTCTAAATCCACAGGCTGAGACTTTCAGAGTTGTCTTGGAGATTTTAATGCCAGCAGAAAAGCAAAAAAAAAAAAAGAAAAGGAAAGAAAAAAAAAAAGAAAAAGAAGAAATGAGGCACCCAATTCCTGCAGACAGATTTGAAAATATCAACCTTGACAGCTTTGAAAATATCAACCTTGTATTTTTGGGCAGCTCATGAGCTCACAAATGCTGACAGAGTGGACAGAGTTAGGGAAGAGCAAGAAAAATTATGAAGTGCTTGGGCAGAGGGGCTTGGTGGCCACGGTGGGAGGAGAAGCTGAGGGTTGCAGGACCACACTGGAAGAGGGAAATGTCCAAGGAGCAAGACGGGCATTGGACAGAGGTGGTTGGTGTTGAACAAAATAATTCCAACGTGGCAACGCACCAGGAAACCTTTCCTCAGCCTGAACTTCAACCCATTGTGAAACCTTCCCTGTGGGGAAATGCTGGAAGCCCCCAAGGTCATGTCAACAAGCCACAGGACGCCCCGGGAGGAAATCCAGCTCTGGAGAGAGCTGGTGTACCTGGGCTCTTCTGATTTATCTGAGCACATCAAAGCCCATCCTGCAGGGCTCAGCGCAGGCAGGGACCCGGCTGGCAGCCGGGTTTGGCAGAGCAGGGGCAGGAAGAGCCAATTGTGCCACGGGTTGGTTGAGTGACAACAGGAGCGCACAGACCCACTGCCTGAGCAGGTACTAAACCTACAGAGCACATACACAGCTCTTCAGGATCGGGGCTTCACCTAAGAGAAAATCCTCATTCACTGTCAGATACCAAACAAGCTGATGGCACTGCCAAGGATTTATAAATATAGGACTCCTTTCAAAAAAATCAGCACTGCTCTTGACCTGAATTCAGGCTGTTAGGTTTTCCATCCCCTCTCATGACAATTTTATTTTATCATCCCCGCCACTACACAGATTTTTCTGCAATGACTAATTTTGAAGATGGTAAGCTCATTGCTGAAAAACAGCATCAGAAATGTGTGGTTATCAGGAGCAGTGGATGCCAAAGGCACAAATCTTACAGCTGTGCGAGGGGAAACGATGACAGTCATCTGAATACAGAATTATTTTCATCCCCTCTTTGTCCTAGTACCTCTGTAAAAGAAAAACAAACCTTTTTTTTTTTTTTTAAGTGTCTAAAGAATAACATCATAAACCAAAAAAATCCTTCTAAGTTTATGTTAAATTTCCCTTGTGGTATCTGTAGCAATCCCTCAAAGGGTTAGCTCTGAGCGTTTCTTAATTTTGCAAGGATAACACAGGAAACGATTGCAACTGTGTTGGGTAAGTACACAGCTTGTTTTTTCAATGAATTCTTTGTGTCTTTGATTTCCATTTATACTTCTGCATTCTAGTGCACCTAAGCAAATATTTCTGGGAGGAGCCAGGGAGCGCTGACTTTTTTTCTCAGAATTGACATTTAGAATATTTTCAGACGGCTTTCAAGTTGACTGAAAAATGAGAATCATCCTTTAGGAGGAAAATTGCTTGGTTTATTCCACATTTTCCCAATAAATGATGTTTTAAATTTAAAATCTCAGTGGTGTTTAGAAGCTCCAATTTATTTATTTCTGGCCTGGGCTCTGCAGTGCTCGTCCATGCTGCTCTTCAGGAAGGACAAGGGTTATGTGATGTATTGGACCCATCGTGACTGAAATTATCTGAGAAATCATTGCAGACCCTTTTTATTGCAAGAAAAATGGAATTTTTCACTGCCAGAAGATAAATAAAGCTATCATGTTTTGACCACAGAAAATCTTCAAACAGGGAAAGCAGAGATCATATCCTGTGATGTGATCATTGATTGCTATGGTAATCCCATTGCCAAATCCTTTGGTATCTGAAGGCCTGGGCAATGGTCTTTTTCAAAGCCCTAAACCACGGACTGTTCCTCCTGAAACCCTGGATATTGGCCCTGCCAGCTCGTAGTTTTCACTTTTGCACGTTTGTGGAGATCTGGGGAGGTTCCAGCCCAGCGAGCAGCAGGGCTTGTTCATCTTAGGGCAGATGCTTCCAAAACGCAGTGGGAGCATGGCACACATGTTTCCAATTATCATACAAGAATTAAAAAAACACATTCTTAGAGGTTTCCAGATTTAGGCCTAAGTGTTTACAAAACTGGTTTCAGCTTTTAAGAATGTATTTCCTGGCTTTGAAGCGAAGAGGAGCCCCTTGACTTCACGGGGCTTTGGACGTGATCCCTGACTGCTCCGGGAGCTCCAGTGCCAGAGCGGCTCAGAGCAGGGGCTGACACCCACAGCTCCATTCCTGCCGTGCCAGGGGTGACAGGGCTGGCCCAGCCTGCCAGCCCCACGGACTGCAGCACCTTTGCAAGGATTGTTTGGGGTTTTTTACTCCATTCCATAGAATAAAATATGCTGCACTATTTTCCAGTCTCTGAGGAGACTCTGGCCAGCCCAGGTTAGGAGGCACATTTGTATTCAGTGGTGTGTAAGAGCTAAAATCTGCAGAGGATGCTCAAAATCACAGTGTGGGAAAGCAGAGAGAGAGGAGACAAGGGTCCTGTCTTGGGACACCAACACTGGATCACTCCCTGATAAGGCTTCCTCCGTGTTTTTTTCCATAGCCATTATAAATACCATAAAAAAGCATCAGTCCAGTCAGTCTAAACAGAGAATCTTGTGTGTTAACACTTATATATTAACATTTTAAATATATATAATGTCCTTTTTGCCCTCTGTTTTTCTGCTTCTTCCATTAGTGGTGAAAACTGCTGTTATATTTTATTTCCCTTCACTTCAACATTTGATGTACCTCCATGAAAACCTGCAGCTATTCCATAAGATCAGTCACTGAGGTAAATAATAACAATCTTACCCCATAAACCTGCTGAAACTGTTGAAATACAGTAAAAGATTAGAGCAATCATTATTAACATAAACTATAAGAAAACAGAACATTAGCTGAATGTGCTATAAAAAAGGAATTTTTTTTTCTAAGTTGGTTTTAATTTTGAATAAATAACAGAAATATTTTTTCTGGGAACATGAAGGATAGTTTTATAGCCTCAGTCTATCAGAAATAATGCCCCATTTGCTCTGTTCTGTGCTGCACACGCTGAAGAGCTCAGACTCTAAAGCACCAGCTTCTCTTCTTCAGACACAGGGCAAAAGTACTGATAATGAACATTTCATGAAAGCACAAAGACCTTAATCAAAGGAAAAGATGCATAATGCATTTTCAGCATTATTATTATTATTATAGCACTTGCCTTTACATAATTATTATTTGATGTTTAGGTTTGCCTGAGAGGAACATCTGAAAAAGATCTTCTAAGTCAAATCCAATGCTTTTAAAAGGCACTTAATGAACTTTTCTTGCTGTGTTTATGTTGAGAGGTTATTTATTTGGAGATCATGTGTCATTTTTTGCTGCAAAACATCTGAATTTTTTAAGTCTATTAGTGAGATTACTTGTGCAATGGATATATTTTTCCCCAGTCCTTCAGGAGCCTCCTGCATGTTGATTTAGTGCTTATGAAATAGACCTGTCTGGCTGCCCTGGAGACCATTTTTTCCCTAATCAGTGGAGATCCAGATCCAGCCCCTCTGGAACATGCCCGGTGTGTCCACACACACCAGCACACAAGGGCTGGGCAGCCTCAGCTGGACAGGACACAGAGGGGTTTGGAAATGCCCCATGGGAACAGAGAGTTTTTGACCTCTCCCATCCACGGTCTTCTTTTGAATAAACCCACTGTGGTTAGGTAGAGCCTCCCTAAACACCCATCATCTGGGCTGTGGGGAGCCAGATCCTGTTTATTCACAGTAATACGAAAACCAGGTTTTTTTCCTCTACTATTGATTCCACCCCCTAATTTCCTGAGGAATTCCTGTAAAATTCCGTGAGGATTTGCACATGGGAGAGGACAACCACCTCCAGGTCAACTCAAATACATCATTTCAATTATATATGGCAAACGTTCAGCCCCACTTCTCCCACCCCATGACGTGAGAGCCGGGAGATCGACGCAGCACTGGGGCCACTCTGCCCATGGTGCTTTTCCTGCACATGGGGGAAGTAAATAAAAGCAGTGCTGGGATCAGGAAGGGCCATGTCCTGTGCTTCCTACAGCCTTCCCAACCTGGCACCCAGCTCTCCATCACTGCGGGGAAATGTCTGGGAAAACCACTGGGATGGGTGGATCATTTTTCACCTGGGGATTCCNAATGTCTGGGAAAACCACTGGGATTTTTCACCTGGGGATTCAGTTCAGGCTCTGTCTATGACCCCCTGAGAGTTGAATTTAATTGACAGAATATTAAACCATGTCATGTTAGCATTAAAAATAAATGGTATGGACCAGACATGGGAGAATTAGGCAGGGTGAAGGATTTTATTATATTTTTCCCCCTTTTAGTGTCTCTTATAACACTGCAAAGGCTGCCAGAGCCAGAGTGGTTTTAACACAGAAAACATCACTTTAAATTGAGAAGTTTATCACTCCAGCTCTCTTTTGCCTCTCTTCTCTGACCAGTCGGCATCTGGCAGCACAACCTTGTCTCTCATTAGTGCTGAGGCAAGAGACGAGGCCGTGCTTGGGCGATCTGACAGTTCAGGCCCTTGTTTTTACAGATTGCCTTTAGCAGCTGAACTTGTCAGACATTTTAGGTAGAAAGAGCAGAAATGAGTAATGGAGGCATTCTGATTATAGCCATAAAATTCACCCAACCCCAAAAGGATGCATAGCTGCTCCAAAAAACCCAAGCAGACATTTGAAGGCATTTGCAGACTCCGGGGCTGCCGAGGTTGCTGCCAGCAGCAATAAACTCCTGTGATCCCATCTCAGCGTACGCCCAGCCCAGCTGGCTGCTTTACTTGGGAGAGGTGTGGAGGGCAGAATTTCCCTTTGTTTGTTCTCACTCCCAATGGCAGGGTCTGCGCAGAAACCCAAGGATTATGGGCCATTGCTAAATCTTAATTTTATTGCTGTTCCCTCGGGGGATCAGCATGAGTGGGGTTTTCAGCACTCCCCGGGGTCTCTTTGGGGAACAACAGTGTTTTGTCATCCCTGAGCTGCCATTGCATGGCTATATCAGATAAAGCACTTAGAACTCTGCCTTTGTCAACCAGGAGAAGCAGAGGAAGCCAGCAAACCATAGAATCATAGGATATCCTGAGCTGGAAGGGATCCACAAAGATCATTGAGTCCAGCTCCCGGCACTGCACAGGACAACCCCAGGAATCCCACCACGTGCCTGAGAGTGTTGTCCAAATGCTTTTTGAACTCTGGCAGTATTGGAGCCATGGCCACTTTCCTGGGGAGCCTGTTCAGTGCCTGACCACCCTCTGGGTGAAGCACCTTTCCCTAATATCCAACCTAAACACGGGGATGCCTCGCAAGCTGGTATTGCAGCGCTGGACCATCTGCTCCTCTGCCCTTCAAGCCGGTTTGATTTCTCCCCTCAAGGTGTGGGACTCAGGAAGCAGAGGTTTTTCTTTTTCCTGGCCTGAATTTTCCCTTTTACTCAAATGTTGACAGCACTGACAACAGTTTTGCGTTTTGTTGTGTTTCTGCAACAGACAAACGGGGATGGTTTCAGGCTGGGGTTGAAGCAGGAGGGAGCAGATTTCTCCTCCAACGCTCAAACTCCTAAAACTGAGCGTGTGTGTCCTGGCAGCAGGAGAATGGTCCAACGGTGATACCTGCATGGACCCACAGAGGAATGTTGTGCAGCCAGGCAGCACTGGACTGGCACCAAACGCTGCTCTCAGTTTCTCCCCCACGTTAGTAGGCGAGAGGCCACATCTCCAGCCAGAGGTCAGACTGACCTTGGAAAATGTAGACAATGCAGCTCAGCTGGTTTGTAAACTGAGCCCAACACCAGAAGCTGTAAGATGAGGCTGTCCAAGCCAGAAACCTCAACCCCATGACCTGACTTGGTCAGCCCTGGATGACCCTGAGACAGCTAAACCTCCTCTTTATCATGAAACAGCAGATCCTGTGTCCCGCTGTGGTCATCCCAGCCAAGGCCAAACTGGCACAAGGGGTTTAACACTTGAGACTGGGAGAAAAATTTCTGTTTCCTGAGCTGACAGAGAGGCTGAGGATGCTGGAAGGAGAGCCAGGGCTGACATGGAGCAGGGAAAAACTAATGGCTTTTAGTGTTTCTCATTTATTTTGCCCAGTTACTTGGAACACCTTCTTTCGAGGACTTTTTTTCCCTTTCTGCTTTATGGCAATTGCCCCTGATCATTTCAAACTATTAGCATTCAGAAATAAAGCATGATTATCTCTTTCCAATATTTTTCGCAGGTGCTTGATTTCAAATCCATCCAATAAACCCAACCTGAATTAACGAGCCTGCCTAGGCAGTTTTTAGATAAAGGCAAAGGCAAGGAGACATTCCTGCTTTTGCTGCTGTTCACCAATGCCCACCAGGCAACAACGAGAAACAAGGCACGAGCCCTGCCCCAGCAGGACCCCTCCTCCCCAGTTATCAGAGGACACCTGATGATGTTAGCAGCAGCAGAGCAGTGGTGGTTTGTCTCCTGTGGTTTATGTGCAATTACAGGAAGGGCAGTTCACGCCCAGGCGCTGCCGAAAGCGGTGCCCACTCTGCCGCACTCACCCCTGCCACTGACAGCCCCTGCCTCCCATCAGAGGGACACGTGAGGAGCTGCTCCGCCTGATCCCAGGGAAGCTTTTGACACAGTTAACTGTAGCACATTAATTAACAAACTTCAGCACCGAGGCTCCTCTGATGCAGCTCTCACAGGGTTTCACAGCTGAAGTGAAGGAGGACGGAGGGCATGTTCATGGCTCTGGGCCTTTCACCATCACGGAAATAGAGCACCCAGGTACAGGGCCAGCAGCCAGGGTGGTGGTCCAGGCTGCTGGGAGGGGATGGAGCTGCAGCACTGCCCGCCCACCCAGCCAAGCTCACCCTTGTGTTACCCTGCAGCCCTGGTATCCCACAGAGGGGCTTCTCATTGTGAATTTCTAAGGAGAAACAAAAAAACAGGCTAGAGCAGGGGCTGCCTGGCTCCTGCTGCCCCACGTCCCAGCCCAGCTGTGTCCATGTTTGGATCCATCATGCTCCTGTGGTTCTGTGCTCCTGCAGAAACCTGAACCAAGGGAAAATGGGGCAGTGGATGACAGCAATGTCACCATGGCCCCAAAGCACAGCAAGTGCAGGCCACGGAAATCAGGTCAGCTTCTTATGGTGTAAATCAGCACTCCTTTGCTGAAGCCAGTAGAGTTAAAAGAGTGCAAGAAAGACCAAAATTAGGTCAATCAGATGCACAGTTCCTTTTATGCAGCAACGTAACCCTCTTCTTTCTTCCTACTACTCTGCACAGTCAAGTAGGTCAGAAATATCTCCTATCAGGCAGCTGGGTCCACTGAGGTAGCTCTGAAATATTCTCCAAATCAGTGGGATATCAGGAGAAGACATCCCTGTCCCTTCCTCTCACTGTGGTCTCTGAGTGCAGGTCTGAGGCGATAATGGGCCCTCGGGTGGGGGCTGATGAAGATGGCAACCAAAACACACTCCAAAAGTCTTAGTCTGGGCTTAACTAGACTAGAGATAAACTACATTTCTAAATACCCCCTTCGTAGCACTTGCCTTCTGGGCAGGGTTTTGCTCTGGGCTGTGCGTGCAAGGGACATCACAGCCACGCTGAGGGGATGCTCTGGTGGCCCCCAGCAACTCCTGAGCCACCTGCACTGGAGCCTGGTCCCCGTGTGAGCAGCAGCACGTGCTACTGCAGGGTCCCACAGCTTCCAGTGCTGCTGGTGTTGGGGCGTTGTCCTTCCCAAAGGAGTGCTAGAAGGATTGGCACAGACCTGTCCTCAGGAAGCAGGACAACAGCTCCTCTATTTCCCTGCAGAGCCTCTTATACACAACCTTATTGTACACATTTTACATGCCTTGAACCAGTGAGACCACACCAACTGCTTAACACCCACTGGAAAATAAGCATAATTGAAACAAACTGGAAGTAAGATTATTAGTGAAGCAATCCAGCTTCCTACTTTGATTCACCAGGAGCGGTGCCAAAAGGTAATTCCGAAGCTGGAGAGACTCTGTGGAGAACTGTGGTGGAGTCAATGGAGCAGTGCAGGGAGTGCTAACGTGGGTGAGAAGTAGTCTTGAATCACTGAACACGTTGTTGGAGCTATAATGATTTCGTGATTCTGACTGAGGACTTTCTGCCTGAATCATAAAACAAATAAGGGTCCTGGAGCACCATGGCTTCGTACCAGCAGCCAAGGAGATGAAATCATGAGACTTTGAAAACCAGAGCTGCTCCCAAGTTTGGCAACTCCCCTCTGCGGTGAGGAACGGAAGCCGTGCGCCAAGTCAGTCACAAATTGTAAACAGTCCCAGAAACGGCGATTTCTTCTGCCCCCAGCCTTTTTCAGTATTCCCTTACTCTTCTCTTAATTAGTTCCACATCTTGTGCTTGCCTTACCTAGTGTCTGTGTGGAGTCTCGGGGGGTCTGCAGACCATCTGCAATAGGTGACTGACACGTGTTAGCACCAGTTCTCCCACCGGGCGCCCACGGA
Organism: Atrichornis clamosus; assembly: GCA_013400975.1. Lineage (NCBI taxonomy): Eukaryota > Metazoa > Chordata > Aves > Passeriformes > Menuridae > Atrichornis > Atrichornis clamosus. The sequence continues at coordinate 27,568 of WBMZ01014225.1, read as the reverse complement.
GCCAGGATGTGACAGGCTGGATGGTGAGGGGTCTTAATTGCTTATCAGATTGAGATGTTACTGTAGTGCTGTCACAACACCCATGTGAGACAGCAATACCAGCAGCCAGACTTTGGTCCAACAGCAATAAAAATGAATAATACTAATTTCTGCAATTATTTACCACTCACAAGCAAATTAGTCATCTCTTTGCCATACCTGAGACAGTAGATGCCACAAAATACCTTCAGTGCCATCTAGCTACTAAGCTACTTGGAGAGATGAATTGCAACTAGCACTAATTGCCTTAAGGCCCATCAGTGGCAATGTCCTGTTGCAGCAGCTCATGCTGTGCCCCCAGGGGTCTGATCAGGATGGTAATGAAAGCCACAGAGATAATTCTCAATCGTAGAAAACTCTGCTTTAAATGGATGTTTATCGAAAGTATGGCAAAGTGAATTCCCCAGAATGATGGCTGACTGAATAAATAACTACACACACCCCAAACCCAAAGGATATTTCCTTCCACTTGCATAGGCACTTCAGTATCTCCAGTCTCTCTGAGCATTGCCAAGAAGAAGCAACAGCACTTCTGTGGTTTAGCTTTAACGAAGCTATGAAAAACACCTCCCTGGCCTTGGGTTTCATGTCCAACTCCAAATCCATCAGATTTCAGTACCTCCATGTCCATCACAGAGGTACTGGAATACTTTGATCCCTCGTCATCTCTGAACTGCTGGATTTTTACAGAAAATACCATAGTCTTCAAAATTCCACGGACCCATTCTACTGGTGGTGACTCTACTGCCTCTCTGTGATGGCTGCACCACAATGTAAGTCCACACCACAGCTAAGTGCGCGTTGTGCCAGGCTGGCAACAGTCTGGGAAGTGGGTGGATGCTGAGGGATACAGCAGACATGTAGCTTTCTCACACTGAACTGAGCTGGTGTTTCACTTTTTCGTCCTCTGGTCCAGACTGTGGACTGTTGCCAGGCATTTTGGTGTGTCCTGGACCAAGTTTCTTAGCAAAAAGCTAAGATAAGCAAAACAGAATTAATTTCAAAAAGCGGTTGTTTTTATGACATACTGTACTTTGGTGAGGTTATTCCATTTATGGTGTAATTTGTCCAGATAAAACCTGTCTAGAAATGACCTTATGGTCTGGGTATGATGCTGATAGAGGATACACGTGAGTTTGTGCTCCCACAATGTCAAATAGCAACACTCGGACAAGGATCAGCTCCATGGATGGAGCAGGCAAGTGCCTCTGCCCACTCTGCAGGCGTGATCCTGCTCTGGGTGCACGCTCATGGAAAGGTGAATTCAGTTCCACCAGTGGAAGATTCCCTGGCTGTGGTAGCAGTGCACATCTGGCAACGATGCCACACCCACTGATGGCAGCAGGAGCTGTGTGGGAAGAGATCAGTGCCTGCTGGACCATGGTGAGGACTTCCCTCTCCTCTCTGGAGGTTCTCACTACCTTAATGCTGGAGAGTTTATCCAGGCCAGACCAGGTTATCACAGAACCACAGAATCATTACCATTGGAAAAGATCTCCTAGATCATCAAGTCCAACCATTATTAACCCAGCAACACCGTGGTCACCACAAAATACATATTTCCGGGTGCCACATTCACATGTTTTTTGCAAATCTCTAGGAGCAAACAGCATTGGCCATTTCAGGGAGCCCAACCCAGCTTCTACTGGCTGACAGTCTGTCTGTAACATCAAAGCCAGTGGAAAAGTTTTTGGAGCATATTAGTAATTGAAATTAGTGCTGAGGATGATACTCATTTCATATGGAGGGACCTCATCAGTGTGAAGAGGGTCTTAAAAAGAACATCTTTTGTGGCACCCACAAGGAGAATTTTAATTGATCCTTTAAAGCTTTTCACTGCAAAAGGTAGACGCAAGCATGGCAAAAGCTGGCAGTTCAAGCAGAGAAGGGATGCAGCCCTCAGGTGTCCCTCTGAGCTGGAATTACCATACAGACATTTAAATAAAAATGAGCCCAGCACTCGAACCTGACACCACATCTCCATCCAAGCCCTGCTGATTTACACCAGCCAAAAAGAGACCTGACCTGCAGGGCCAAACCTGGCCCATGGCTATATCCCGGCAGCTGTGGTGATTTAGAAGCTCTGTCAGTGTCAGTCACCAGTGGGCCTCGTTGAAAGCCAGATTTATCTTGTAATCTGCACTAGAGGCGTAAACTGCTACTGCTGCTCCCACGCAAAATAAATCAGCCCAGCGCAGCCCCGAGCTGGTGGCTGTGAGCACCACTGATTTACACGTCCTTCTGCTAAAGCCAGCGGTGGCCAAACGTGGGCAGGAGCCTTCCTGTCTCGCCCCCGGGGCTGACACCTCATCAGCAGGACTCCGGCAGCAGGGCGGCATCGGGGGCAGCGTGGGGACCTGTCCTGGGGACAGCAACAAGCCTTTGGGTCTGACCCAGGCTTGCAGTCCCTGCGTGGAGCTTCCCCGTGCCGTGGCAGCAGGAGCAAGCGCTCCACAGTGCCACCGTCCTGCCCGGGGAGGGGACCCTGCTTTGCTGGGGGAATGCCTGAGCACATGGGGTTAACTCAGCCTGCAGGCTCACCGTTATTTTAGGCATCTTTGTCTGGTCCTGAAACGCAGGCTGACGAAACTCAGGAAGAAAGATAGTAGTATAATAACCACCCAAACGTAGTCACAGGGAGCCTAAGCCTCCAATTCTTCACATCCTTACTGCAAGCTTATGATTTCAGCAGCTCTCCCCTTTGAGATTTTTTCTTATCACATGAAATAAAGAACATTCTTTTTTCCTTCAGTCCTGCACAGCACACGCCTCCACTGCCCTGGCGCTGCCCTGGCACACTTCCTTTGGAGACAAAGCAAAAGCCCCAGGACATGAGCAAATGTTGACACCCACACAGCAAAGGGAGGCCAGGATTTGGGGGTGCATCAGCAAGATGGTGATTGCCACGCCTCTAACCTGAGCCACAGGCACAGGCTGTGGGCAGTGGTGACCCAGGGGCCAGAGGCAGGACGGTGCTGTTCTCCTGGCTACACGAGTGGGTTTGTGGCAGCCCACGAGGGCCCACCCCGGTGAAACGAGGCTCCAAGTGTTGTGCTGGAGTCTGCGCATTCCTTGGTGTCGGGTGAAGCCACGGGGGTTTGGCAGAGCAGCTGCAGCTCCACCCGGTCCCTCCACAGATCCTGTCGGCGATTCAGGCAGCGAAATAACGAAATAACATCCTGGCACTGCCAAAAGCCACAGCGATCAGCAACAGTGTAAGTAATCGAGTGAAAACACTTTTCCACAGCCGAAAGACCAGACTGTCAAGCATGCAAGGAGTAGTAGCTAAAATTGATTGCAGCTCACATGGATAATTTCTATCAGAATTATGTTATTGTATTAAAACAGTGATGCATAATGTATGGCCGTGCATCTCTGCAATAAACATTTTACACTTAATTTAAAAATCTATGAGTCATTAGAAAAGTTCTCTCATTATGTCGCACAGACCTTTGTGGAGTCAGCAATAGCAGAATCTTTAAAAAAAAAGTTCAGGGAATCACAGGGATGTGAAATACCTGAGCTGGGAATTGGCGTGAGAGCTGAGAACCATGTGCCAGAACATCCCGAGTGGAACAGCCCATCCTGGGGGACCCTGTGCTATGCAGAATGTGGACATCCCTGCTCTGCACTGCAGGCACGTTGTTGTGCAACAGGCTTGGAGAAGCAGAGGAAAAAGCAGCGTGTCTGATCCTGAAGCCCTTGCATACATTTAACTTCCATGGGGAGTCAAATCCCTGCACTGGCACTTGCAACACAGGTGAAATTGCCAACTAGGTGGAGGGCTGCACCCAGCGTGCACCCCGGGTGGTTTCCATCGGCACTGGCTGTGAGCTGTGGGTCTGAAGTTTACAGCAGGGAGACTCATTCCTTCTGATTGAAAGTCACTCCCCTCCCTGTGTTAGGTAATCGCTCCCTGCCACTGCACAGAAACCCTCTGCAACTCCCAGAGGTCTTTTTCCTTCTGTAGTCATCCATGGCTCCAACGTGGGCACCAACACCACAAGAAAAGAGCCAAACGGATCCCATTGTTTGGGTTCTTTTCCAAGCCCTCTGTACTGACAGCAGCTCCTGCATTCACTTGCTGCCTCTCAGCAGGGTGGATCAGCTGGACACGACAGTGAGCTCAGCCAAAAAGTGGAGCTCCGTGCCTGATTCAACGTGAAAACCACCATCAGCTGGGGACCAGGGCTGGACAGGCAGTGTGATTTTTCTGTCATGTGAAAATGGGCTGATCAAAGTGCTGCTGGCAGGGAGCGTGGTCGGGCAGCGCTGCAGAGAGCTCGGCAGACCCGCAGGAAACCACAGGCCCTGAAATGAGAGTGCCTGCGCCAGAGTCAGCAAAAGCAGCCTACAGACGTGAACTTCATTATTTCTTATTTCATACACTCTTTAAACTGATCTCTTCTTTATCTTCCCCCAAGTTTTGTATCCTTGAATTTTACTGGGTAATCTCTCCTCTCCGTGGACAAGGAAGGTTTTAGAAGCTTTAGGATAATAAAAGCATTGGGAAAAAGGAAAGTGATGGGGCTTTCAAGCACACTGCAGCATTGTGTAATGGCAGTTTGAAGACAGAAATGCTATTTCTGGTGCCAACACTGCTCTGCCCTGGGAACTCTTCCTCCATCCCTTCTGTTTCCACCTGCATGAGAAGCTCCCACTGCCACCCCTTCTGCAGAGGCACTTACTGCCCATCCAAGTACCTCACACAGCACAGATGAGGTGTTTTCATTATGTGAGGAACCAGAGATCTTTGTTGCTACTTAAACATCAGGAGCTTTAATATTTGTTGTTCTCAGGTTCCTGTCCAGCAGCCTGTGCAGCTTTCCACATACAGACAAAAGCGTCGATCAATACTCAGCACAGCCACACCATGCCATTCATTCCTCCCCGAGAGGGGGTTTTACCAAAGCTGAATCACAGGAAAAACCTGCAGAAGTGCCAGCCATTCCAGACCTTAGTGGATATCACTGGGAAACAGAGTGGCCGTATGGATTTTCCACCTACCATCAGTTACTAGCAACACAACATACTTCACTGCTGAGATGCACACTCAGGGTTGGGTTAAAAATAGATAAGGGAAGGAGAGCAGAGCACAGTGGTGTTTGTGTGTGATGGGCACACGCGACAACTCGGCAAGAAAGGCACTGGGCAGGGTCGAGCCAGTGGTGCCCCTCAGGACCGGGCCATGGCTTTGCCCACTCCTCCTGGAAGATGCTGCTTAGTGAAGCAATGGAGAAAACGCAACAGGGAGGAACAGCAGAGCAAAGCGTGGATCAGATAAGGACTAATGACATGCAGCTCTGACGCACAAGGCGTGTAGGGAGCTCCTGCACATGGCGCCGAAGCCTCACGTTAAATGCCTTTGCTGAACATGGGGATAATGATACTTTGCTCCTCTGTGTTCCAGATGGAGGATGCCCCACCATGCCTGCCTTGGGCAAGGAAATGGCCTCACCCCCGCAGTCACTCAAGGGAGTGTCCACTCAGCTCAGCGAGACTGGCAGCCTGGGCCTGCGTGTTTGGCTGCTGTTAATCATGATCACAACCTACACTGTGTGTGAGTCTGCGGGAGTCTGGCTGTGGCAGACAAGGCAGTGCCACGCCAACGAGAACAGAAACAACCCACCTTCCCTTCCCACCCTGGAGGTCACCCCAGTGGTCCCAGTGAGTGCCTGGGACACCGAGGCCAGGGCCAGCCAGCACATGGATTTGGCACCACCATAAAGACGTCAGGACCAGCAGCTCTCTCTAATTTGGGCAATCTGTGTAAGTGATGGGTGCCCTCACACAGCCTGTGGGGACAGGGCTGTGCAGTGGAACAGGGTGGAGAAGAAAACAGAGACATCAGTGTGTGTGCACATCTCTGTGTGTGTCTGTGTGGCAGTTCAGCACCATGTCACGTCCCTGCTTTATTTATTCCATGAAGTATAAAACCACAGAGATGTTTGAGGTTATCTGAATCTTGAACTCCTAAACAAATGACCAACTTCTGATTCATTTCTAAGAAACTCAGGCTTCTGTGACCAAGCTTCCTTTACAGTGAATTTTAAATTACAAACCAAGAGGACATAATTTTCAATGAAAGATGCCTCCTGTGCATTTTGTGGGTTTGATTTAGTAGATGGACAATGATATTTGAGTCTATAATAATTAATGAGGATATTCTGGGGTTTATAGCTGTATCACAGTTCCTACCACGGGTCTCCTTTGGTTTTTTTAACTGCTAACAAACACAGAGATTGTGCATCTCCACACCCAGTAACTGCCTCCACATTCATGCTAACTTTAACGAGGTACACTGTTTTTCAAGGCCCATGAAAGGCCTTGACCTATAAAATTCAATTTCAAATGGTAAGAATCCCCTGGCCACTGCAGACGCTGGTGACAAACTAATGTGTTATGTTCCATAACGGTCTGTTTTGAGTACTGGCTTGACCTGTAAGTGTTCTAGATACAGCCTGACTAAAATGGGTTTTATTATTTTCCATTAGTGCCTGCCGCAAGAAAATCAACAGGCAGTCCACAGGGGAAATAAAAGTATTTTCCTCCTCTAGATAGCATCTGCTGCAAATGTAAAAGGACCCTTTCCCAGTCCTCTCCTTCTTTCAGTTTCTTTCCAAGCCTCTGATGTGATCAGATTTCCCAAGATTTAGGCTTTGGTTGCAAGTCCCAAGGCAGGGCAAGGGCAGGAGATGTTCCCTCACCCTGCAGGACCTGCTGCTGTGGTTGGGTGATGCTCCATCAAAGCCTGGCCCAGGAGCTGGTCAAGGAGATGCACTGCTGTTGTGCCAAACCGGCAGCACAGGAGGAGGAGCGTGGGTGAGTGGTGTTCCCCGTATTTGTAGTCGGACTCACTGACATCAGGAACTTTCTTTTTTCATAGAATCATAGAATGGTTTGGGTTGGAAGAGCCCCAACCACCTGCCACGGGCAGGAATGCCACCAGGTTGCTCAAAGCCCCATCCAACCTGGCCTTGAGCACTTCCAGGGATGGGGCATCCACAGCTTCTCCGGACAACACACAGCACATGGCTGCCCACGCTGCAGTGCAGACCCCAGCACCCAAAGATGCCCGTGATGATTTGGGTGCTGTGGCCTCGTGCAGGCACTGCGGGGCAGGGCTGATGCCACACCTGTCCCAGGGTCAGCTGCACAAGCCATCGTGGCCACACAGGGCATCCCCTGCCCTCTCCCACCAGGCAGCAGTGACAGCCTGAGCCTGCCCAATGCTGCCTCCGCATCCCAGGAGCAGCACGTGCCCCTCGGGCTCTGCTCCCTCCTGGCTTTTTCTGCCTCTCACCAGAGAGCACTTCCCAGCAGTGCCCACCAAGCTCATTTGCCCTCCTTTCATTTCCCAAAACTTCTTTTTCACTTTAAGGCAAATTATTCAGTTTAAAAAATCCCCTAGCATTAAAACCTGCCTCACGTCGTCATGTCTCAGTAAAACAATGACATTTTCCCCTCTTTGATGCTCAGATCTAGCTCTGCAGGAAATTTTACTACCATGACTCTTTCATCTCTCTCCTGGTTTGAAGATAAATGAACCTTGGACTCTTCTGGACCTGCATAAATCACAAAAGCAACTACTAAGAGAGCTGCCTGTGGCACCAACTTCAGCTGGAATTGAAAAGGACAGTCAAAAATATCCATAGTGCTTACACAAGGAGTAACAGAGCTGGGGTAATCCAATGCCTTCTCCTTTAGGCAAGCAGGGACCATGGCATGGAGAAGAGGACAATGGTGGGAATGTGGCACTGGGGGAATGACAGCCCTGGGATGCCATCCTCAGAGCTGCTGAGGATCACTGGAGAGAAACCACAAAACTGAGCAACTTCTGAGGACATGGGATCTGCTTCCAAAAAAACCCAAGTCCTGGTCCATTCCTGGGCCACCGAATTTGGTCCTGGGTGCCAGATGCATGTGACACCATCCCTCTCCTAACCACATCCAGCTTTGCCTGCAACTTGGTGGAGGGCCACCCCCAGTCTATCTCTAAACAAGGGGCTGAGGTCAGAGAGATGGCAGCACCTTTGGGGACTCCAGTTTGGGGTTTAGGAGAGGCAGCTCACCTTATATTGCAAACAAATTTCAGCCTTTGCTGAGGTTTCATACGCAGGATGGAGAAACTCAAATGGCTGCTGATCAGCATCATCTCTTCTTCTCTCAGAAGTTCCCCTGAGGGTCCAAAGTGATGGAGAAGACAACCAAAACACCAGAAACTTGGCTTGGGAGTGGGGTGACAGCCTCCAGGCAAGATCCCTCCTGCTTGGAAAATCCATGAGAAACCACAGGGATAAAAGGACAGCACATGGCCTGGGAAAAAGTGTGTGGTTTATCTCACATTGTCTCCCTTGAGGCTGATCTGGCCAAACCGGAGCAGGGAGCGTGTAGGGATAATATGCTGTACACTGAGCTCGCTTGAGGGATGGCTACGGGGTGGGCAACAGTGGCCAGCTCTCAACGGGGCTTCATGGAGTAAAGCAAATCCTCTGCTGCATGAAGGTTTGGGTGCTAACAAGAGCAAAATCCTTGTCCCCAGGCACTGCTTCAACCTGGAGCGCCCTGGCAGGCTGCAGCCACAGGCTTGCTGTTCCAGCAGCCTTGATACAGCAAACAACTGCTCCTGAGTGACTTGTGCTTTTCTCTGGCTGGGGTGTGGGCTGCAGAGCTATTTTTGTGTCTCCTCTCGCTTTCACCCGGTTGCAACTGGATACCACAAGCCCCACCAGCCCTGAGCTGAGCGTGCACAGCACTGCTCATGCAAAGCACTGCGTGCTCGCAGGCAAGATGAGGTTTCTCACTTCTTTTTTTTCCCTCAGCAAATTTTTAAAGCCCTATTTGCCAGGTAGTTGCGCTGCTCATTGCTCCTCAAATTTGGGAACATCTGCTGAGATCATTCACACCGGGTGGCTCCCCATTAACAAAGGCGTTACCCTGAAACTGGACCTAACACAGACCCCCGTGACGCTCTGCTCCTTCCAGTCTGACACTTCCTGATCCTGCTTCCAGTCATAACATTCCAATCCACAGCTACATCATTGGGCTACACACACATACCCAGCTATTAAATAGTTTTTTGCAATAAAGCACCACCACCTAGCAGTGACCACCTTATCAATCAGGGTCTGGCATAAAGAACTACAGATTATGCCCTCTGTTCTTGCTCCATCTCCCTTGGTATTGCGTGGCCATCTCCCACTTTTCCATGCTTTACTCAACTCCAACCACCTTCCTTTAAAAGGTAGAGAAACAGCAGCCAGGATGTGTCATGAGAGACGGTTTTTGGAATAATTATCCTTTTTTTCCATCATGGAGCTGCAAACAGAAGCAGCATCTCTCTCTGAGCTCTAAGCCCTTCTCATGAGGTAATGAAATCAATAACTCAAAGCTCTTCATGCAAGTCTAGGGATTCCCATGCGTGGATACCTTTACTGAAGTCTTGTCAGGCCTGATTTTCACAGTTGTTTTATTTTTCCCCTTTTCTGACTTGGCAAAATTTGGCAGTATTTGTGTGGCATTTTACACATGTGGATTTACTGACCTAATTTTGGTTTCTTCCATCCTTTTATTTGGGTGCAGGCAAATAATGTCCTTTTGTACAGCGTATTTGTGGGAATGAAACCTCATGAACAGGAGGACAACAGACAGAGGAAATGGCCTGAAAAGCAATGGATGGAAAGACAGAATCAGGAGGAGGAGGAGGAATGAGCAACTCCAGCAGAGTACGGCACATGTGGAAAGGAGAATGCTGGCTGTGACATTCTGCTCTCTTCAAGACAGATTTTCACAAAGTTTTTGTATCTCTGTTGACACTGTGGTCACTGGGACCATCGGACTCCACTCCCCCGAAACAAGTTCAATTAGGTTGGAAAAGGCTTTTAAGATCATCCAGTCCAACCATGAACCCAGCACCAGGGGCGCCACAAGGGAGGCTGGCGGGGCGGGGGCGTTAACCTAGAGATGCAGTCAGAGCTGTGCTCTTGGGCCTCTTTTCACAAACCAAGTGTGTTGATTTGGCAGAAACTCACTTATCCTTCGGGTGATTTTCAGTGAGAAAAATACTGCTGGGCTTCAATGCTTACTGAGTTGCTCAGGGGAATGAGTCCTGGTAGAGTCCAGCAACCAGTCCAGAAGGCTTAGCTAGTGGCCAACACCACCTTTCCTGCTCCCATGTTTGGGACGGTGTTTTCAGAGCTGGAGGACTACAGACACAGCCTTCATCCCACATTCAGTTGTGTGTTTGTGATTTATCAAGCAAATTTCTGTGGGCTCCAGGGCGCAGTTTTATTAAAATGTCTTTTTTCCCTAACTCCAGAGGATAGTTACAAAACATGCTGAAATTTGTTTTTCACTCGTTAGGGCTTCCAGAACTTTGTGCTCATCTATCTTACGTTATTTTTCTTTCTATTTGTGGTTTTGAGGTCATGGCTTCAGAAATGTTAACTCTTCAAGTAAAGTTATGAGTCAAAACCAAATTCTTCTTGGAGGAAATACTGACCTTTCCGCTGGTGTCCCACAGCTGAAAAACATGGAAATGGATACATGGCAATTGATCTCTCCTCTGATCAAAAGGAACCTCAGCGAAGATATGTCCTCATGGAAAATGCTAAATGATAGTGTTGGGTGGACAGTGCAAACTTTCCCACAAATATTTGCTTGTCTCATATGTGCTTGGCTCTGCACATGGCTCGCCAGAGTTTATTTTCCACAAATATTCTAACAAGAGCTTGCTGGCAAGAATACACACAGAAACTGCTCAAGGTAATATCTGAGGAAACTATTTTTGAACGTCTGTTTTAAGGCCAGCAACCCTAAACCCTTGCTATTTTCATGGTTTTGGACTTATCATCCCCACGGAGAGGGCAGCATTCCCCTTGGAGGAGGCCAGGCGTGGGGATGTGGCTCTGAGCCATGAGTCAGATTCTCATTCTGCTCTGGGGAAGATGCTGATTAACCAGCGACAGCTGGAGAACTGAGACTGCATTTCCCTGGTCAGAGGAAGAAAGCTCTAGAAACGCTCTCCCCTGCTAGGCCTGCGTTATGTGAAGGCAGGAGCATCAGGGACCTCCCCTCCTCCCTCGTGCCCCGATACAGGTGACAGCTCACCGTGATGTACCAGGTGACACTGCAGGCACAGGGAGCACTGAGGGTCCTGAACATGCAGCTCTGGGTCGATGGCATAGCTGCACACCACTGCCAAAACCAGGAATAGCAAAATTCCCTTCCCTTCCCTTCCCCAAGCACTTAGGCGACCGAGATCCTGCTGGAGCAGGCTGCAACATGAATCCTCCAGGCAGTTTATATATAGCCCGAGAGAACCAAGGAGCATTATTTTAAGTTCATGACCTAGTCTTCATATTCATTGTAGCAACCACACGGCAGCTCGGATCAGACTCGCCCTGTGAATGCAAGGCTGGGGCACCTTCTGTCTCTCTGGTGCTTGAGCAGTGAAGCAGATCCTCGGGGAAGCCCCACAGCAAACTGGGACTGCAGAACAGGGCTGCTGGGGCTGCACCTTCCAGCTCACTGCAGAGCTTGACATCTTCAAGTCTGGCTTCATTTTGATTCAGAAGAAAACTGCTGAAACTCTCCTCAGAACCAAAAGGAAGACCATTCCAGGCAGATCAAAGCATTTCATTTTTATTGAGACTACTTTATTTTCTATTATTTATTATAATATAGAATAAACAATAAAACTGTACAGCCATTCCAGAGAGAAAAATATCATAGAATCATATAAAATCCTGAGTTGGAGGGGACCCTCAAGGATCACAGAGTCCAATTCTTGGCCCTGCACAGGACAACACCAAGAATCCCACCATGTGCCTGAGCGTGTTGTCCAAACACTTGAACTCTGTCAGGGTTGGTGCTGTGACCACCGCTCTGGGGAGCCTGTTCAGTGCCCAACCACCCTCTGGGTGAAAAACCTTTTCCTGATATCCACCCTAAACCTCCCCTGACTCAGCTCCATGCCATTTCCTCGAGTCCTGTCACTGTTCACCAGAGAAACGAGATTAGTACCTGCCCCTCCACTTCCCCTTCCCGTGAGGAAGCTGCAGACCCTTGTGGATGCCCTCTAGTAGCTTTGTATCTTTCTTATGTTGTGATGCCCAAACCTGAACACAGGCCTCAAGGTGAGGCCACTGGTTTTTTTCTTTTTTTTTTTTTTTAACCTGGTTAGCATTTGGGAACACATATAATTTTGGATGCATTTTGATGGAAGTAAGTATTTTATCAGCAGAGTTTCAAACTTATCCTATCAGTTCTGTTAGTAGTACCTAGCAATAGAACTTAGCACTTCTTCAGGCACCTTACCCAGTTTCTCAAAGCACACTATGAAATATATGGTTAGATCTATTCTAGATTGATCTGTCTCAAGTTGAGCTGGAAAGTTTTTCATTTCACTTCTGAACCATCATTATCAATAGGCCTCTGTAAGTTACACCTGTACAGTCAGGAAATGAAACCATTTTCATGGTGTATGTCAAAATTGGGCAGCTACACCTCCCAGACAGGACAGAGTGCTGCGACAGGAGTCATGAGATTCTTCTCTGCCACCACATTCCCGTGGGGCTGTTTGTGGATCTCCTCATTTTGTGTCCTTTTTCCTCCTCCTTTAGGCTGCTGGGTGTGTTCAGACTGGAAATCCACGGGAAAAACATGGTGGCCTCTTGCTGCCGTTGCCACTGATGCTACAGGGTGGAAGGGCCATGCAAATCATTTGAGAACAGACGTGACATGGTGGGAGAGAAAATCACAAGCATTTTTTCAGAAATGTTGCTTGAAAGCATTTTAGCAACTCTTTTTGTTTCTACTAGCTCTGGAAAAAAAATTAAACAGCACAAAACTTAAGTCATTTGGCTCACAGAAAGAGTGACTCTTGCAAAACACGATCACAAGCAGTTGTGGTATTAGCAGCCACCCCTTCAGCATTCTGGTTACGTAGGCACTGAATGAGAAAGGCAGGAGGGTATGTTTGGAAAGGAAACCAGTTTTTCACAGGTTCCTCCCTCCACAGTGGGAGACCACAGACTGAGAAGAGCTGACTACCCTGCCGGTAGCAATAATGCAACTGCGCTATTCATAGTGAGACAGAAAAACACCAGCTGATTTTCTTTGCATCATAATCTGGTAACCTCAGAATTAACCTTGATGGACACAGATCTGTTAACTTTCACCATGCTTCTCCCATTAAACTAGAGAAGTCTGGGACAGAAATAGCTGCCCACAGCTGTTATGAATTGATATGTTCCCTGATGATGCTTGGCGCTGCCTGCAGAAAAAAGTTTTTTATTTTATTCTCTGCCATGGAGTCAACCTTTTTTGCTTTTTCTTTTTTTCCCCTATTTTTAATATACTTTCATTGCAAACTGATGGTATTAGACTGCTGTGCTGCGCTTTGCTTGGAATGGAAAGCAGACGTGCTCCTTGAGTCTGCTCCACAATGGTAACTTCACACCCGATGTTTTTGGTTTAGGAAGGGAAGGGTGGAGGGCGCTGGCAGGGCTGCGAAGCTGCAAGTGCATCAAGTTACACCAGAGTATGCCCTGCACTTCCAGTGCTCATGAGGAGCTACAGGCCCTGAGACATCCCTGCCCAGCTGGCAATGATGAAAAAAAAGGGACGGATCCACTTGAGGCCACCATCCTGAGAACACCAGCTCACACACAGCAGCAGCCACGGGTTTAGTGCGTGCTCAGAACGGAAATCCCCAAATCAGCAAACAGCAGAAAAACGGCAAAATCCTCATTTCTGCAAAGCCACCTCTGCAGACTGCTTTACGTACGTGCCAAGCAAATGTAGCTCTTCAGAAACACACTGAGTGAGGTCCCTTTGATCTTTCCCACACCTGCTTATGACTCCTTGGGCCTGACCATCATGGCTGAAGGACATTTAAGCACTGGTTGAGTGTCACATTCACAGAGTAAAGCTTTCATAAATCTTTTTGAGCCTTGGTTGAAGAATTGACTTAATTGCCAACAGTCAGATTGTGTCCTTGGGACATATAGCACATTCACAGGAAACAAAGCATGGGAAGATGTTTAAAGTGAGAACAGTGACAGCAAAAACCACATGAACTCCTGACTTGCTGGCGAGAACATTCGTAGGGTACAGACAAAGCAGCCCAGGTGCCAGGATCATCTGCTCAGCACTTGGCAACGAGACACCCAGACACGAGGGACCTGCCTGCTACTGCCTGGGTTACAAAACACCCAAACCTGCCCGTTCAAAGCAGCAGCACTTTGTGAAGCTGCATCACCGCAGGGCACCCAGGGTGGGAAACTCACCCCCTCCAGAAACATGTACCCCCGTGTGTGTCCCGTGCTGTCCCCAGGCTGTCCCCGTGGGCAGGAGCCACCGGGCACACGGCTGCTCTGCCAACTGGCACAAAACCAGCTGCACTCTCCCACCCACAGATGGGCTGGAGTGTGAAACTCATCAGGGGCTTGGTTTTCTTCTCCATAGTCTCCAATGCTGCCTTGATTTAGAACAAATGAAAGTGTTGAGTGCCTCCAAAAGCTCCAAGTAACCCATATTTTCTGATCTTACGCCCCCTGCTCCATGCATTGCTCCTTTGTTTGCCTTCCCTTGTCCTGCAACTAGAGCAGAGATTACAAGTTGCACCATCAGCAGCCCAGCAAGGTCTAAGCCACAAGGAAGGATCTGAGTCAACTCCCCAGGAGAGTATTTTAGCCATACATCATTGTTTGTTTTCAGGCAAACCCGTACAATTATGCAACATAAATTCTTTTAAAGCATTTGGGACTTCAGTTCAATTTAAAATCCTGTAGGTTTTATGGCCAGAGTGAGTGATTACTAAGGGTGTGCATACAAATGAAGACTGGGGAAGAAGAACGTGGGGAGGATTAAAGGACACATGGAGCCCCATGCACATTCTGGGCAAGCTCCAGCCAGTCTGTACCAGAGCACAGGAGAGCTGAAGGAAGAGCCCATGTCAAAAGGTGGGTTATGATATTTATGGCACCAGAGCACAGCTTTGCTCTCCCAGGGCAGTGAGTGTTTTCTGTAAGCACAAGGCCTGGTTGTGATCTCCTGTGAGTGCATTTCCACAGGCTTCAGTAGAGCCGGGTTCTTTGCCTAGATTAACTCCTGATTTATGCTGGCTTAAATGGGAATGAAGATCTGATCTATTTAAAAACAAGACTCAGTTATACCAGGAGTGGAGGGAGACATTAAAATGTCTCAAATCTGAGTATTTTCTCACTCCAGGGAAGTGTAAAGCCGGAGGTATAAGGCTGCCTGTTCACCTTCGGGCGGGAGGATGACCAGTGCCACAGCCCTGGCACCTTGAGGCTGTTTGCTCACTCTGTCACGGGGGCCACAGCCATTGCTGAGGTGCTTTCACCACCATTCCCTGTCTCCTTCCCCTCCCAACACAGGGAAGCACATGTGGGTCTTGTCCCTTTGGCCTCATAGGGTGACACAGGCCTCTGTCTCACCTTCCTTTTCCTTTGTTTTAATTAACACATGGAACACAAATCACCCCCTTCCAGCACAAACTCCATGGGAACCCTTCTGGTGGGAGCAAGATGCAAAGCCCAGTTGTGTAACCTTGAAAGCCGCTCTGCATCCACATCCAAGGAGCTCAGCACCTTTGCTGAGCACTGGCAGGACCTGCCCAGTGTCGGGTGTAACCACCGGCCCCAGGGCTCGTGGGGCAGGAGGCAAATGGGAGGAAACACTGACCCAAGTCATGTCCCCAGTGCCCAGCTCAGCCTCAGCACTCACTGCTGCTGCCTGCTGTGGTGGAAAAC
Organism: Atrichornis clamosus; assembly: GCA_013400975.1. Taxonomy (NCBI): domain Eukaryota; kingdom Metazoa; phylum Chordata; class Aves; order Passeriformes; family Menuridae; genus Atrichornis; species Atrichornis clamosus. The sequence goes on along the minus strand of WBMZ01014225.1, from coordinate 11,750 downwards.
GTATAGTTATTCAAACATTACCAGGAACAGAATGAAAGACATCTGTAATTCAGCATTTGCAAAAAAACGCACATTTTTAACAATGATTTTTTATTACTATTATCATCATCACTACTGTTTAAAGCCCAGTGCTCGCCATGCTGCTACCGGAGCCTCTGCCACTACTGTACAAACAAGGTCTTGGTCCTCGTGAACTGCAGACTCCAGCGAGAGAGCCGGGAGCAAGGGATGCAACCATGCAAAGCAACAGAAAGCGGAATGCTTTCTTTAAAACGTACTCTCATGATTTTGGGAGTCCTGGCAAATAAATCAGAGTTTACATTGCTGGCTACCTACTTATTTCTCCTTCTGTACAAAGGAGTGTAGTCTACAGTACTATTTTTCCTATTTTTTTTTTTAGGGGAATATACAGACAGATTTGCACTTCCACATTCATTTTTCAGTTACACAGATGTAAACTCCACTGAAGCTGGGGAATTTATCGACAGCCGATACTGAGGCAATCCAAGGCCAGACCCTGACCTATTGATTTCCCCGAGATGGCACAGGATGTATGCAGTTCATTGCAGAATACGGTCTTTGTTTGTTTTGTTTATTACTCAATATATAACCATGTGGAATAAAGGACACCGCCGAACTGCAGAAATGCCTGAGGATTTCTCTTTAATTGAAATCAGGACTGGGAACATCCTCACAAATCAAGAGCAGTCAGCCTTTGAGAAAATTCACTGCTTTTGCAAAGTTTACTTCCAAATGGGATTTAGCTTTAACTCTTTGTCTCTCACACCAGCTCAGCTAAATAACGTCTAGTGATTTCTCTGAAGAGACTACATGCTGCTCAGTAGTCTGGAAACTTCCATGCACAACAGATGCTGGGCAGGATTCTTGTTTATGCTAAAGCTGTAAACAGTAGCTGACAAAAAATTGAGTACATGTAATTATTAGAGATACTCCTGATATTGGTCCAAATCTCTATTTTTTAAAAAGCATCTCCAGATGCTCCTCGAAATCAGGATTTTGGTTCAGTCCACTAAGAACCTATAGGTTCTCCTTGCAGAACTATGACCTAGATCTGAATTTTACTTAAGTTTGATGGTGCTTTAGATTAACTTTTAATTCAGAGCCCTCTAATTGCAAGCAGAGTGCAGTGAAGAGAGCACTTAACTCCATCAGCAGTTTGGCTCCAGCTCCAGCCCTCTCTGAGAGCACCTCAGCCCCTGACAACTGGGTGCCAGCCACAATGAGCAGAAGGAACATCTAAGCTCTGATGTACTAATTAAAGTCCCCTTGTTTCCCACAGTGGAGCTCCCTGTGTGTTATGAAACAGCCAAACAACAGTGTTCCTGCTTAGCTAAAGATTTCACAACGGGACTTTCCTTCTTCAGCTGTAATTTTCCAAACTCCCATTTCCAGAGGCTCTCATTTCAGGGCGTTTATTGGATTGAGATGTCTCATAATTATTTATAACAAAAGGGTTTGTCCCTCCAGCCTGTTCTGAATGGGCAGCACGCTGAACTCTAAGTTAGCACCAGCAGGCTGCAAGAGGACCAGGCTATGAAGATGAATGCAACAAACTTGAATTCTTTCATCCCCTTCCTCCAGTAACCCATCTGTGCGTGTGTGTGTGTGTGTGTGTGGCTGGGAAGGAAAAGAAAGGGCTCCTATGCTCCAGGATAATAGTGAACGCTACTGAAGAGGAGAAAGGGAAACACTGTTTATTCGTAGCAGGGAGATAATTGATCTATAGTCTGCACACAACTAGCCTCAAAGCAGGCAGCAGCCTCATGGAAGGGACTGTAGCTACCCAGAGCCCAAACAAGCCTGTCAAACAAAGGCTTTACGGGGACACCAGGGAGAACAAAAGTGGCACATTTCATTCCTTCATAATAAATCTTCCATCTTTATTGTGCAGAGATGTTTTGCTCCTGAGTGTGCCGTGTTTCAGAGCAGGACCCGCCCCTGCCTCCCCCACCCCGACGAAATGACCCAGAGCACCCGGCCTGAGCCACGCGGTTTTACCGGGTTTATTTTCCCTGTGCACGGCCAGACCCAGTTGTTCTCTGCATCCTCAGACAGCTCCTGGGCTCCAGCTCTATCACTCTCGATTTTATGTGTGCTAAAAGTAATAAAATAACCATTTCTAAATTTAACTAGCATTACATAATGCAGCTATTTATTATGTAAAGCTGGTGCTTACAATGCCCAGAATATTGATCACTACGAAAAATGCAATACAGCTAGAGCTCGTTTAAATTAATGTTACTGTTTTCCTTTCTTTTTGTTTAAAGGATAAATCAAAGACCTAATTTGTCCTCATGAATTCACCCCTGCAAAGCACACAAGGCACCGGGCAGTGTGTTGTTTGCTGTCACTCAGGCTCATGTGCAGCTCTGGGCTCAGAATCTGGCAGAGGATATGCCAAGATGACAATTTGTTCATTATCCAAACCACTGGAAAAGGCAAATAAAGCACACTAACATGCATACTAACCTGTTTCAATTCAAATCAGATCAATTTTTTTTAATTTTCCCAGCTATAAAGCAGCATTGGCAACCACTTAAGAATTCCAGCATTACAACTGTATATCATCATTATCACCTACAGGAGATTATGAATAGGTATTTTCTTACAATAGCACATGAAGCCAGATAAAATGAAAGATGTTTTCCTATTCTTCAGGCCTTTTGGGGATAGAAAGAGGAATGGGGAAAGAGAATTAAATATTAACAGAGCGAACAGATCACTAAGCAAAAAACAATTAAATAGCACAGCATCCATTCAGCAGTAACACCAAATCATGATGCAACCACAGAGCGTGGGGTGACATACTAATCATGGATTAAAGGGACTGATTTGTGCCTCATGAGTATTCATGGGCAAAACCTGATATGAGCTAACTGATCTCAGGGAAATATGTTTTGTGGGAAACATGAGGTTATACCAGTGTCTGAGCAAAATGATGATGGCTTTTTCTTGACTGTGCCTTAGGGACAAAGGAAATATTTACCTTTTTATCTCCTACTTTCTTTTATTCCATGGAGTTGTTTTCCACCTTGGTACAGAATGAGACACGGGGTTTTCCCCATCTACCTGCCCATCCTTACACTTGCCTGTACAAATACAGGCGAGCATAAAAAACCACTCCCACCATCTGATGTCACCCAGAAAACCGAAGGTTAGGATGAACCATGGAGCATGCCAGTACTCCTCCAGTGGCATCCAGTAGCCAGCCAGCCAAAGATTAATCACTCCTATAAAGAGAGAAGGAGATGGTGTAAATCCAGTCCCACAGCAGTTGTGCTGTCAGCCACTGCGCGTGGCTGATCCATGGGGAAGAGGCCTTGGAACAGCCTTGGAAAATGTCCTGACTCGGAGGGAGCATCTTTTCTGCACCATTAAAGTGGCCTGGCTTGGCTTCAGTGAAAAGGTTGCTGTTAGTCACAGTCCTACATAACTTTTTTTGTTCCAGTCACATTCAGCTCAGAACGCAGGAAAATTAAATATACTAATGGGCCAAATTACAGGCTCCTGGAGAAATTTCCCTTATGGACCAGAGAAGACCCCAAGAAAACAACGAGTCCAATGAGTCTCATCCTGAGAAAAGCTCAAATTTATTAAATAGCTTTCTCTTCAGTGCACTGAGGAGGCCTTGCTGGGTATCCTAAGGCATCTGACTTACGTAGCTCTAGCCCTGGTAGAGCAGACTGGTTTCTTTTCCCTGTTTTACAATTTGGAAAGTCCCTGATTTCTCCATCTACATCCTCATCTGCCATCAATCAGCAATGTCAGTGCAGGACTGTTTGTTAATACTGAGATCACTCTTCTCACTCAGCCTCTGAGCAGTTGTCTTCCTTTCGGCACAGTAAAAAATCCAGCAGCTAAGGCAGTACATTTTTATAATCTTAATGGAGCTCATACTTTAAAGTTTAAAGGAGCTTAAAGAGCGGGAAAGCCCCTGTGGAAAATCCAGTGTTTTCATATGCAAGTCAGGTTTTTGGTAGTGTATTAGCTGCTGTTCTTTTCAGCAGCCAGTGTTTCATTTCTGTTCAGAAGCAAATGCAAGAAAGCAAGCGAGCAATTTATAATGAAATAATCAATGCTGGTGGTGAATTTGCTGGTGCCTGTGCACTTAGCCATGCCTATGATAAGAAATTTCTCTTGGGGGCAGCATTTCTTACAGAGATGGATGGACTTATTTTCTGTCTTTAAAATGTTTACCAGCACATCTAGATCTCCTTCCGCAGCCGTACTGCTGGTTGGGGGCCAAGAATTCCCCCCATTAATGCCAGCAGGGGAGAGTAGAGGCATCTGGAGGTGGAACAGCAACCCAAAGGCAGGCCACTGTCCCCTCCCTTCCCCTGAAACTCCCCACTTAGCAGCTTCAGGTGGGGCACTCCATGAGAAACTTGCAGCTCACCCAAGCAACCTGTCATGGGACTTGGGACCCCATGTCCCCCAGGGTGGGCTTTGTGGGAGCACCAAAGCACAGGCTGCCTGCACCAAGCACCAGGGATCACTAATGCTCGGGACTATTTAAAGCCACATTCCCAGAGCAAGATGAAGCATAAGGAGCTGAGGTCAGGCTGCCGAGAGCCCTAAGTCACCTAATGTCTGCCCACACAGCTCTGGCTCCTGCCCTAAGCCTCTAAGGGGCTTGTTTCACTGGTGTGGGACAGGTCTGCTGGGGAGTATGTAGGCTGGGGGTCATGCCAAGGTGACGGAGAAAACGCAGCCCAGTCATGCTCCGTGTAGGTCAGACGTGGGAAGCTGCCCCACGCACGTGCCAGGAGGTTACAGAGCTATAAATGTTTAATTGGATTTCTCCACATGAGTCCCAGCAGGTGAAGGAAGCCCTGCAAGGTGGATGGGAGAAACAGATGCAGCATTTGCTCTAATGCCCAGGACCACGGGCTCTCAAACCCTGCGGGTGTCTCAGGAGCACATGGCCACACTAGGTGAAAATATAGCCAGGGATGGCTAATTAGGAGCCTGGCTGTGAGCAATCCGTGGGGGCTTGGCTCTCCTGTGAACTAAACGTGAAGAATAGGGCTGAGGTTCAACATCTTGGAAGGAAAGTGCTGATGAGCAAAGGACTGAAGAAACTAAGCAGTGTGTTGTGAGACATGAGAGTAAGAGCAGAAGGGTGTTCCTGCAGGGAGTAGTCCCAGAAACCTGAACAAATACACTACAAAATAAACTGAGGAGCTTTACACCAACAGAACTTCACAAAACTTGCAGGTAGAATGTCAGGAGTTCAGTATTTACCAAAAAAGCTGAGGGGACAGTTTTACTCACAGCTCACTTAACCATGGGAGTTCCAAAATAGATGCTTTTGAAAGCAGACTGAGAGAAACCAAGGTCATTTTTGGAAAGTGCCCTCTTCTTTTTTCCCTCTTTGAAGCTGAGGTGACTGATTTTCACCTTGTTTATGTGACTGTAGATCAGAAGCAAATTTAGCAAAAGCAAGAAGGTGATGTGGGGGCAGTGTGCTAGAATGCCCTAGAACCACCCTTATAGTTATTAAAAGCTGTAACTGTATGTGGCACTATAAATCAGCCCACCCTGCTGATGACGGAGTGTTTGGTAGCACTACACCTTTGTAACAAGCCTGAGGCCAGTGGGGTTTATTAACAATCCACAACAGTGAATGCCTGAGCTCCCCCTCTGTTGGCAAGAGCAGTGGCTCTTTCCTTCCTGTCACTGTTGTGGCTGAGCCACTAAAGCCCCTCTGCTTTTCTTCCCTGATGTCCAGATCTTTGCATTTTGCAGTGCTTCTCTGAGCACGTCGTCCGTTCTGCAGACTTTGGGCCTTGTTACAGCAGTTTCACAGGGGAACAAAAGACTTTCCTGCAGAAATGAAGCACAACAAAGTGCAGCCCACCTGAATGTGGCTGGTTACCTTTGCTCAAGATCCACAGGTGTGGGTGGATGAGAATCTCACTGCAGAGTATGCATTTCTGTTTGGTGCGTACTACATGTGGAAGATGCTTCTGGCTTTAAATTCCTCTTCCCATCCACTGCCCCATAGGGCAATTTCCTCTCTTTTGTCGTCTTTCTGGGAACAATATCCTGCCCCTTGCTGCTGTGCAAGATGCTCCTGGCTCATCTCAATAGCATCACTGGTCTAACCTGGGGTATCCAGTGTCAAAACCATGAGGCTGAGCTGCCTCCCAGAAGCCCCACTGGTGAGAATCAAGCATGTAAGTGGGGCTTACAGACATCCCTGTGAGGGGCAGAGACCGGTGAGTGAGACGAGGTGCCAGGCAGAGAGGGGACCCTCATCCCCAGCTTTCTGAGGCCTCTGTCACCTCAGGGCACAAAACCATCAATGACTTCTTACAGGACACTCCTGTGAGGGCTTTAGAAGAACAGATCAGACCTGACATGTGTGGGTGTTAAAGAGAGGTCATCCTGCAGCCTCTGTGTGTGTTGTGAGCAGATTGCCTTGGCTTCATGGACAACAAAGAGGCCTCTTTTTGCCTGTGGTCTGCCTTCACATCCTTCACTTCAAATGCCAGGGCACTGTTTTCCAACTGCAATACTCTGCTGGTCTTGGGGGAAGGGACAACAGGTCGTTATCTTTAGTATCATAAAAAAGAGCTATAGAAACATCTTGAAGGGTGTCTAGCCCTCCCCCTCTCAGCCCACAGGAGTAAACATCCTCGCTTAGGTGTGCCTTTTACCATATTAATAGTTACTTCCCTTTCCGTAATCACTGGCTTATTGCTCAACAAATTGCAGCACCGTTAATAGCCAGTGACCCACAAACTCAGTACAACATCAAAGGTCACAGAGTTATCTCACGCAACGAACTTACTTTTGATGAATTGGTACCATTCCCTGGAACATTCTTACAGTAATTTTAAGAGTCATAACATCTAACCACGTGCTGCTTTAACTTTTTGACATGGAGCTAAAAATAGCAAGCGCTGCACAGCCTGGGAGAACAGCTTCAAGCTCAGATCTGAGCTGAAAATCTCCAGCGTTTCAGGCTGTTTGCACGAGCGTTTTGATTTCAACAGACCATAAAGACAAGGTTAAAATGAGAAGTTTGGATATGAGTCCCGAGCAGGAGGGGGACAGGTACAAAAAACATGTGCCTGACTTCATCTGATTTCTATTTAAAGAATCACAGCATCAAAAGCTGGCAACCCATTAGCACACAGAGGCCAGCTCAAAATGATCCGTGATGATAAGCAGATGTTGCTGAGGCCTCGGTTGCTGTGCTGTTTGCTGTCTCGGCCACATCACCACGTGGGTGTCATCCCCCATCTCGGGTCTTGTTCACCCACTGCACACCGTGTAAAACTGCTCAGTACTGCTCACTGGCCTCACTGGGCAGAGAGGAGGCATGGTAGTTGTTTGGGTTTTGCCAAGTGCTTTGAGAGCCCTGGATGGAAGGTGCCATTATGACTGGTATTGCTTGTGGCAATTTGCTGGCTCTCTCCTAACTCAGCATCCCACTGGGAAGGCGGGCACTGGGGGAAGTTTTGAGCTCAGAGGGCAGATGTGAGCCAGGAGCCCCAAGGAGTGAGGGACAGTGTGAGCTCTGTGTCCTGTGACCCCACAGGAGGCCAAATCAGGGCTTACAGCCCCCTGCCATGGCTTGTCCTGCACTGCCCTGACTGCCTGGGTATGGGAGAGGATCCCTGTGCTTTTTATATATGTGATTCTGAGAAAACATGGAAGCTTGGACCATTTCTGTAATATGTTTCCATAACTTCCCTCCGACACACGCCTGCTGTTCCTTGATTTGGCCTGGCTAATCTCACGCAATGGGCTGTTCCAGCGCCCCGGGATGCAGGGTGGCTGCATTGGAACTGTCAAGGAGGCGGCTCTGCCTTGTTTATGTTTGGAGCATGAATGCTTGTTCCCAATCCTGTGGGCTGTTCCGGTTATCAGGCACGGCACGGCTCTGCTGGCAGCTCCCCCATCTTGAGCTTGTAGCGGGCGATGCGACGCCTTAGGTAATCTAGTGTGGGAAGGGTGAGCACCCTGCCATTTACTGGTTATTTATACACCCGGATTGGCTTTCTCTGCCTGCCTAACTCCTTTATTTTTAAAGGGGAATGTGAATTTGAAAGGTGTTTTGTGAAACTGTTGTCTTTCCCCTCACCTGGATGCAGCCAAGGGAATTTTCCTCTCTAGCTCCCACCAAAACCTCTAAGACACATTGCCGTGTCAAAGTAGTCATGAGGCAGCACCCCTACCACTAGGATTGAGATGAGGGGAGGATGGAGATAAAGATGAGGACCATGGCTGGAGAGATGCCAGACAGCCCAGACAGGGGAGAGTAGCCCAGTGTTTGGGTTTTCCCCCAGGGTTTAAGGGCTAAGTCTGGAATACTAATCCTTTCACTAAGGCTTAAATGCATATTTTGAGGCTGTGGGTGCTGTGAAGCGAGGTGGATGGGTGCAGATGGAATTCCTTGGGTTTGGACTGGCAGGTGGATAGGTGCAGATGGGATTCCTTGGGTTTGGACTGGAGCAGCACGCCTGCTGCTCCATACTTCTTGCCATCCGCTGTTAGATGTGATCTGTGCAGGCACTGTGGATCCCAGTCGTTAAATCCTGTGCAAGCTCACATGTGATGTTTTGGGGTAATTCAATCCAAGCCTGTCTTGTGTTTCCTGGGCTGAAGACAGGAAGAAAGATTGTCATCACAGAGTCGTCTTCTTGTTCTACCCATCTGTCCACTCTTCCTTTTACAACAGGGATTTCTGTATCATTTCCCTCATGGCCTAGTTCCACGCAAACACCTCAGGAGAAACAGCAGAGTGAAGGGCAGCACTGTCCTGGTCCCATGGTTAGATGTGGGTTAGGTAACCAGGCTGCTCTTTTCCACCACAGGAGGCTCCTCAGTAAAGCCAGTAAGAAAAGAGGAAAATATTTTGCACTTGCACAGGAGCTCTCAGCTCCATACCCACAACAATGAACCTGCCTCACAATGCTCCTTTAGGGCAGATTAGCACAATCACACACTTTTTGGATGGTGATGTTAGGGCCACTTAAGGTCAAAATCTATTCATTCCAGTATGTCCTGCTGCACCATACCTCGATCAGCTCATCAGGACACCTAATCCATGGGTTGCAGGGTCCTTTTCCTGACTGCTCACAGCCTCAGCAGGAAGCACTGGATGCTCAGCTGTTCCCTGAAGCTATTTCCTAGATGCTGAAAACACCGGGATTGTGTAGGGACTCATGTGGCAGAAAGTGATTATCAGGCTGAGGCGAAAAGCTGGAGAACCTGATAAATTCCCAGTTTGTATTTACTGTTCCCAGAGGATGTATAGAGTGGGAAAAGTGCCCTCCTGGGCAACTTCTCCACCAACTGTGGGCCGGCTGGCAGAGGACCCGTGTGCTGCCAGCGGTGCCATGGGACATGTCACCAGAGGGCATTGCTGAGACTTGCAGAGCCCAAACTCAGCTGGGATTGCACCAACAACGCCATGGGGACTCTGAAGAGAGAAGTTTTGCGGATTCCGCTGTTAGCACCACGTGGAGCCTACAGGCAGTACCCTACACATACCCAAAGCAGCAACAATCCAGATCGTATGGAGGCTGGGATTGAGCTGTACAGGCAGAGGAGATTTAGGATACACCTGGTGCTCCTTGTCACCACATGGCCATTGTCCCTTAGCAGGGCCATCACCCTAGGAATAATTAGAATTTTTTTAAAAAGTAATAAATGAATAAAATAAATGTATAAATAAATGTGTAACCTCGCAATGTAAATTAAGACCATATTGCAGAATAAATTGAATCCAAAGAATGCAAAGAGCCAAACAAACAAACAAGTAACAAAAGAAAGCCAATTATTTTTTGAGGGAGTCAGGAATGAGCAAACAAAACAATGAGTGTCTCTGGCCTCCAGCATCCGTGCACTGGCACTATCACATCTCCCTGGGTGCAAGGCCTGGGCTTCCTCTTGGAGTCACTCCTGCCTCACCACGATGCCCCTCTACACTGTGGCTTGTTTACCTCAGATTAAAACAATTTAATTATGACATGGCTGTGCCTGATGGACCTGGCACCAGCATTTTTTGTTTAAAGCCATAGACAAACTCCCAGAAGGATGGGGATTTACTTTTTCATTTTCCTTGTAGCATCCACTTTGGAAGAAATTAATTTCTCCTCCTCCTTGATTGGCCACACAGTCCTACAAGATTTCCCTGCATCATCTGAAAACCAGTGTAAACGGTTGGCCTATTGTGAGAAACCACAGGGAGTTTTTAAGCTGTACAGTTACCAGCTTTAGCTTCACCAGGATGAAAATAGACAATAGCGAGAGGAAGGGGGTTCTGGAGAACTCCAGCTCACTGTTTCCAATTAGGAAGCGACTTCGGCTCACTCCACCGCTGTAGCAAATCTTCTCGTGGGCAACATAAATTGTTCGGTTCCTCGCTCAGGCTCCGCTTCAAGAAACTTCCCAGCTCAGCAGAGCACTTCAGCACGTGCCCCAGTCCTGCTGAAGTCAATGAGGTCGACGCAAGAGCTCCAAGGGGATCACAATCTTCTCGCCTTCCCTGAGCCGGCACCTCCCAGCCTGCGGGCCGAGGAAGGTGGAGGGAGTGCCCTGGTTCCCACCACCCATGCAGCCTCGAGAGCTCTTGTCTCCTTGCGCTTTGACACAAGCTCAGCTTAAGCATAGGCCACTCTTCTGCATTCAGCACCTTGTTACCCAAAGTGCAGCACAGCTCACTCTACCTGACTTGTAATGAACCAGCCAGTGATGAATTTACTATTTACTGTAAATTTCCTAGCCACTTCTTGGCTAATTTTACAGATTTCAGCCAGGGATTATTCACGCTTTCTGGCCAAGTATTATCCCACATCAGTGGGGGTGGAAGGATCTGTCCCTCATTTATTGTCCTTTCTAGTTTATTGCCTTTGTTTCTCTTTTCACAGATTAATTACAAACATCTCACTCTGTGAACTCCCACTGTATGGTGGCTGTGTGATCTCAGCGCCATGAATTATAGATGCCTGACATATCACACCAAGCTATTATGATTTTTTTTTCCACAAGTAAGCTATGAATAATGAAGAAGATCTGTTAAATTTATAATATTCTCTATCTTTGGTATAGAAACGGGAAGGCAAAGCCTGATGATGCCTTTTATCGCCCTCCCCTCCTTCTCTGGGCTTGGGCAGCGCAGACAATGCGAGTCGCAATATGGACTTTGTGTATTTAGGAAAAATTATTGATGTTGTTGAGATTTCAGCCTGGGGGCCCCTCCGTCAGTCACAGGAGAGTATCTCATGGCTTTATTCAGATCGCTGGGGACTGTGGCTGACCAAGGGCCCCTGTGCGAGGGGCTGCGGGTGACACGGCCCCATAACCCGCTCCCGTGCCAGCGGCCTCCCGCCTCCTTCCCCGGCGCATGATGCGAGAGGATGGAGGTAGAGGAGGGCGTTTAAATGGAGAGGTGGAGGGAGGCTGTGACAGGCGGCTGAGAGGGGGACACATGAGAGGAGGGTATGGACCCCCACGCATGAGAACACTGACCCTCAGCCGCCCCCTCTCAGGGGTTTCCCCTCAGCGGCCCCTCCTCAACGTTCTCCCCTGGGATCTCCCCTCGGTGGCCTTCGCCTCGGGGGTCTCCCCTCAGCCACTTCTCCTCAGGGGTGTCCCCCGGGCACCGCCTTTGCCGCCATTCCCCCTCAGCCCCTTCCCTGCCCCCACCCTGGGGGTCTCCCCTCAACCCTTTCCCGCGGGGTCTCCCCCGGACCCCCCCAGGGGCGCGGCCC